>VWZP01008898.1:829894-929911 GCA_013396995.1 Dicaeum eximium | reverse complement strand
TCCGGCCGGCATCCGAGGAGGGGAGCAGGGGAACGCTCAGCTCCGCAGGCAACGCCAGCCCGGCCCCATCCAGGGGCTTCCCCCGGCGGCNGCGGGCGAGAGGGGCGAGAGTGAGGCCGAGTTCGGTGCGAGTGCCGGGGCGTGAACGGCGGGGACCGAGAGCGTGAGAGCAGCGCCCGCGCCGTGCCCTGCCACTGCCTGGGCGCGCACACGTGCGCAGGTGTGCAGGGGCTGTGCAGACACGGCCCACAGCCAGGTGCACGGGGTGTGTCTGCGTGGCAGGTGTGCGTGAGCCGTGTATGCAATCTGTGTGTGTGCTTGTCCCTGTGTGCCCCGTGTGCGTGCACAGTCTGTGTCCGTGTGCACCGTGTGTGTCCNGTGCACAGTCTGTGTCCGTGTGCACAGTCTGTGCCCGTGTGTGCACAGTCTGTGTCCGTGTGCACAGTGTGTGTCCCTGTGTGCTGTCTGTGTCCGTGTGTGCACAGTCTGTGTCTGTGTGTGCAGTCTGTGTTCATGTGTGCACAGTGTGTGTCTGTGTGTGCAGTCTGTGTCCGTGTGCACAGTCTGTGTCCGTGTGCACAGTCTGTGCCCGTGTGTGCACAGTCTGTGTCCGTGTGCACAGTGTGTGTCCCTGTGTGCTGTCTGTGTCCGTGTGTGCACAGTCTGTGTCTGTGTGTGCAGTCTGTGTTCATGTGTGCACAGTGTGTGTCTGTGTGTGCAGTCTGTGTCCGTGTGCACAGTCTGTGTCCGTGTGCACAGTCTGTGCCCGTGTGTGCACAGTCTGTGTCCGTGTGCACAGTGTGTGTCCCTGTGTGCTGTCTGTGTCCGTGTGTGCACAGTCTGTGTCTGTGTGTGCAGTCTGTGTTCATGTGTGCACAGTGTGTGTCTGTGTGTGCAGTCTGTGTCCGTGTGCACAGTCTGTGTCCGTGTGCACAGTCTGTGCCCGTGTGTGCACAGTCTGTGTCCGGGTGTGCACAGTGTGTGTCTGTGTGTGCACAGTCTGTGTCCGGGTGTGCACAGTCTGTATTCGTGTTTGCACAGTGTGTGTCCGTGTGTGCACAGTCTGTGTCCCTGTGTGCACAGTGTGTGTCCCTGTGTGCAGTCTGTGTCCCTGTGTGCAGTCTGTGTGTGCCCTTGGTCTGCAGTGTCTGTGTGCACAGCCAGCGTGTGCACAGCCCCTGTGTGTGTATGTGGTCTGCGTGTGTGAGCACACAGCTGGTGTCTGGGTGTGTGCACGGTGTGTGAGGTTTCTGCGTGCAGGGTCTGTGTGCAGTGCGTGTGTGCACCCCGTCCAAGGGCTGACACTGTGTCAGTGCTCTCTGAATGCCTGGGTGTGTGCATCCCTGGTGTGTGTGCATGCACACGCTCCCTCCCCCCCACCACGCTGTGGATGGGCTGAGGTTGGACTCCTTCCCCTCTATTTTCCATGTTAGTTACAGCCCGTTGTGTCCCTGAGATGCATTTGGACCCCCAGGGGATTTGGATCCGGGCAGAGGGAGAAAAGCAAAGGAAATGTTTAATCCTGATTAACCTTCCCCGTTGCAAAACAGTTGTTAGTAGGTATATTTAAGATATAATTACTATTGCCGTGATTCATAGGTGCTTTAATAAATGGTTAATCAATGGCCACAGGGACGACAATCCCCGCTGCCTGACATGCCTGGTTAGCACCTGCCACAGTAAATGTGATTCATGGGGACGGGGACGGGGCCAGCCCCTGCCCTCCCCTCCCCGTGCAGGATGGGGGTGTCACACCCACGAGCCTTCAGCACGGCCCCTGTTCACTCAGCCTGCACCCCAACAGCCTGTTCTGCACCCCAACACCCCGCTCTGCACTGCTGGCCCTCACTCAGCAGCATTCTGGGGTGTCCCCACATGCCCCCAGCACTGTGACTGCCTCTGGGGTAGGGGAAAGGAACTGCCCGAGCTTGGTTTTCAGCTGGCCTGCAGAAATTACCTGAAAATCTTCAGGGAGAAAGGCAGTAAACATCTGTATACTATTAAATCCATTAGATGTGTTCATTATTTTATATTGATTGGTATATCACTACACAAAGTTAATATATTATGATTATTAGTATATTGTTAAATCATTAAATACGACAGCAGACGCAATAAATAATTTCCAGGGGATCTCAGCTGACATTTAGAAATTGATGGGTATGTTTTTCCCTTTGCATCCTGGCTGGCTGCAGGACTGCAGCGACGCTCTGGCTGCTCTGACTGATCTCATTCCTCAGCTTTCCTCTGCAAGTGAAGGCAGCAGAGAGAGCCTGCTCTGCCATGCCCAAGTTTGCATTTTAAAAGATGAAGCTGAATTAATATGAGCCCCAAAGAAACCTGTTGGACGAGGATATTCAAACCACTTGCGTGAAACAGGGAGCCACAAGAAGGATCTACACTGGAGGCTGTACTTGGTGCTGCTCAGGGAGGAGAACACCCTCTTGCAACACCAACAGGATTTTCATGTGCAAACGCAAGGATGGAGCTGTCCTTGTGTCAGGAGCGCTGCCTCTGCCCCCTGCAGGTACCCACCCCTATGGGGGAGCACAGGAGCACGAGCATCCCCGAACCCTCAGCGCAGACTGCAGGTCACGGGGGTGTGGGTTTATGGCACAGCTCCTCACGAAGCAGCAGATGTTGGAGAGCATGCACATCTGTATCTTTACAGCAGGGGAGCTGGATGCCAATCAGGGTTAATTTGGGATAAATTTACAAGAGCACACAGGGTGACCCAAGGTACCTCTTTATTGGCCTACTACAGGCCTGCTAAACGCATCGGCCGGCTACCACACATTAAAGCCACATGAGCTTGTATGTTCAGAATGTATTTTACAGGAAGACACTGGGATAGAAAAAGGAGGAGAGCCTGTGTCACAAATGACATCCAGATGTGAAAACACTGTAAATACAAACATCAAAAGGTTCACCCCTCCACATTCTGCAAAGACAACATTGGAGAAAGGACTTGCTGCATTTAAACAAATATTCTCGGCAAGGAAGCCAAGGAGCCTGCTGTCCCTGGTGCACAGCAAACCCCCATGGATCCGAGTGGGAATTAGCCATTTGTCAAGGCAAATATGCAGCAAATATTATGCCATCCTCTAGACAGTTCAACCTTGGATCAGGGGCAAGGAAACGGGATGGAAGGGAAGGTGTTTTGCTAAGAAGACCAGAAGTTTAAATCTAATAACTCAAATCTGAAAACTGTACTCCAGAAAGCTCTGATTATTTAGATAAAGTCTCCAGGGCTATGACATACTTTTACTAGAATTGATACCATTCAGGGACAGGACTTAAGCCATGCCAGTTGTATGAAATAACTAAATAAACAGGTGCCTTTTAAAGCCTCGTTATTTGCTGCAGTGAAGATATGGGTGGAGTGACAGCCTAGAAAATCTGGGATATCTGGTAAACCACTCAGGAACATTGCTTAGGAAGATGTGGGAAATGAAAGGCCATTCCCTTGAAAGGGCTCAGAAGAGCTCAAAACCTCTATTTTCATGGACCTACAGAGGAACTGGCAGTGAGTCACCACCAGTGAAGGACAAGTGTTCCTGGAGCCAAGGACTCATCCCACCAGTCACCTGCCACACCGTCCCTTTCCCTTCTTGCCTACTTCTGCCTGCAGTAGAGCACAATGGGGGCAAAGGTGGTTTGAGGTAGCACAGAATAAACCTAAAGTAGCATCAATGGCAGGGGAAGCCACTTAACACCCTTCTAGAAAGGCGGGGATTGGTGGCTAAGTGCACACAGGGTGCAGCATCAGATGCTCGTTTTGTGTTCTCGGTTCAGCCTCGAATGTGCAAACCACGATGACAACACTGGGTGTTACTTGCTTGAACTCTCAGAGCACCATGGCCAGGCACAGGGCTGGGGCAATGTGAAAGCCAAGCTGAGATGGGGTGTATTCTTGTTTTCTCGTCTTTTCAAGATGCTATCTGACCATCAACACCTTACACGCAGCATGAGCAGACCACATGAGGGACTCCAGACCGAGGTAGTGCTAATCTCTTAAGGTGCTGGGACGCCAGGGTGTGAGGCCAGCGTGATTGTTCTCAGAGATGAGATGAGATGACATAGGCTGGGGCCATTGTTTTTATTCAGGCCTGACTCAAGGCTGCAGGATCACAGCCATCCACTCCACCAGCATATCTGTCTCAAGTGGAGAGCCCTCCCTCGAGACAGGATCCATCAGACCAGACTGATGCTTGAAGAGAGCACGGAAAACTCTTCTCTCACCCCGAGACAGAGCACACTTCTTATTTTGGAGCTAAAAGCTTCAAGCAGTGTGATGCTGGCAGTGCTGACAACAGACGGAGAAAGCACTTAACCATTGTGTTGCATAAAGATATCATGAGGAAATCAGGATTGTACAGTAGAGAGAGTAGAAAAACACTCAGGAAGAGCTTGGATAAACTCCGGGCGAGACTCAATAACAGATGCTGCTGTCTCCTGCATCGTGTGTCCCCACCTGGGCTTCTGTTGGGAGGCAGCCGGAGAGCAGTTTTATTGAATCTGTTATTGAACCTGCCCCCAGGCTGGGGCTGTGCTAGGTACCCTCACAGGGCCCGAAATAGAAGTGAAGTTACACAGGAATTTGCAGTGCAACTGTTAAAATATGCTCTGCTTTGCCTCAAAAGCCGGTGTGTGTGGGGCAAGGGAGTGCAGTGGGGCCAAGGAGTGCCAGGGCTGTGCAGACAGCGCCAGAGCAGGGCTGCAGCTCTCCATCCATCCATCCATCCATCCATCCATCCATCCATCCATCCATCCATCCATCCATCCATCCATCCATCCATCCCAGAGCCTGCACAGCCCCAATCCCAGGCCTAACAACACTGCAAAACTATTTAGCCATTGGAAGATCACATTGCATGCAAAATCTATAGCTGCTCAAGAGCTTAATTTTGACATACAACTTTCACTTGCTGAACAGAAAAGGGAGGGGAAGCCTGAAACTGTCTAAACAAAAGAATGTTTTTTTCCACTGCACTTTCAAATGTTCATAAACCGAGCAGAATACATTTAGAGACGGCCCTTCGCCTCGGGGCATCCAAGGCTATGGCTCCAATTAAAGAGAACAAGGATACAGGAGGTGGTACCTCCAGTCTGATTGCTCTCGCCTGGGGCAGCTAAGCCTCATGAATAAACACTGTTGACTCTAACTCTCAACAAAACAATCACACGTTTGTTTTTAGAATACATTTTCTTAGCCTTTCCACTTGCAATTTTTGCTACTATAAACTAGCCAGGACAAGAATAAATACCTTTGTGATTCTCTAAACATCCTTGTAATTGCAGTGCTTCACTCATGAATGTGTATTTAGACATCAGAAAACATCCTGAGCGATAAGACGAAATGTTTCTTTGAAGTAACCTTTCAGAATTAGATGCAAAATATTTACAGCTAATTATTATTACAAGAACTCCTGTACACACACTGCCAGCCACAGGAGTGAAAACCTTATGTGCAAATCCAGTTACCTTTGAAGAACAAAACCACAAGGAGACCGGTGAGACTTGCATTTTTCTGGACTCTTGCCAAGTGTGGTGCAGCCCGCGGGGTTCCCCATCTCCCCAAGGATCCCTCAGCCCTCTCAGACCTCCCTCCTGGCAAACCATCCCCAAAGGGATGCTCCTGAGAGATTGGGGCTGCTTCTGCACCTCCAAAGTGGTGGCTCAGCTACCTCCTGGATGCAAATGAAAGGAGTGGCAGCATTTCTATTGCTGGGAGAGTCTGAGCAGAACAGGTAGTGGAGGAGTCATCACTTAACCTCCTTGGGAGACCCAACACAGCTGTTATGGCAGCTAGGACAAAACCTGGAGCTTTCACAAGGACACAAGAAGACAGCTCCAGTCAGCCCTTCCTGGGCTCAGGTTACTCATAAAGATGGGTGCAGAAGTAAAGCAGAACTCTGGTTTCCTGCTGAGGTTAGTGGTGGAAGAGGAATAATCATTTACTCAACTTTTAAAGGATCTTTCCCAGAAAGCCAACCTATTGCTGCAAAGGAACAGCCAACCACCAACCACCATTTCAAAATGGCAGGCCTTAAACTGCTTTGCACAAAAGATTTTGGCCAATAAATAACTTTTTTTTTTTTTTCCCCCTTAGAAACTCTTCCAAACGGGATTATTATCCTCCTTCTCACTGTTTGTGTGAGGATGAGAGAACACAGAATGGGAATGTAAGGGAGAGCCTGCTACCCAGGGGATTTGGGAGCGACTCAAGCTATCCTTGATGATGCTCCACCTTCCAAAGCAGACTACAAGAGATCTTGCCTGCTTCTCTGTGTTATTTATACATTGTGTTAAGCAACAATGTGTAAATGAGCTGCAGTACAAAACGTCAGATACGGCAAGATGTTCCAGTGCAGCACAACACAGCACAACACAGGGAAGTGACTCTCCCTATGGGGCCCTGTATCCTAGGAGTGTTTATACTCCATGGGATAATTGGGACCACAGCCAGCTCATCCTAAAATACACAGCGTGAGCGTGGTTAGGCATCGCATCTGTAACATATACAACTTTAGATGTCAAAGCATCTTTGTTTGAAGTCAACAGCAATAAAAACTACATTTGTACGAGAGCTTAGCATGTGGGAATACATATTGCTAAACCAGGATGTTAACACATGGCCCTGCTCAGTTGGCTGCTGCCAAAAGTATGCCTTTCAAAATTGGGATGAGCATGCCAATAATCTGTAGGATATTTTAAAACTTGGAGAAATCTACAGCTATCATCCAGTATTGGAGAAAATTCTTTTTTGGGCACATTTACCTTTGGTAGGAACTGGCATAACTCCCTCTACTTGGAAAGATTTGGGTCCTTTGCATATATGGACATGTTATGTGTAAAAAACACAGAAGGATTTTTCTATCCTGTTTAATTTTGCAGAAACTTTGTTCAGTCACTTAGTGTCAAATTATTCACTTGTGTAAGTGAAACTTCCAAATGTACACAAACTTTCAAATTAATACACTCCTATCTTTCAAGGTTGCTATCTTGCTATTATTTCATTAAGGCACACTGAAATTACACCAGAACTGTGTTAAGCTTATGGGATTTCTATGAATTTCCTTTCTGTATATTAAACTTTAAACAAATATTATGATTGTATTCCAAAGGCTTGAATGGGCTGATGAATTTGAAAGTGCTACTTTGGCATCACTACACAGCTCCATTCTTTCATGTATGTTTTGTTGTAACACAAAGAAGCTCTATTTATGAAAAGCCAGTCTTAAATCTATAGTTTGTGAAGCCATAATTTGTGGTTGCAATTGTGGTTAATTTAACAAAGCAAGCCTTTTGGTTCACAGTGCACCATACTTACTATTTTTCATAAACTATCAGAGCAAAAAAAACCCCTTCAACATGTCAGATATATGATGATCCAGCAATGTTGCAATTTTCCAACTCCTATTTTGTGGTATACCATATTATATGCACAGGAATGCTACATAATTTATTCTGGAGCACAGCCCTGTAATTATTGCTGGCAAACTACTAATTACATACCGCCATCAAATCTAACCATTTTCCCAATAAAAAACCCCTACTTTCGTGTGGAATACAGCAAATCCAGCCCCGAGTGTACGCATGTTTTTATTTTAACACGCATGCCATATGGTATTGATCCTCCACTCACACATACTTCACCTAAAATATCTGTACTGACTACGGGATTCTGCAGGCTTTGTGCTGTGGCACGATGCCATGGAGCAGAAAAGGTCTCAGCTCTGGTTCTGCACCAGCACCTTCCCCCTTCTGAGGGCCAAACCTCTCAGCTCACACGATTTCTGGCTTGGCCTAAGTAAGACTCAGGCCCTGCTACCAAATGGGGGTCTAGACACTGGGCTCCCCAAACTCTGGGATTGGGGTGTTTGGAATTTTAGCACCAGTTCATCTTTAAAAGCTACTGCTGGTGGGTCCCCCCATGAGTACAGTGGTTAGCCCTGTCAGCTGGCCACAAACCTGCTCTCTGCATCCCAAGGAATTCTGTGAGCCGTGGCACATTTCAAGTGCAGAACTGCACAGCTTTGAGATGCTTCTGGGGGAAAATAAGGAGGGGTTGTGGGGAAGAGGGAGCACGCAACAAAAATTCCCCAAAGATGCTGCCCTACATACACTGACATTTCCAGAAATTGGCCAGAGGTTTGACAGCCTGCAGGAGCCCCAGGGTTCCCATGCAGCAGGGGAGGAGCAGGGGCAGAAAAGCGGCAGGGACACAGTGAAACACGGATTTAATGTTTGCGCTCCAGGCCGCGCGTGTCCGGCACACTCGGGGGGTTCAGGGCCCGGCTGCCCCGTGCCCAGGCTGCCCGTGGTGCTGCAGCCCCCAGGAAAGCTCAGGGCGAGGTGGGAGCTGCCTGCAGCGCTGCAGGGGCCAATTATGGATCTGAGGCTCCGGCTGCTCACCCGCAGCATCTGCCCGAGCGGCAGCAGCATCACCTGCGGGGACGTGGGGCCAGCACAGCTCAGCAGCGCGGGGCAGATGGGGCTGGTGCCTGCAGGAGCTGCTTTCCTCCAGCAGCATTCCCTGGAGGGCACCCAAAAAGCTCTGGGCGGCCGAGGGCAGGGAGAGAAGCCCAACTAGCATCAGATTCTGCTGCATCATTTTTCTTCATTCACAGAATCCCCTCCTAGCTTGGGGGGCTATTCTGTCCCCCAACATGACTTCTCTGGACTCTACCCTTCTGAGCAGTGCATTTCTGACTTGGCAATCAAAACATCCCTGAGACTCGTTCCCTTCTAAAAACATGACAAACAGCATAGGTATGTGAGACAATTTTCCTAATCTTTCTCAATTTTCTCCTATTTCCAAACTGCAGTCAGGACTGACTGTGGAGCAAACCCCTTCTCCTACTTGTCTGAAGGTCTGGGGCAATGTGAGGAGCTTGTTGCACACTTTGATGATAACGTGTGAAATGAAGCAGCCAGGGGCGCTTGTGAGGGATGTCAGAAAAATCCCACAGGAGCACAGGAGCCCCAGCGCCTCCGTGGCAGCACAGGGCACGGGCTGCCAGCACAGGGCTGCAAAGAACTGCAAAATCTGGCCCACTTCTGCTAAAACATGGACTATTTGCTCAAGTTTCTGGCATTTGCTCCGCAGTATCCTTAGCAGCTTTAACAAGAATAAAGCATGCTTTGCATGCCAAACAAGTTGTCTGATCTTAGTTGTGGCCTTGGTCAAACACAAGGAGCTCCTTGACAAGAAAGAACTGCCACTAAAAACATTAAAAAATGTTAACAGAACTCGCAGCTTGCAAGTTTAGTGTTGTATCTGAAGCATGAAGGTCTTTGGGAGCTACCCTCAACATTCATCTCAGCAGCTTCTAGGCACCAACACTCCTTTTCCTCTTTATATCTCTGGTCTTATTTATTTCACAGCTACAGAAATGGTCTGTTAAAAAAAAAAAAAAAAAGGTGACAGGTATAAGACTCAGCTCATATGGATAACTCTGGAAAAAGAGATTTTCTTCCCTGAGACTACTTTCAGGTTTGCTGCTATCAGCCAAGGATTAGCCAGCTAACATGGCATCTCTGTTGACATACATTTTCTCCCCACAGCTAAGACAGCTTAACTACTTTATGCTCCAGAATATTGCAATGTTAACCAGATATTTTCCAAAAAAATAAAAGCATCTCCTACTTATTAAATTGTAATTCTGCTTTTAGTATTGAACTGGAATCCACAGACAAAGAAATAAGCACCTGAACATCCTTTTGCCTCTAAAATATGCTCAATTGAAAAGCTTGAAATATGGTTAAATAAATAAATGAACAGAAGAAGTTGTTTGGCCATTCTCACAAGAGCACAGAATCCATTCAAAATCTTGCATAACTTTTCTGCTTCAGCACATACACATTACAAGGATTAAACAGAAAGGGAAACTTACAGCTTTAGACACACTTTGTGTCTCAATACCAACTGCAGCACCAGCTTCTCTGTAAGGATTATCAAGGCTACAGCCCCATGCAGCTGTCAGTCCCTGGGGCTGTAATTCAGCTATCCTGCTCTCACTCTATCCATCACATTTACACAAATCCCCAAGGTGGACTGCCTTCTAAATGTCTTTACCTTGTGCATTATCCTGGGGCTTAACAATCCAATATTGGTGCAGCCAAGGATAATTACTCTCCATTGATGATAAAACACCCTGAATCCTGTCAGGCATGGCAATTTGCATCTTACAGTGCTGAGGATCAATAGATACAACAAAGGAGTGAAACCTGATTAGATACTGCTGCCTCTCAATGGAAAGGGAAGAGCTGATTGTTTTGCAGGGTTGAAGTCCTGGTTAAAAGGGAAACACAGAGGTCTCCCATTACAACACAGTCCCCAAGCCTGCTGTTCACCTAGAAACTGCTGCAGGGAGTTTGAGACTCCAGGAGAAAGTAGCTGAAAGAACAACCAGGTCTTACAGACTCCTGGTAAAAAAGAAGAGTTATTTACTTGGGCCAGTGTGGCTCGTGCAGTTTCACTGTAACCCAAGAGAACAGAGGGTGTGAATTGTCTGGAGCTCCAAGAGGTTCTGCTTTCCACCTGTTTTTATAGATTTACAGCATAAAGAGGACAAGTAACTTGTTCACGATCACACACTGCTTCAATAATGAGCCTGGAAATTGGCTACTGGCTCTGCAAATGGATCTTTCTGAAGAATCCTCTAGGAGCGTGGGCTCAGCCAAGAGCTCCTGCCCTGCCGAGGCAACAGAAATGTCATATATATTTAAAATAAGGGATTGCAGGATTTTCCAACCACAATTAACCAGGTAAGCAGATGCATGAAGGTGGAGGTGGAATAAAAAATTATCCCAACAGTCTTCAGTCTTCTGACACTAATCTAACACTGAATCTGATCGAAGATAAGAAGCGTGGTGGGTGAACTTCGGTTCCCACATTTAATCTAGAGAGACATCACAAGCTTCCTCCTCTTCAAGTCTTTATTTGGAGGCCAGTAACACATTGACAGAAACCCATGGTTTGGCTGACAGCACTGCTGGGCTGCAGGCAGGGAACGCATTCCCATTTGGACGTGATTCTCCACCACTGACACTCCCTGGGCTCAGCTGTGCCCATCTCCCACAGCCTGCCCAGATTAGTGATACCAAAGCTCAGCCCTGGGCTGTACACCAAGAGCTCCCAGAAAGGATGTAGCTAACTGTGTTAAATCTGGGTTTTTATTTGGTTTCTGGTGGCAGAGCTACATTAAACAGGGACTGCATGTCTCCGTGTTCTTGCTTGACTGAAAGAAATGCAGAGTTTTCTTCCATGGAAATTAGTCAGCAAAGAAAAAGCTGAATTTGGGGGATTCCCAACCATATGAAGGATGATGTTTTAAAAAAGGCCTCAAAACATGCAGAAAATAAAATAGCATCAAGAAAAGAGCTGGGCACATCTTTTCAGAATGCATGCTCTGAGGCTGATGAAGGGCTCAAAGCAAGAGAGAAGGAAAACAAGAGAAAAAGAGAAAAACTCTTCAGAAACCAGCTGGGAATAGTCTGTTCTTATCAAAACACGTTGCTGACACAGACCTGTCACGGAGCCAACATCTGCTCCCAGCTCAGAGTCAGTCCGAGGCAGGCTGAGTGTCTCTTGCACAGGAACACCAGGAGTTGACTTGGCACGACGGACGTAAGTGAGAAGAGCTTCTGAAAGCACCAGCGAGCAAAACGGGAAGGAAACTTGTTCCTTTGATGAAAAACCTTTTTATTTTGACCTACAGGCAAACTTGCAGATTTTTTTTCTGCAGACAGGCGTCTCTTCCAACATGGGAAATGGGAAAAAAAGCCTGATTCTGGACATCTGACGCATATGGTAGTGTCTGCTAAAGCCAACGGGGGGTTGCATATGGCAAGCCTGGAAACCTGAGGCTCATTAACATTATGGCATTGGATTATCACTATTTTATGGTCATAAGGATCTGTCTCTTTCATCCTGCTGCCTGCTGAGTGACCGTGGATTCAGATGCCCCATATTAACCCCTAAGAGTAAATATAATATTGGTGGGAAGTACCAAGCCCACATCTAAAATCCTTTGTCTCCACTCGTTCAGTGGAGTAAAAACATGCTTTCCCACCCTGATCTCCTCCTGAAATCTATCCCAACCCTTAAAGGCTTTCACTCCCCCTACCTTCTTCAACCTCCAGCATTTTTGGGGTACTGGAGAAGATTTGCAAACAGTCTGAGACAGCATCACTGTAGAACAGATGGCAGCGACCCCACCTAGGGCGAGACACCACGCAACATCCGTTGGATTCTCACATGAGCATCCAGCTCCTGGCACCGCCCGAGCCTCTGCAGCGGCGCTCGGAATCTCTCCTGCCTTGTGGGAACCCATCGCTCCTCATGGAGAAAGGGACCTTATTATGGCTTCCCATCTGTCAGTGCAAACTGAAATGTAACTTTGTGTTGGGCTCTCCACTCTGCACTCAGGCATGGAAGATTTAGAGCTTGCTGTTCTGTATTTGAAAGGGGAAATTGGAGTGGAGCTGCTGAGTCATGAGAACAGGGGGCCTCCATCACCAGCTGGTTCTCCCTGGGGAAAACCTCTAATCCTCCCTGATGCACCTGGGTGCGATTGATTCCTCAGGATTCCCAAGCACTCACACAGCCCCTGACTGTCAGGGGTGCATTGATTTGTTCAGCAGTGGAGAACAGAATGGATATAATGGAGGTGATTTTTAAGGTGATGATTGCTATGGGTGGGTGGAAATAAAACCATATTAAATAAGCAGCCATTAGAGCTTAAAACTGAGCTCTGCCTGCTCCTGCCCTCTGAAAGGAGGATGATAACACTGTCACATGCTCCAAAAACAGGTGAGCAGGAGCATAATGAATTCACAGGGTGTAATAATCCTGGTGGAAATGGGCTCAAAATGCCCTTGTGGTAATAATGCATCCTCTTGCATCACAGGGCACTCAAGGACAGTGTCCTCATCTGAATGATGTTATGTATGGTGGAAGAAAACAGGAGGAGAACATAAACGTAGGAACCGTATACACAGCCACGACCAAGTCCCAGATAAGAGCATCCTATTGAAGACAGTGACGCTGAGCCCTTGAAAATAAATGTAAACCTGCTGGTCAGTTTGCCAGCAAAGTTTCTGGTGATCATTAACTGCTCCATGCAATTGGAAGGGAGAGGAAAAGGGTCAGGGTAAAGACCTATTTCCCTATCATTTCATCACATCACTCCTCATATAAGCACCCTGCTGACCAGCCTTCTCCCAGAACTTCTCAGCGATTAGCACCATGCTGTTTCTTACTGTGAATTCGAACAAGAGTAGCACAAAGCTATCAGCAGGGACTTCAGTGATCAGAAACTGCTCAGCCAATTTTCACTATCATTTTTTCAATGTCAAACAAATGCCTATTGTCACCAGGCCTACTCCTGTGGCATGTTGAGAGCTTCTGCAAATCGCAGAGCCCCCTGTCTCTGATTTTAAATCCCTAAAATGTTAGCTCCCACCTTATAGACTAACAGATGAGCAAAGGACAGGGAGCCAGGAGCTGCTGGTGGTAATTCTGGCTATTGATGTGCTGCATAAGTATCCTGAGTACCCTGCTCCTGCCTCAGCCTTCCCTGCCTGCACAACAAGGATGGAAAATATCAGTATCTGCCCTGCCACAAGGCAAAGGGAAGACAAGTTTTTTTAAGATGCAAAGTGCTAATTACTAGCTCAGACTACAGGTCTTGGCACTGGAATTAGAAGTAGCAGAACTATGTGAGCTGCTGTTGCAGTCACCACACACAACAGGCCTGCAGCAGAGACTTCCCTATGATCCTGTGCTTGTGAGATCCCCATCAGCTGTGATGGGAATGTTACACATTGGTGGCACATCATCATTCAGCCACAGGACTCTGGTGGAAGTGGAAAGAGAAGGAGCAGGCAGGCTATGAAGTGTGTAACCCTGATTTAATGCCATTAATGCAATTTGATAATTAGCAGAGGTATTATAGGCCTTATAGGAAAACAAGGGAAAGATAAATGGATTTGGGCAAATAAAGGATATGTTTTAGAGCTTCCTCCAGCCTGCAGATTTCTTTTCAACAGCACATATATTGCATTTTTTCTTACAGCAGCCACTGTAGGGGCCAGGGCATTGTATAACCAGAAGAATGGTCAAACACAATTTTACTGTGTCTAGTAAGGCAGAGTGCAATACTTATATATAT
Source organism: Dicaeum eximium (assembly GCA_013396995.1). Classification (NCBI taxonomy): domain Eukaryota; kingdom Metazoa; phylum Chordata; class Aves; order Passeriformes; family Dicaeidae; genus Dicaeum; species Dicaeum eximium. The sequence goes on along the minus strand of VWZP01008898.1, from coordinate 915,731 downwards.
CAGAACAAGCAATGTGCCAAAGTGCCTGATGATAAGGAAGAAATGTGTCCTCGATCAAGAAAAACCAGTTTAATGTGCACACTGGGAGCAGAGTATTACACAGATAGAGCTTTCCCCTGGCCATGTGAATTTAAGGAACCCCTGCTGGTAACTGAGATTCCTTGCAGACAATCAGACCAGAAGCAAAATGTTATAAATTCTTAAGGTACTGTATGACGTGAGATACATCCTCACAATTTATACAAAACCAAGAAGGGGAAGATAGCATGTAAGCATCTGAACTCCCATACAACAAATGCCATTTCAAGCATCATTTATTATGCTACCTTTCACAGACTTTTACAATCCTCAATATGGTTAGCAATTTCAGCTGGCTCGTAAAGCGGTTTTAAAATTCATCACTGAAAAGAATGTTTATCTCTGTGTTTCCTCCAGTTCAGGAGTAAAATTAGACTCTTAAAACCTGGGGATGGTGTGTCTTTAATTTTGTTTAGAACAGAAAATAACTGCGATATGAAAGGTTTAATGAGGTTAGAAATCTAAAAGGAAATGGAGTGGGAATAGATTATCAAGAGAAATAAAGCCAACCGCTGGAGAGTACACTAATATTAAATATTAGGTTTCTAAACCAAATATATATAATCCATTTAGGGACTTAATGGTGGTTCTCAGAAGCACATTTATCTACAGCTTATGGTTCAACAACCAATATTATAACTCCATTTGTCATAGTTAGGCGAGGGGGATGGATGTCAGGGAGGCGAGGGGCAGCGCTCGGGGCGCAGCTCGGGACGAGGGGCAGAGCTCACCTGCACACCTCCGGCTCCACGCTGAGCATCTGCCCTGGAAACATCTCCTCACAAAAACACTCCCACTTCCATTCTCCTCAGGAAGAACAAAGGCAACACATTCAAGCAGGGATTTGTCTTAAATTAGGCTTTATACCCATTTTTCATTTAGAAAGATACTTACACGTGTGCCTAACTAAATGTGGGATTACGCACTTGATTAAAATTAGCGACATGCTTAAACTACTTGATGAATTGGGTCATTAGATACCTAAGTCAATACGAGATAAGGAGCTCTGAAAATCAAGACAAATTGAAAACTCAAAAATGGATTTTGGTTCTTAGCTTTTTACACCTATACTAATGAATTTACAGCAGAGGCAAAGGTTTAACTAAACCTCCTGATACCAACACCCAAAATGAAATTCCTGCTTAGGAAGCACCTGCTCCCTTTCTGGCTCTACTGGGACTCCTGGGCAGGGAGGTGACCAGTTGTGGGACAGCTCTGCCCTCTGCAACTCCACTCAAGTGGCTGCAGAAAAAAACTTCCACCATTAAAAATAAGAGACTTAAGAGATGGAGTATTTAGGGAAAAAATAGAGAAAGATGCATGGGTTGTCACACTTCCATTTTAGAAAAAGCCAAAAGAGCCCTGTGTAGAGACACCAGCTACCTGCCAATATGCAGGGAGGGCTGCTGGATGACCTGCAATTCCTGTCACTTTAACCCCTCCATGCCACCACAAGCACAGAGTGAGGTTTATAGGCAGAGGTAATTTTTTTATTGTACTAAATAGTTGGACAGAACACACAGCCTCTGCAGTGGCCTTTTTGTGAGGGCCATGTGCCAGAACTCTTGTCCTTCTGCTGCATTCCATCTGCTGGCCAAACACCAGGCACCCTCTGCCTCCCTCCACATCCTGCCTAGCTCTATCCCATCAAAGAAGGAGGAAAATGTGTTCCATTTTACACTTGGGATCACTGTGTTATTTTGGTTATTCTTCATGTTTTCCCTCTTTTCCTTTCTGAAAGGATGCCTGCTGTCAGGGACCCACCACTTCCAAGTGAGCATTCTGCCTGCCAGCTCCAGGCTTCTGGATGCAGCCAGCAGCTCTCTGAGGACTCCCAGACATGCTTCCTTTCTCTTTTCACAGGACAGGAGGGAAGCTGAGCTGGGAGGATGACACAGTAGGAAACAGAAGTGTGCTCCTTTCTCTTGAAAGGCTCCAAATCTGCTCCCTCTCCAGCCCCAAAGTACTTCTTGCACCAATTCTTGGTTGACTGAAATCTTGAAATGTCACCAAGAACTGGAGAAAGCCAAAGGAAAACACTTGTTTGAAGTGGTCAAAATGAAGTAAAACATACTCCCCTACAAACAACACTTAGCTAATTCCAGCTCGAATGCCTTTTGCTATCAATGAAATTGTGAGGAAACAGGGACTTGAGGCAGCACCATATGTTGGCTATCACTCTGCTCAGGCTGGGTATTAGTGGGTTTTTACTACTAACACCATCAATAACAGCAACTGAATTAGCTGCAAGAGTCAGAAATCCATCTTTTGAGTGGTATGACCAAATTCTTTCACATAATTTGCCTGACTGACAGAAAAATATGTTGCTAGTGTCAAACAAGTCTGGAAACTTAAAATGTTTTTAATTCTGCAAAAAAAAAATAAGGCAGAGCTTCTTGACTCTAGAGAGCTTCGAATCAAGACCTCATTTCAGAAAAGTGCTAATTTTGATGTTTGAGCTGAAATCAGTTTTGCTGAATGAAACCTGTAAAGCTTTCTTTACAGCAAACACAAGGAAGCAGTTTTTCCATATTGACATGTCATTAAATGGTGGAATTCACTGCCACAGGATGTTGCAGAGGCCAAAAATATAAATGAGTTCAAAAAAAGATTAGACAAATTCGCGGGGGATAAGTCCAGCAGTGGCAATTAAACACAATGGTCTGGGTACGACCTCTGGCTCAGGAAGTTCCTGAAGTGCAGACTGCAGACCCAGGGAGGATAAGACTGGGGAAAGGTTCACCCTGCACAATCCTGCTCCTCACACTCCCTCCCGAGCATCTCCTGCAGACCACTGATGGAGCAGGGATTTCTGTGCTAGACAAACCACCCCCATATGGTAATTCCTCTGATCTCCACAACATTTGGATCTGAACAAAGCTCCAAAATTCGTTGAAAAGCAGGGAATTTGGTCACACACAGAATGCTGCTTTTATTTTTTCCCAGAATCTTCACAGGTTTTCCACAGTTCTCAATAAAAGACAAGCTTTACTAATCATTTCAGCAACAAAGTATCTCACACTTCTTGCCATCCCAATTCAAAAATAAGATCCAAATAAGATATTAAACCGAATAAATTGTTTATTCCTATGGGTATCGTGCAGCTGCTCTGTTACTGTGATCAAATTCTGGTGAAACAGCTGAACATATTCAGCAGAGTTTTTTGACTCTTATTCCTCTAAGTAATTTAAACAATGCTGTGTCCAAATCTCTTGCAAAAGTAGAATTATTATGGCATTTTATGCAGGAGGAGTTTGCTTCAATAGGGTGCAGATGAACAGGGACATAACTCTGAGGTCTAGAGCTCCTTCTCAGCCTCATATTATCAGTGCAATTCTTAAGTCTTATGATTGTTGTTGTTTTTCTTGAAGCCCATCTCTAAGTGTAATTCTGTGGGAATCTTGGTGTTCAATGAAACAGAAAATGATAAATTTCTAGCACTGTGAAGCTTAAAAATGTGATCTAAATGCATTCCCTCATCACCCAAAGGCTGGGGTAAGACAGAGAAAAAGACCTCATTTAAAAACCAAGTCCTCCCTGTTAAAAACAAAACATTTGTGATATCTGAGGAAGTGATTCAAATCTATTTATCAGACTCAACCGAGTCCCACATTGCAAGCACCCAGATGTAACTTAAATTTCATATTCTGTGAACCCCAAAATAGCACAAGTTCTTCATCACATTCTTAAACCTCCTATCTCAGTTACAAAGCACAGGACAGAGTTGGAATTAATCTGTATAAGTTTGCTGCAAGACATAATGAAAACGTCATGATCCAAAATCCTTGGCTAACAGTTAGCCAAAGACATCTAATTAATTAAATAGCCTAATTCACAATAACATCCTGTCTATGTACAAATTTCCACTGCTTTAAAAAACAATTCTGCTAATGCGTGGCAAAACTTAGATCAGTTGTTTCAAATTCAATCTGATTTAAGCCTAGGCAAATTTAAATTAAGATCAAGATAAGTCTATTTAATCCTGGTTTAAAAGGGAAGAAGAAAGTCAACGTTGAGTTTTGCATACTTTAAGCTCAATGATTTAAGTCATGTCCTTAGTTAGAGAGTAGTACAACTGTGAATACAAACAGTGCCTATGTCAGAATGTATTTTACTTCTTAGCACTTGAAAAAGTAATTATTATAAAATACTTTTTTTAATTAAAAAAAGCTCATTTGTGCTTTTATTGTTACCTTGTGCTTTACAAAAACAGTCCAAAACATTTTTAACAATACATATATATATACACACCTACTGAGTTTTTATCCACTGTACTTCTAACACAAGAACCTTCAGCAGCACAAAGCCTAAACAGCTTGAGTAAAACTATTTTCTTCTTTTAAGCTTTCCATCTGATGATTCTTCCTGGTCATGTAATTTCATGGATTCCATAAGTCCTTAAGAGTCAGCTGGACCATGCACAACTAGCAGAAAATTTACAGACCAAACCAAGATTTACAGACCAAACAAAACCCCTAACTCCCCTAGTCAGCCTTTGGCTATCTTCATAAATCACAGGAAAACACTTAAGCCTCTTTTTTTCCTTTTTAAAGCTACCACCTATAAACAACACCACCATTTGTTCCTTTCAGTTTCTATTAGTCATAAATTTTGCAAAATTAAAGAAATGGCATGAGTAGGGCCTGAGTACGGAAGCCAATTTGAAGACAGACACTAAGATGAATGCTAACACAGCACCAAGTTCCACACTATCAGCATATTCTTTAAGTAGATCTAAATTATTTTTCAGTGCTGTTTTATTCAATTTGTTGCATCAGGTTTAGTTGTTTTCAGGTCAGATACCAGCAACCATTTCGTAATTGAACACCTCCTTAATTTCAATCAGAGCCATGCGATGCTAATGCAATTCTAGCTGTTTTAATTTCTGTTGTTTTTCCCTAATTTGCTTTTAGTCTTCTAGTCCCACAAAAAGTCTGTAAGACATTAACATTTCTTCTCATCCCCGACAGTTGGGAACATGCTGGAATCTGTAAGAAGTTATCCACCCTCTGCTCAAAAGCATCAGAAATCAGTGTGGTGACCCCAGCGAAAGCCAAGCAGAGGCACTGGACCCCAACAAACCTCTCCCTCAGGTTTTCTCTTTTTTCTTTTCCCCTCATAGGGTATTTTACTCTTATTTCTTTGGAGGCAATGGGAAGCAGGAAGAGGGTTGTTCGGTGTTTTTTAAGAAAAGTTTTGTTTCCATCCCATGGCAGCTCCTTTTAGAAGAGAAACAAAGAGAATGAGCAGATCCTGTTGTGGTGACGTAAAGCCTAAGAGATATTTCAGGGTCACCAGCTATCTTATATAGACAACATCTGGCAAAACCATCCAGCAGCAATATGGATACCAGCCCCAGGAAATACTAGTACACACAGCCAGAAAAAAAATATACTATTCTGGGTTTTGTATTTAAAAAAAAAAAAAACCAAAAAAACTTTCTTTTTGTCAAGAAGAAAAAAGTGATATATCCACAAACGGCAGCGGAGACTTCCCGGCGCAGGCAGTGATAGATGAGGACTTTTGCTCACTCTCAGATGCATGGAAGAGAATAGTTTTTTGTGTTAAGAGATTATTACAGCTTCAGCCCTCCTACTGCACTGTTTCCTCTGAAATCAGGGGCAAGATTAAATCTGTTGTAGCAGAGCGCTCTGTAATGGCTCTGACAGACGTTGTTTTTCCTCGGCCTCACATCTGGGACTTAACCAGCAGAGCTCTTGAAACCAACCAGGTCAGCTCTTTAGTTGAGTTTCGTGTCTAATCAGCCAGGAAGGCTGAGGCCTCAGGTCACACATGGAAATCACTAGAGCTATTTAAGTCGCCAGAGGTTATTAATAAATCTCCCACTATTTCCTTAAGTAAATAATTGGAGGCCCATCTTTCAAACAAGTTATGTCTGGCCATGTTATGGTACCAATTTTATCCTTCCTTTTTTCCCTTCACCGAGCAGGAAGAACAAATCTCTGGTGACAACAATGGCAAAACTGTGAATTATAAACATCCATGTGTCTCTCATTTGAATGCCTCCTCAAGTTTCCCTGACAGCTGGGGGAGAGAGAGGCTCTTAGTCTTTCCACCAGAGCCTGAGCCACTGAAACTGCTCTTGCTCCAGCAGAGACTTTGGGGAAAGCTGCGGGGTGAAACAGGAGCCCTGCTCTCTCCATTAGGTGCAGTTAGGTAGCCAAGTTCAGGTCCTTCTGGGCTGCCACCAGGGAAACGAGGGGAAAAGCCTGACTGTGAAACATGGCCAGAGCTCTGGGGGTTCTGGAAAGGAGGAAAGGAGCTGAGGGAGAGGGGGCTTGTGGTGCCACATCCTCCCTTCAAGTCACGCACGGGGAGCTGCACCCAGGCCTGACACACACAGCTCCTGTGAGACCCACAGACACTTGTCCCATGGCCAATTCATCCATGCCACAGACGACAAGCCCTGGTTTACCAGAGCTCCAGTCTTTCCTGGATATGCTCCTCTTTCAGCTTTGGAAATAACAGACTGCTCACACCAAGGTCGATAGGCATGGCCTCACACACAGAGAAATTAACACCAGCCCTGACCACTGGCCATTGTTAAATTGCACCAGCAATCCTCTGCAGGACATTTTTGCAGCAGGACTCCTGCTCACCCTGGCTCTGACAGAAAAATCCAACACGAGATGGCTCCTGCCTGCCCGCCAAGCTACTGCATCAGGCTCCTTGCAGGTCTCGGGGATATTTATGGCAGCTGTGATAACCCCAACGCATCTCCCAGCTGCCAGAGCCCTTCCGCTGTTGTGCTGAGTTATGAGATGTCTTTGTTTGAACTTCTTTCAAGATGATGCAGAGTCTCAGGCATTAGGAGTAGAGAATGGGTGCTTTAAACGAAGTGAAAGTACACATGGAAACATATATCTTGTGCATATATATGTGTACACAAATATATCTGTCCATTTATAGCAAATAATCTAAAATTTGCCTCTGAACAAAGAACACCAGCTCCATCCTTCAAATCACATCAGCAACCAGCAGGTTCATAACCATCACAACCCTCACACACATGAAACCATTTTAAACTTGCAATAAAACCCTTTCCCCCCATTTTTTAGAAAATGGAGGATCTGCTCCCTCTTGTAACAACACATTCTTTTTTTTTTTGTGATCTAAAAAATGTTCATACTTGAATAATGTTTTCTTTCTTTCTTAGTTTTTTTTCCCCCTCTCTCTCTCTTTCTTTTTCTCTCTTTCCTCCCCTCACTCTTGCAAAGATTAATGCTTTCAATCTAAACCCCAGCCTTTCTGAGGGAGGATTCTCCTCACACCATCATTGCTTTGCGGCATTTCTAACAGGGGCTATCGACTTAATTAACTCTAACTTCAGGTCTGAATCTCCCAATGGAAAGCAAATGTGAGCTGGAGCTGCTTTAGCCAAGCAGTGCCTTTCCAGCAAGTGATACTGAAATACAATCCCCCCGTGCCTGCAGAAAAAGGTGGAGGAAAAGCAGCCCTACCTTTGGGGCGTGCTCAGGCTGCAGGAGGGGCACGCCAGGGCTGCACCCCAGCAGTCTCCAGGCAGGCTGGCAGAGATCTGGGGGCCCTGGCAGCACAGCTTTGTTCCAGAAGTGACATATTGAGGCAGTGTGAGCAGGAATGCGTGGGTGGGGGAGCGGGGGGAGAGGTGCAGGTAGTGCAGCGCTCCGGCACCCGGGCTGTCGCCCAGGCATCGCTGATGTGGGCACTGGAGGGAGTTGCTTGCCAATCCTTCTGGCAGAAGAAAAATTGCTACAGATGGCAACTGCCAGCAGGGAACAAACAGCAAAAACAGAAGAATTCATGACAGAAATCGTGGAGAGGAAGAGGAAAAAAGCGTTTCCAATGTACTCGTTTCGTCTTCTCAGTTAAAGGAAAACCTGTTATCAAGAGCCCAAATGAGCAGCTCCACTAAAGCTGAGGGTGGAAATCACTGCAGAGCCATCAGAGCCATGGAATGCCTTCAATTAGAAACCTGCCACGTGCTTACACAGGCAGCACACAGATGTAATATGTGTATTTGCTTGTAAAGATGTGCATGCCCCTAATGAACGACAGTATTTAGGCACATCTATATTTTTGTGTCTGTGGCTCAAGAACTAGGTTGAAGACAAGCAAAATCTATGGAATTTGCACATCTTTCCTCTCTGTGTGACAGAAGGTGCCAGAAGAAGATATTTGCTGTCCTAGTCACTTAAAACAGCAAAAGTAAGGAGCAGGAAAAGGAAAAAAAAAAAAAAAAGAAAAAAAAAGAAGGAAAAAAATACAGCAAGCAGGAACACTTAAAATGAGTTACTATGTCTGGTCACTCAATCCTTTAAGCCCTGCCAACACTTTTCTGTGATTAGTTAGTAAATCTGACAAGGCCTGCGTTTGTTCACAGCTTATCGACAGAACTATATTGATAAAGCAATATCCAAGCCTGGGGAAAGAAAGCCCTCAATCTCATTTTACTTTCTCAAGTCTTTATTGCACAAAGGTGTTTTTCCTGGATGAATTCATTTTCCTGAAACTAAACTTTGAATTTTCTGAGAGTGCAGCTCTTACATCATTGCTTAATAATTATTTATTGACTGGGTAGCCATTAAACACAGGAGAGAAAAAACATGTCACACAAATTTATCTGTGCAGATTTCTGATCTGACGATGCAGGGACATTTGTTCAGAGATCATGAGAGACAGAACAACAGTAGCAGTGGGGGTGATAATTTTTCCATCCCCCAGAGATATCCCATGCTTTCCTGTTCCCCATGCCCCCACTCATCCTGAGGTTCTTCCTAAAACCAGCCCCAGTTTTCCCTGGAGGTTTGTGTCATGGCCATTGCATCCTGGATCAGGCTCCTGATGGGGTCCCTTGAGGCCCCATTAGTGCTGCTCATAAATTAGCCAGATGGGGTTTGCCCTGACCCAGCTGCAGCAGGTTTGCTCTGGAGGGAACCCAGGGCTCCCACCCCACGCAGAGGGAACTGCATTTCCAAAGATTAGGAGCACTTGGATATGAAAAAGCAGGAATGGATAGGATTAAACCAGCGATGATTTGATGTTAAAATCACATATATTACTGAAGCCTAATTGCAGCATTTCACATCCAGTTTAATTTTATGAGCTTGATGAATCCAGAGTGTCAATAAAGAAGTGGCAGTGTGGGATTGTTCAATGGTTGCAACCCAAAATGCAAGGAAATGGGTTCTGTAACAACCACTGGGTACAAACACCACCAGAGAGCAAGAAGTGGTGAGACAACTTTGCTCCAAGAGGCTGGAGAAGACACCAAACACTTATTGTTATGTGCTCCCACTGGAGACTGTTCAGTTTGAAGAGATCTAATGGCCACTGCTGAAGCTGATGTTGAAAGAAATTGTTGAAAAAAACCCTATTTGTTGGTGTTTCATTTACTTTTTCTCCTTCTCTTTTCTGTGGGTAGTGGAAATTGGCAGATATAAGCCAGCAAAGAAGTGGAACATCATCACCGAAACAGAGCGATAGGGAAAATCCCTTTATCATTTGAGTTAAACCATCACCACATATCAGTGAATCATATCACAAAGGCCTATTTAGGTTTTGCTGGCATTACAAATTCCAGAGTGTTTGCTGGGCTCTTCTGCAATTGCTATTGATTATGACTTTAAAACCAAAAAAGTCCTCCTTGCTTACAATGAAAAAAAAAATCACTCCTTCTCAACACAAAATAAAGTAGTTTTCAAAAATGGGCTGTAAAAAGGTGCACACATATCTTCAAAGGCTATTTTCACTACTGCAAGCATGCACATAGTAAGTCTTCTAAAATTTATGAAGGAAAGAATAAGTAGGAGAAATTATAACCAGTTGAAAAATGGGCTGTGCTAGGAAGAGGCTAATAAAGCACATATACTTCAAGGGGTGACATGTTTATTGCTAATAATCTATAACAACATTGTCCCTTTATTCAGCAGTGTTGTATTAATAAGGAAAGTAGTTAAGAACCTACAGATGTTACATGTGTTTTGAAAGGATTAGTTCATGTACCAATGGCTTTCTGAAAAAGTGCAAGTGTTACTACAGCTGGATTGCCCTGGGCTTCTGCAACTCCAACTCAGCAGTGAAACTGGAGAAAGGAACCACCTCTAAGTGTGTTCACAGGGAGTGCTGAGATGTGGCAGAGCTCAGCACAGCTCTCCCTCCCCAGGTGTTGCTTCCCCAGGAGCAGATTCCCTTCTGGCTGAGTCCTGCTGATCCTCTCTAAGGAGAAACCCCATTCAAAGTCTGTCAGGAGAGAGGTCACGGCAGGCTGGAGACACGACTCGGCCATGTAGGGCCTTAGTAGTTTTCTTATTAATACAACACTGGTGAGATGCCTCAGCTCTTGCTTAACCAAGCAGGGTTGCAGTCTCACAATCCTCATTTTGACTGTAAACAAAGAGCCTGGCCCTCTGGAGCAGGGATCTGGGGATGACTTATTGTTAGAGCTGAATGTTAGAAATTATTGCTGTGGCAATACTTTGTTCTGCCTCAAATGCCATTTCATAACATAATCAGCTCAACCCCACCACAAACATGGATTATGCTCCATTCAGAAGAGATCTTAACAGTTTGTCAAATGATGTTTTACATCAGTTACCTCCAGTCTAGTCTGCTGTTTCATGCACAGCTGGACTGGACAGAAGGAAAGAGAAATGAAGTTGGTATCTGAAAGGTCTGTAGCAGCACTGTGGCACTAAAACCAGTGCAGGCCTTCTCCACTGCAGCCATTTCTGAGCAATATAAATCAGAATCTCCTCACTACCAGCTTTTCCAAATACCTTCATATTTAGATTTCCTGAAGCAATTCACCATTATGGTAAGAGACTCAACATTCTTGCTTTTTAGAAAGTTTGAAGAGTAAAGGAGACTCCAGGAAGTGGAAAGTCTGGTTCCATCAAAGTCTCTCCCTATGGCTCTGGACACAAATCTCAGAAGCACAATTTCTAAGAAAAAAAATGGCACAGTAGTTCTGTGTCCCTGAATTTCTGGATATACTTCTTGAAACCTCTGTGGCCCAGCTTGGAGAGGAGCTGGGCACTTGCAAACCTTCCAGTGGTCACAGCAGAATTGAGTGCTCAACAATCTTAGCGCCGGGTATTTTAGAGGACAGGTCCTAAAAATCAATCTCTTTTTGTTTGTTGTCAGTCCTTGCCTTTCACTACACTCTTTGTTGACACACCTATGCCACCCTAAAACTTAAGTAGTTTAATGTCCATCCAGGGTGCTTCCACACTCCAGACCAAACAGACACAGGCAGTGCACACCTGCGACCACAAAGCGCATCTAATGAAACGTGCCAGGCCACGGTCATTATATGCTCAGCTACAAGCTCTGCTTATAACAATAAATATTCACTAATTGGTAACATAATTATTCACAATGCAAGGAGGAGGAGGGCTGCAGAGGGGAAAAATGTGCCCCTTTTATTTTCACAGTCTCTCTGAAGCCATGACATATCTACACATTTTCCTACCACATGTGCTGATCTAGAACTAAGGACGAGATGGATGCTGAAGAGAGCCATTTTCATCATCCCTGGAGAGATTTGTAAAACAAGAGGGAGGGTTTCTTATTCCCCTCTCACTGAAAGAAGCATTGGCTCCTTTCCACTTCCAATTTCACCATGGCTGCACACGACTAAACATCCATTTTGACACTAATGCGGAGTGGTGCTCTCTGCTAGGCTGGGTCAGCCAGCTCTCCTGCCTGACTGGCCAAGTGATTGTAAAATCAGTAATGGTAAATTTTACACCCCATATTTCTTAAAAAACATAATTACTAGGGAAATTATTCTTCTTTTACTCTAGGATTTTTTTTCTTTTACTTTTTTTTTCCCCTTAGACACATGTGCTCACTCCCTCATAACGTTCAAAATGAAGTCAGAAACTTGCACATATGTGGCTGTGTGTGCTTTCTCCTCCAACCAGAAATGACAAAGCAGAGTTTGGCAAGGCAATAAAGGAATGGCCACAAATCAGCCAGGATTATCTGACTTCCTTTAAGAAAGCCATAAATTGTTTACAGCAGCACTGGTCTTTAATGGCAGAATGGGGCGTGATGGAGGAGAAAGCTTTAATCTAACAATTTCAACACATTGCCAAAGTCCTTTCCTGTAGTTTACAATAAAAGAACCTCCAAAGCATCTAACTTATGTTGGCTGGACTTTTTATTTTCAGGGAAAAGATCCTTCCCATGCTCCCTTCTCCTTCAATACAGAAATAGACTGGAGTGTAATGAGGTTAAGTTTTAAAGCATTAAGCATTTGACAAAAATGCTTCCAAAGATTTTAGCACCAGAAAACCTCTAGAGAAACTGGACAGAGCCTGGGATAATACACAACAGACTGTTCCAAGCTTAATGCACTGGGAATTGGAAGTGCATTAGGATTTTGGCTGCAGCTGGGCTTTTTACGGCCACTGGATTTTTGGCACCACTGCTGCTAGTAATACATAGGTGAGGGGACATGGAGACAGACAGCTTGCTGTGATTGCCACTCACTGTACACCACAAAACAGCTCCTAACAGGGGAAGGCAGCAGTCTAAAAAATATCCCTTAGAAATGGAGTCAATCTGCACAGTTCCTATATATGCATTTCCAACACTTCCTCCTTCCCCCTCCAGTGCAATTGGGCATTCAAAGTTGTTTGGGTTTATCCCTTTCTTCTTGCTTGTCCTAGAGGGCAACTGTGAAATCCAGAACCATCACTGGAATTTGGACAATGAATATTTGTAAAGTTTGAAGGCGCCCATAGTGGCATTTTTAGAGATAGGGTCTATGCCTCCTGTATTTCTTGATATGTTTTACACTTCAGGGCTATTTCTCAGATGGCACCATTGTGCAACATGCATCCAGCACAAAAAATGCCAACTTCTCCATTGCCTGGTATGGAAATCCTCTACATCTTTTCCTTCTGGGATCATTCCTGCTGTGGTACTGTACCTCTTTGTTCACATGTCACTTTTGGAAAATGCATTTCTACTGCAAAACTGATGTCAATAAATACAGCACAGCTCACATGGTTTGAAGAGTTTGTAAACAGAAAATATCCATTCCAGACTACTGGCTTCTGAGAACTGGAATGTTTCCAAATCTATTTATCACATCACTTTATAGAAGCTCTTTCCTCCCTCCTCTTGATATTTCAGAAATTTATTTGCCTCCCATTATAAAAATAAATACAAGTGCTTTCCCTCCCCAATGCCCAAACAGTAATTAGTTATAATGATTGTTATTTATGTTGTGGCAGTGCTGTGGAGCCCCAGACAGAGGCAGGGACCTGATATGGTTACATGTTTATAATCCCTCCTCTACATGCTGCTTAACAGCGTATTGCTCAAAAGCCAGTGAAAGCAATTTCTTCAAGTATCACAAAGGACACTGCCAGCAAAGTTTCCCCAAAGCTTTGGATAAAATTCCCATAGAACTGAGTGGTTCCCCATACTGCAACTCCAGCTCTAGTGAGAGCCAGTCATCCGAGTTGAATTTTTTGTTTGGCTGAAAACAAACTCACAAGGCTGAAGCACAAAAAGGCAAATGTAGAGTCTTTCCAGGGCAAAAGGGAAACCATTCCCCTGTTGAAAAGCTTTTCTTTAATAATTAGGGCTGAAAAATTACTTGTATTTTCCCATGCACTGATGAGAAAGTTATAGGAAGGAAGGAAACACAGGAAGATCCGAACAGCACAGAAGCATAGGATAAAGTACTTTTATGGATAATTGCCATGCAACTCTCCATTTTGTTCCTGGTGCTTAGATATTATTAAGTAAAACTAATTAGAAATGCAATAGATAAATGTACTCTGAATTCTTCATATCCTCTAAGTGGTTCCAATACCACCCATCAGGGACTCTGCGTTTGCTGGGTAGGCAAATGATTTTCTCATAAAAAGCTGGACGACTCTTACCATGGATCATTTTCTCCTTTAACCTGCTCTATTACTGCTCCTCCTCTCCTCCTCCTCCAAAGTGAAATATAATATCCATCAGTGGAGTAATGATTCCTGAACTAGAGACACAAGTAAAAAGCAAACCCCTCTCTCCAAACCCTCAGCACAGAAGGCTCGATGAGCACAGCTAGTTAGCCCTGTCTCTAATTAATGCATTTTGCTTTTCCTGCCAGGTGTGGCCCCATTTCTCACTCACTGGTTTCCCTCCCCAACAATTTACTCTTAAAAACAGAAACAAGCAACGGAAACAGAATCTGTAAAATACAAATAATGGAACAAATCGGTGTTGTTGGCTTTTTTTCCTTGCTGCTCAAGAACTTTAAAGAGGTTTGGTGGGGGGAAAAACAGCAAACCACAAAAAAATCCCAACCAAAACAAAAACCTTTCCACTAAGTAATTGAGTCTGCACTCTTGTATCAGACATTCAATGCTAATTTGGAGTCCTGTCTTATCGCATTACAGACAAACACAGGGCCCCTTACATCAAGTGCAACAAAATAGCTACACTCGGCATTATTAATGAAGTAGATGGATTAATTTCCTATTTATGAGAAGCTAACCAACTGGCTAGCTTGCTGACAGCACTATTAATGATCCTTAATGCCCCACAGGCGGTAATGGGTCCCGCTGGGAGATCTAGGAGCGCTGCAATTTGTATTGAGGATTTAGACATAACAAACAAAAAAAAAAAAAAAAAAAAAAAAAAAAAAAAAAAAAAAAAAAAAAAAAAAAAAAAAGGAAAAAAAAAAAAATTTAAAAAAAAGCCCTCCTGGGAGCAGGCAGTTGATCAGCGGGCGCCCCGGCGGAACACAGCAGACAAATAATAAATGACAGCCTCGCGATTAAATCAAACCTTCTACTTTAAGTGTTAAAGTGTCTGACTGTCACTAACAATCTAGTGGTTGTTAAAGCCTCCCGGGGCCTCCAGGAACAGACGCACTGAGCTGGAAGGTAAAAGGGGGGCCAGCGGCCACGGCAGCAGCGGGAGCCGTGTGGGCTGCAGAAGGGAAGCTGCTGCAAGGCAGGAATCCACACAGCCACCCAGCTCCAGTCTGCTTTTTGAGGTGCCACAGACCCAGCGCACGGGACCCCCAAAAGGTTACATGAGCCTTAAAAGAAAGATTTTACCTGGGAATGAGACAGCCTGAAGATTCCTTACCCCCAGCTCTCCAGCCGTGTTTACAGTGGACTCACAGCCCCGTGGGAGTGGGAGTCCCACACAAAAGATCACATTTGTTGTAAATGAACGTCTTGGCTGCTGCTATCTAGGAATTTTAGTTTCCATTCATATCCCTGAGCATGCAGGATTGAAACCAGAGGGCCATGTTTCTAGATTCAAAGGGGACAGGTTGAGGTGTGAACAGAAGTCCTGGAGGCAACATGGATTTCATTCACTTAGTCTTTTTGATAAATACAGCCATACACACTCTATCTTCCTTATATTTAGTTCCCTTGCTGCCCTAGACTGATCATGTCCTGAGGCTGGGTGACAGCTTGGAGAAATCCCAATGCCTTCTCTTCTGGAGATCCGTGTTCAGAGATAGAGATGAAACGGGCAAGTAGGTGAGATGAAAATAAGCACTGAAAAGGTCCTTTGCCCGTCACCCTCCATCAAAACACCAAAGCAAGAGCCGAGGCTTAATGAGTTAGGGAGGCACAAAGCCAAAGTTTTGTACTAATTGGGAGAATGGTCTCCTTTCTCTTTGTCATCTTCTCTCCGTGCCATGACCAAGTGTAGGCTTCTGTCTTCTTAGATCTTTTCCCACCCCACTTAAAAGTCCAGAGCTACATATAATTAAGGTGAATTACATGAAGATTTCAAACAAGGTTAATCTGCCTTTAAAGAAACATTTAGAAAATCAAGGGGAGTTGGATGCTGTGTACCTGCCGTCAGCAGTAATAGAAATAAATTCTTGTAATCCAACTCAGGTAATGTCAAACTCCTTCTAGGTGCTTTTTAAAAGCTCTGAGGAAGATTTATGGCTCCTATTAGGTTTGACAGGCGCTTAAAGGTGGACATGACACAGAGGGGCCATGGGGTAGATTCCCCACCCCATAGAGGAGCCTTCCATACAGCGAATAGCTGTGAGGAGCAGCAGTCCAGGAGAGGGAACTGGAACTTTGTCTGGTTGTGATCCAGACTCTCTGAGACCACTCCAAGAATCCATCAAGGGTGTGGGATGATACCTGGTCTGCTGTCCTGCAAGAAACTCTCATGCAGTTTATGTCATCATCATACCTTAACAGTGCAGCATGGGAAGAGAACCATAAATATTCAGCTCATACATATCAATTAATTTTATTAGCAGTCCATGTGTGTTTTGTGGCAGAATTAGTATTTTTTAAATCATACAACTTCATAACAGGTCACTGAAGAGAACCCACTGGAAAACACAGCAGCTAATCGGAATTTCTTTCCCTTATGTGAGCATCAGTAAAGAGCACGTAATAAAAAAAATACAGTGTGTGATGGGGAGCTCTGGTGAGCATCGGCTGCCAAGAACATAGCACGGACAGAACCACACTTATTTATCTATCAATTCATACAAGCTGCCCTGCTATAGCCTCTGGGTGGGGAAGCATTGATTTTTAAACACCACAAGCTAAAGAACAACAGATCTGACAAAATGTCAGTGTGGAACAGAGGCCTCCTGATGCAGGGAAGGCAACGCACTGCCTTTGCCCTCAGGCAGGAGCCTCAGTCCAAAGGGTGAGAGATGTGCCCGGAGGCACCTGAGGGCAAGGGGAGGCTGCTGGGTGCTGAAGCTGCCCATCAGACCACAATCAGCGTTTATCATGGGGGCAGCAAGCAGGGGTAACAATTGCCACGCTTTCCTGGCTCCATGTCAGACACACCTGAATTAATGCCATGCCCCAAAGGGCATGGGTATGACTGGGCAGTGTCAGAGTGGTGAGAGGGTCCCTAGGAGGGGGTGGAAGCACCAGCACTGGAGGGTAAGGGCCTCTGGGTGGCTGTATCAAGGATACAAGTTTTGGGTAATGGTCAACAACTGCACATCAGCTTTTTGAGCCTAATTAGGAGCTCCAGTTTATCCTGGTAAGACCCCCAGGTTTTGCTTTGGCAGGTCATCACCTTTGGACATGTGGATCACTAAAGGCAGGGCTGCACATATGTCAGATGACAACAAAGTCATTATGTACAGAGAAAATGCTCTTCATAAGGCACCTTCCTCTCATTCATCACACAAAGAATTAAGACATACTGGTAATTCCTTTAGCTGTCCCCTCCTGTCTTCCTCATGCTGGCATAAAATTGGATCCTGAGCCTTGTTTGCTTGATCACGCTTCCCCTCCTCCAACCTGTCCTCGCCCCTTGCACCTCCCACCAATTTGCCCCCACCATCCTCGCTTGGATGGGGAAGGCAAAAAATAATAGTGACAGCCCCCACGGGAAAGCCAAGGGGCCCCCGCAAAGTGCACGGCGAAAAGGAGCGCGCCTGCTCACTCATCACATTTCGCATTCGTTCTGCCACTCGCTGTCAAATTAAAACGTGGCCAACAACTCATTTCTCCTGCTCTCACAGTTACAAATTAGTCCATTAAGCTGTCTGCAGCAAGCCTTTTTTCCTCTTCCCAGTAATGGCCTCCGAGAATTCCTTCATAATCGCCAAGTCCTCCTGGGATGCCCACCGAAAGCAGATGGAGAAGCTCCCGGGTAATACAAGGCACTTTTTAATGACACAACATGCTGTGGGTCTTTTTTTATTTTGGGTTTTTTTTTTTTAATGTCCCTGTTCTCCCTTCATCATCTTTCCCCCTTCCCTGCTTTCTTCCACCAGGATGATTAGGAATTGAAAAAAATAAATAAAAAGAGAAGCGTGGATGGAGGGGCACGGATGCTCCTGCGCAGAAGCTGACAGCTACAGGAAGGAGTGTGGGGGGGGAATCAGCTTCAACTCCCTAATTAAAACCTCCTAATTGAATTATCTTTATTGAAAAATTAGATCTTCCATTGGAAGCGTAGAGATCTGGGAAGACAGACGATCAAGTCCTGCTGTAGATGACTAATCTGTTTCATTTATTGTGTCTCCTCCTCCCCAGGCAGAGGCTGCACAGATGACGACCGTCTCTTCCGCGGGCCAGACCTGTCGCAGAGCGAATCGCTCCTGACAGAACAAGTTGCTTAATGCAGAATCCCCTCTCTTAAGGGATGTTTTGGAGAGCCAAAAGGACTTGAGTGTTATTAGCAAGTAAAGGGCTAGTACCTGCTGGGAGTTGTCTTTATTTATTTAAAACAGCATCTTATAAAGTGAGGCTGTTACAGCAGCTTGTTCATGCAGGTGGCACAGGGAAGGGACTGCCGACCCCAGCTTTGGTAAGGGTTCTGTAACCCCCACAAAGCTGCTGTGTTTAGAAACACGGCATTTAAAATAAGGCAAACAACATTTTCTGTATGTTGCTGATGCACAGGAAAAAAATACACTCAGTAAATACAGCCAGCTGGTATCCATGCTGCACGTTAAATAATAGCAGCTCTACAGAGGTCCTTCCTGTCCACTTGTTAACCCAAAGTTAATCCTGGAGATGCTCCTCTGCTCACCCATAGCCCATGCAGCAGGTGATGGTGGTGAGTACCTGGACTGGAACATGGCTGTGCCCAGCTGGGACCTGTTCTGAGCTGGCATTGGCTCCCATTCCCAGCACAGAGCTCGGGAGCCTCCTGCCCTGATGGCAGCAGCTCTGAGAGCATCACCTTCCACACCACCCTGTGCTGAAGAGCCTGGCCAGGAGGATGTGAGGCTTTATACTGTGCAATAACAAAAACCAACTTTTGGGGAACCTGGTCTTTCCTTTCCAGGTTACTGACATAAATTGAGTTCAGCCTCTGTTTGATGTTCATGTGAGAAGAATAGAAGAGGCTGTGCGAAGAGGCCAAATTCGCCCCACACATAGCATTCACCTCCCAAAACCACAGCTGGCCTTTGATGGAAGCCTCTGGAGACAGAGGCAAGATTATTGGTGTCTGAGAGATCCTATCCTAATTTATTCTTTTACTTTTTCAAAGCAAGGAGGAAAAGTTTTTCCTAGTGGGTACTACCAGAGCAATGTTGGCAATTCTGTTTCCAATGAATCACCAAAGGTTAGAGAACACAAATCAATCTTTGCCCATTTGCCTTCCTCCCTTTCTCCCAACAAATCAGAAGATTGGCTTCAAACTTGGAAGATGAAAACCTAATTAAATAAATACAGTGGGCATTCTTTCTATTTGCTCGCTGACTCTGCAGTGGGGTCACTCCTATTGCCAAGTCTCCTTAGCGGCTGCATGGGTTAATTTATCTCTTCTAGCAAAGCCAAACTTCCTTATCTCATTGCAGATTTCCAGGAGCTGTGCCTTTAAGGATACATTTTGCAGCAAAATTATAAGATTTGGTGACACTCCAGTAGTCCCTCTTCAGCCTCCTCCCACACCGAATCGAATTCAGCGACTCGGCTGTCACCCTGCCGCTCTGCTCCCTGCTCTGCCGTGAGTGACAGGCGTGCTGTGCTCTCACCATCCTGGGGAACAGCCAAAGTATTCATGGATCTTATTGCTAGACAGGCTGTGATAAGGCTGTTTTCATGGCTACACACCCCGCAGACAGGCATAAAGAGAAACAAGAAGGTGGCGGTGGAGAGTCCTCTCAACACCTTTAGGAGCTGCTGTGTGCTGGAGGGTGAGAGGCTTTTCCATGGGCAGGAGCTGTGTTATGAATGTGTGTGTGTCGAGGTGGGGAGGGGAAGGAATAAACCAGTTTCCTGGAAGTGAAGAAAAATTGGCTGCCTTTGCGAGTCTGAGGCCAGCTGGGAAGACAGAGGCGTGATTCAACTTTCTGTTGAAAGAAAACCCACTCCAAGTGGCAGAAATATCCCAAAAAAAACCCACAACCAGCCTGAGCCCCAAACCCCTAAGTCCTGTAGCAGGAGAAGGAAAAACACAACTTTCTCTAAACACAGACAAGTCAATATGAATAAAAAGTGTCCTTCATGCATCATAAATTATTACTTTAGGAAGAAAACAGACAGTTTTTCTTGGAACAGTAATATACAAATATTCCCACTGGCAGAACACAAAAAAGGAGGAAGACTGCAAGTAGACCACTGCACCCTTGGATTTTCTTACCACTATCTGCTCATTTATCCTCTTTTCACAACACAGACTTTCTGATTGTATTATGTTTATAGCAAATATGAGACAACATCCCTAGGCTTTTTCATAGTGCTCTTGTTTTTACAATAAATTCTGTGATAGAAAGAACTCACCTTTTATCTTCCTTATTTACATGAGCACTCTAGACAAAGACAACAGCTAGAAGAAATCAGCAAGAAATGCCATAGTATTTAGTAGAAGGTGAGGGAAACAGGTACATGTAAGCTTGGACAAATCAGGAGAACATCCATCCATGTGAGCTCTGATTCTGGTGCAGATAAGTAGCTAGAGAAGGCTTGGCCAGCATTAAAACAAATTCAATGGCATTTGCAAGGAAGTCTGCTAGCTCTTCTCTATTTCTGTTGCAGTGTTGTCCCAAAATATAATGAGAAGAGACGTGCTACTGAAAATGCTAGTTCAAATAAAAAGAAATCTCAATCATTGACACTAGGTTGTACAGACGCTCATTTTAATGCTCCTACCATATTTAAAATTGCATGAAAAATCCAAGTTAATCAGCTGAAGTCCCACTCACTTTCTGCAGGAGTGAAGTTAACACCTTTGCCTTGGCCAAGCAAGAAGGACTCTGGTTTAGCTGCTTGTGACAGCAATTGTGCACACTGATCTATTTGCATACAAATCTTTTTAACTGGCTCACTGCTCTGTTTAAAACATTTCCTTGAAATAACCTTGAACCTACAACATAGGTGCAGCATGCATGACCAGATATAAATGCACGTGTGAGTTCAGTGTTATCTTTATAAAAATATTTCAGTAGAGTAGTGCTTCAGTCAAGCACCAAAATTCCATAGCTTATAATTTTATTTCACTTCTTGGGGCAATTTCTGAGAAATACTTCAGTATTTTTAACGGTAGATATAGTAGAGACCATGTACACCACTGCTGGCCTCTTGCTACCATAAATCTTTCAAAACCAATATTTATACTCCCATGAAGGAGTGCTGGCTGCTTATTTTCCATCTCCGTAAAAGTGGCCAGATCAATAGCTCTGTGTATGTTACTTGGAAACATGTCACAGCAGCCTCTAAAACCTCTTTTTCCTTTGTCTGAAATCGATTTCTGTAATATGCAAATATTAAGAAAAAGGAAGCTTTAAGTTTCCTCTTAGGATCCTTTGTGAATCCTTCGGTATCCAGACACCACTACGACGGAAAATTAAAACCCTGCCAGCAGTTTACCGTCTCCCCTGAGCGCCAGCCGTGCTGTGATCCTAACACTTTGCTCCAAGCGATGAAATTCTGAAATTTGCATATTCTTCACTCTGGGATTGTTTCGGGAAAAAGGTAACACACCGTGGAGCTGCCTGCCCGCAAAAACAGCCCTCTCCTCCGACAACCTTCCTCCCTCTGAAGATGACAAAAGAGGAGCAGGAGGATTTCCTCCGCTCCTCTATGCCAGTGGAAAGATAACACCGCTCACTCCTCTTGCTTTAGATGTTGCTGCACACCCAATTTTTTAGTTAATATGCAGGATGGGGAAAATTAAACTTGTGTTATGTGCTCTTACTTTGAGAAGGAGCAAAGAGATGTGCTATTCACTGGAGCTTTTTTGTGAGAGACTTGATTCGCCCCCCCCCTTTTTTTTCCCAGCACAGCTTGAGCCCTGAAGCTTTTATTAAAAAATAAAAAAAGGGAAAAAAACCCCCAAACCAAGCAGTGTACAAAAGTGGGGGGAGAAGAGAAGGTTTAACAAGCTCCAAGTCATAGATTATAAGCCTCTGCTAAAAATTTATGGCTGTTTGGATCTTTGCCACACTGAACAGATTGGCAAGCTGATCAGAATCGCAGCAGGCTGCCTAATGAGTCCCACACAATTTTTCACCCCATATTTTTCCAATAAAAAAGCAGTTAAATACCAACCGCAGCCACAGCAGAGCCTGCCATCTGGCTGCTTTTTTCTCCAGCCATCATTAAAATGGTTCTTGGCAGTTTACACCTCGCTTTTTTTCTGTACAGATGTGGAACGAATTTTCTGACAACCCTTGGATGAAACAGGGGGCTTTATTGAGCTTTACAGATTAACTGCCTAACTTCTGGTCCTAATTTTAAGTGTCTTAGCACACCGGAGGCATCATTTTAAGTGAGCTAATTGTACGTATCTGAGCCCACCAGCAACATTTGGTTGAGTTAAAGTGAGATTCAAAATCAACGTTGAGAGGAGCTGTGTAACCCACGCCACCACGGTCACCAACATCCAGCCCATGCTGTGAGTTCATAGGGATTAAAAATAATAACTACAGGCACAGTGTTTGAAAGCGTCTGCAGAGGAAACCAAAGACTTACGCTTGAAACCCATTTATTGCAGCCAAATGAGTATGAGCTGCTGTATTTCTTGTTTTTTGCTTTGCAGCAGTTTGGTCAGCCAGGGAGTGAGGAGCCCTGTATTTGTGGTGACTCCACTGACCTGGCACAGCACAATGAAGCTGCAGCCCTGGGTGTCTGGTCAGATGTGTTTGAGCCACTTGCAAGCAGCTCCCCTTGTCTCTCTGTCACTGGAAGATGAAAGTGAGCAGAAGGAGAAGGAGGTTGATTTCGGAGCACAGTGTTTACACACCAAATATCTATTTTTCACAATCCGTGTTTGAAAACAGAAATGCAAAGCAAAGGCCTTTTAGAAACCTAGAAAAATCAAAATACAGGCAAGAAGCATGTTTAAAAACTGCTTGTGGGCCAAACAGAAGCAGGAGAGGCTGGAGATGGATGCAAGCGGCTGAATGTCTACGGACAGTGTTGATTAATGCAGGCTGTGAGGCCGGGCAGTTTGGGGGATGGGAGCAGCAGGGCAGCCAGCTGAAGTGCAGCTAAGATGCTTTGAAAACACTGTTTCAGTCTTTCCCTAATGACTTGTCAAGACCACAAAAGAAGCAGTGGAAGTGCAGGGCCTGGTGCCCAGGTCCTCCGAGGGCAAGGCTGGAGGGCTGTCAGACCCCTCTTTCTCCCGAAAGAATGACAAACAGCAGCAGAACATCAAGGAGGCTTTTTATCATTTCGCTCTCCCTCGCATCCCTAACACAGATTATTACTTATGCCAATCATCTTATAATGACCAGTGGATTTAAAAAATGAATAATTTATAGGAATGTTGATAACATTTATTTGTTTTCAGCAAGGACTTCATAGAATCATAGAAATGCAGTACAGAAAGGGACCTTAAAAGGTCATTCTAGACCCCCTGCTTTGAAAGAGATTATGTGCATAATAATGTAAATGACCCTATAACTGTACTCCAGAATCAACATTTTCATTAAGAAATATATTGCCCTTGTAATCCTATGGTTGGGTAGATAACCTTCGAGCACAAGCTGACGCAACCACAGCTATCCAGGCTGGAAACAGGCAGGAGCAGTGACCCTCAGGCAGCACGAGTGGGCATTTATTCAGAAACCTACCAAGCACAGGCTGGAGATGAATACAACTGGCTGACTGTGTAATGATAGCTTTAATTAATTTACACTTCTGTGGCTGTCCAAAAAGGATGGCAGTTTTGGGGGACAGAAGCAGCAGAGCAGTCAGGTGCAGCTAAGAGTTGCTGTGTTGGAAATAAAGGGTTCCACATTCGTGCTCTGCTGTTGAAGTTATCCTTGGCCCCCAAACTGTGATGTGCCCTATCCCCATTACTGGAAATGGCTGTGCAAATTGCTGATGAAAAAGAGGAAAAAAATTACCTCCATCTCTTTAGTGGGTGCTGAAAGCTCCAATTTATCTCCTACCGATCGACCTAAAACACCAGTTCACCCTAAAAGCACTGATGTACTTTCAATGCACAACCCTGCATCCCGCTGCAAACCTCATAGCAGTAATAAAAATAATTGACTTGATCATCAGCAGCCAGGTCAGACAGTTCTGGGGTTCCAAACTATAATTTGGGCCTGGTGTGCAGGCTACAGTAAAGGACCTGGTTTTACAGCAAAGTAAATTAAAGACTAACCAAATCTGTCAGAGTAACTTTTTTTTTTACTGTTAGACTTCTGGTAAATTTTGCTTCTAAGAACTACTACTGTATGAAGAGTTATTCACATACACACTGCCGTGACATTTGCACTTTTTTATATAAACATTTTTACAATATTCCATTACCACAGAACGCACCAGCTAATAGCCAAATCTCTAAAGCTGCTAACAATCAAGTCTGGCTCGGAGTCGCCTCTGAATAACTTCCATTTCTTCAATGCTTTTGCACAGCAGGATTGCTAATAAACAATTGGGCAGTAAAACTACAAGTCAGCCAGTACTGCCTCTGTCTTCTCCAGTTCAGGGAATTGCTCTAATACAATGTGGAAATATATCCTGTGACCAAGCAGCCTCAGGGAATTCTTACATTTCAGGTTGGATTGTCTTCATTTGGGTTATTTTGGGATATCCACAAAATGAGTCCCAATTCCCTTTCCCTTGCTCTCTACCCCCCACAGTCATACACTCCACCAAGCAAAACATTCTAGCTACTTAAAATGTGGTCAGGGAATAAACTATTTCAAGGAAAAAAAAAACACAGTCTCATCTTAAATGGTTTCCATCCAATCAAACAATTTAGCCCAGAGGCTAAAATGATTTAGCCCTTACACAAGTCTCACACAATAGGCTTTGCATAACTTACTCAAGCTTTCTCTGCCCCATGGAGAGTTCTCAGCCCCCTGAGAAGACACAAAGGTAACTGTGCATTTGATCCAAGGCTACTTTTCATTCTATTTAGGACTCACCTAAGCTGAAGGTCTGGTAGGTTACCTAGGCACAGCAAAATGTGTTTCACAGGTCCATCAACCACCACATCCTCTGTGGTGCAGCCCCAGTTGCATTTTCCAGCAATGGGGCCAACGAAAAGCAGGAGCAAGAGATTCCGAACAAAGCAAGGGGCAAGGTGCTAAACAGCAGGTGTGTCTTCATGCAGACCCCTGACTACAGCAGCACTGGCCAACCACATCACTATGGAATGTTCCAAAATTCACATTTTAGCCTTTCACGCTTGTTTCAGCCTTGCAGTATGCTTTATTTTTATTGCTTATTATTGCTAAGTCAGTGTAGCCAACATGCAGTCTTTACACATAATGTTCTTATGGTGAGTCTCAAAACTAGTTTTAAGGTTATTAATGATCCTTTCCTCCCCACTATTTTTAAGGGTTTATACGTTAGATTTGAGATTTCAGTGGTAGGCAGAAATATGGTGCAAACTGATCCTAGAATTTTTCCCCTCGATCCTATTAAAAATAAATTTGCTTTATTGCAATGGCACAAGAAAATTCACAGTGAAAAAGGTAAAAAATGGATTAGAGGTATTTTCAAGGCATTAATTTTCACTCAAAAAATAATAAATTGAAACCACATTTTATTCCTAAGAAGCAAGGCTTTGCTTTTGTCATTAAAAAATCTCAGCACTTCAAATCCATGGGATGTGTGCAAAAAAAGGAAAGTAAATAAGCAGAGAGGCTCTGGAGTTCTAAAGAGAAGAGCTGGGCTCAGAATCTTACAGCCAGCCATTTGGATGTCTTGGGGTTATATAGTTCAAATTCCACATTTATAGGCATCAGCAGGAGTTTTGCCAATGACTTAACTGACTTTTAAGCTATAAAGCTAGAATGATCCATTTTGATTAACTGCTCTGACCTCCTGCATAACACAGCCTTACAGCACAGGGCCAAGATTTCATCCCAAATCTGGACAGAAGAGAGATGCACAACATATGAGTCAGCAGGACAAGCACAACAATTTTAATTTTAAAATGCCAGATCGTGCTGGCAGGGGAAAACAGGCTGGATGATGGACAGTTCTGGATACTGAGAGGTTTCTTGAAATATTGGGAGATACTTGGCTATGTCAAGCAAGCTGACTGAACTAGCTTTCATCTCTTGCTTTTAATTATCTTTCCTCTTTCAGAATTTCCTTGTTGCGCTAAAAGTTGTCCTGGTGCAAGCCTCCTCCCCAGATCTAATCTCTTTGCTTGAGGCAACTGGGGCAGGGTTATTTTGACACACAAACCAAGAGGACATATGTTGCATGCAAATGAAAGGGCCACAGCTCACAGCAGACAGATTTTTTTCTTTTTTCCCCCTGCCCCAGGCGCTTCTGTTGTTGCTTAACAGGATTTCCTGGGGATCTAGATCAACACTTTCACAACCGGGTCTCTAAAGTCTGGCTCCCCCACCCAGCCATCCAGGGGCAGCCTGGGGAGGGTCAGAGACAGCCCAGCTCCTGCCTTGGGAAGGGGAAGGACAGGCTGCTGCTGCTGGCCAAAAAGGCTCAGCCCCACCAAGCACTGAGCTCACCTTCAGCCAGGCTGGCTTGAGAGACTTGCTGGGGGAAAAGCTGGCCCAAGGCCACCAGCCTGGCCAGCCTCGCTCGTGATTTGTTGTTCTCAGGTATTAACATTGGAAAATTGGCTACTGTGCACTGGCAGTAACTTCTCAATGTTATTTAATACATGTTATTGTATTCACATTGTAAAGGGCCCACACCCTGTTCTGATTCAAGACCTAGATACAGAGTCATTATGGTGCTATAAACACCACTTTTAAAATCCTGACTATGTACTGACACAGTTTTTAGTATGTGCAGAACCGACTCTCAAAACCACTCTCAAACACTGTGATGACATTTTACACTGGGCTCATGTGTCCCCAGGATGGCATTAAATGAAACAGTACCGTGAAACCTACGAAACAGCAAGATCTGTGCAAAATAATCCAGCTTCAGAGATAAGAAATCAAGGCAACTTGGTAAGGAGGCCAGGTTCTGTGCTTGATCCGTCATCTTTGCTTACCAAGATAGTAACAGACATTCAAGAGCGAATGTCACCAGGGGAAACGTTTGAGAACTTGCCTTTTGCTACTAAGAAAGGTGCTTAAATTTCAAAATGCCAAAATGGTAGGCTGCCCATGCCCAGACAAAAGTACTGAACACATGAATATTTAAAAAAAAAAAAAAAGAAAACGAAAAAAAGAGAAGATAGTCTCAAAACACTTGGCACAAATCACACCATTCATTGCAAGGAATCACTTCTGGCCAAGCTATCCCCATGGGCTTCGAGCTGTCAGCAAACGGCACAACCAGAATGAACTTGCACGTCCCTCCCTTTGGCGAGTCTGCTCCAGCTGGGATGGGACTGCTGGCTGTCGGGGAGGGGGGCTGGCTTCTTCAGGATTAACTAATTATATCAAAATACTTGTCCACCACCCTCAATAAGGCAGATTTGGAACAGGAGCAGAAGAAGAAAGTCTTACAGATGGTACTGCCACTCAGCAGCTTACAACAAGGCTTGGGTGCCCTCCTGACCTTTGCTGGCTCTCCCCAGAGAGCAACCCCACAGGCACAGGCAAGAGCAAGTCAGATGGGGTCAACAGATGGCTGAGAATATGGTGCACATTAGCACACATTCTTCATGAGCCTGTCTCTGGCCCAGGAATAAGCAGGAGAGGGATTTGGCCCCAGAGCATTCAGCAAAGCCATGGTCAATACTGAAACCTCTACTGGCATCCACAAGGTAGACAAGTGCTTGCTGCCAGAGTTGAACATTTCATTCTTAATGCACTATGGCATAGTTTCTGTGGTTTTGAGAAAGGCACGTTAAATTGTCTTAAAATGTGCAAGGAAAACCCCTGATGCTGCAGCGTTGTGCATGTCAAACTGTGCATATGGATAACTTGATAATCATATAATTTGCCTTGACGCCTCTCTAAAAAGACATCATTGTCCTTCTAATTTTGATTCCTTGTAAATAATCAATCAATTAGCCTATCTGCTCAAATGCTCCCCCCACCCCTTTATGTTTTCAATTAAAAGTGTGAAAGGCAAGTGCAGACAGATTTACATGATGTTCCAGAGGCAAGAGGCAGTAATGGGTATTTTTTCGCAGATCTTATCAGGTGCCCTTTAAATACACTTGGGGTTTCTTGTGATCTTGGCTGCTAAGCAATTCTGAACATTCATTTTTTTCCTGATGGAAGACATGTCTTTATGAGGTTGTCTTTTGGGAAACTCCATATATAGAATATCCAGCAAACTACTTAGGAAATGGTATTTTCCTTTCAAAAGCCTACCTGTGTTTTCCTGAAACTCTGAGAATGTGCAAACTGATCCTTCTGAAAGTATTGTGATTTGGCAGGACTTATGCAACTTTTGTAGAGATAGCAAAAGGCATCTGTCTTCCACAGGGCTAAGTCATGGACATATTTCACATCCTTGCTTCAAAGTATGTAAGTGTGCCAGTTCCCTAGCAAACTGTTTGCAAGTGCTTACAACATGATCAAACCAATTTATTTCTCCCTACCTTATTTTTTTTTAGGCAGGCAAATCTTTCTGTTTGAACTTTCAAAGAAAAGGAAATCAGCTGCAGGCAGACACACGACATGGAAAATTTCAGCTCCAACAGTAAAAGTTTGGCAAAGCTGCAGGCAATTGTCAACAGCCCTGCAAGGGAAGTGCCAGACAATCCCACATCGGGCTGGGCTTCCAGCTCCACCTGCAGCCTGGCCAGGAAGGCATGGACATTGTGTCAACTCCATGCCCTCTCCCAGGCAGCTCTTTTAAATGAGTCAGGAGCAGTGATTTGTGGTGAGCATTGTGAGTGCATTGCTAACAATGTGGAGGCTGAAGTGCAGAAAGCACAGCCTTACAACTGGGGGGCTTTATAGCAAGGGAAGATGCATCAACCACGGCTACTCCTAACACTTGGAAGACTCACCCATTATTCATATAGATTTGGAGTTGACTTTAGACATTTCAGGTGACACTTGCTGCAATACAATGTTTACATATAATGTTAAATTATATCTTCAATCAAAAGGAAATGTTAATTCCTCAAAATAACAAGTCAGGATCTTGCCAAGATTAAAAAATCAAACAAAGAAAATGAATTAGAACAACACAAAACTGAGCAGCAACTGGAAAGGCACAACACTTTTCCCCAAGCCAAAGGCTTACTCATGTATATTGTATGAAATAATTGTTTCAGGAACTAGCCAAATTTTTAAAATTGAACACAATCAAGCTTAATAATAAATTTTACCATTCTCTAAGTAGCAAGGATATACTTTTTAGCATAAAGCATTAGTGATCACACTCATCTCTGTTCTTCAGATGAGAGGTGGCATTGCCCCGTGGAGTAAAGATGGCAAAGCAGGTATGGCATTCACACCCCTGTGGGGTTATTAATTCCTGGGAGCACTGAGGCAATGCCACACTCACTTATTTCTGCTACATAACTACCCTAATATCCTTTTCTGTGACACAATCATTGCACTGGAGCTAAAAAGTGCCACTACTGCTCTCAGAGCAACAGTCAGACAGCTCAGTTATTTCAAAAGAAAATCTAGGTGCAAGGGGAGGGGGGGGTCTGTACGAATTTTAATGCTCCAAGATCTCACCTTTGGTATCATTTTCCCCTAATAAAACAGGGATGATCACACTTGCATATCTGTTAGAGTGGGACAAGGACAAGTTAATGTGCGTTCCGCATTCTGAATGTGGAGCATAATAACTGCATGAATTATTTATGTGTATAAATTTAAACTCTTTGATTGAAATGTAAGACTGGTTGATTAGAAATAAACTTCCTTCATCTTTGATACCTAGATGCTCTGCCACAGGAGCTTTAAACACCGTGGGCTCCCTCACTGTGGGTTGTACATTCCCATCTCCTCTTCAGTGCCAGCACTGGAATTCATGAAGTAACACAGAAATCCAGAGCTGTCCCAGATGAAGAGAAGCCAAACAAAAGCACCCCAAACCTCCAACTTTTCAGCTAGCTGAGTTTCCTGGAGCAGCTCACTGCACAAACACAGAATGGTGGTAGTGCAAGAGGGAACACATGGCTGTGACTCAGGGGCCATCAGCTGCCATCAAACCTCACACCACGTTAAACATCAGTCACTAGCACATCCCCCTCCTCCTAGAAATGTTTGTTTTTTCCTGAAAACATGTCTTTGTATCTCTAGTTACCTCTCCCAGAAGTACAGTAGCTTAACAGAGTCCCATCAGTGATCTCCTGCACTTAATGTTTAAACCACCTCATTTAATAATCTGAAGAAAGGAGAAAGTCCCAGACAATTAAGTGACACAGTGATTTGTTATCAGGGAGTCTCAAAGGTAGAGCTGCAACAATAAGAAATATGTATTGAGAAAACAAAGTCACACAACCAACAATACTCTGTGTAGATAAGGTCTCTCAATTAACCGTGTTCTCTTGCTGATTTGGATTAAGTCGGAGCTTTCACAGCTCTTTCCTCCAGACACCAGGCAGGTATCAACTAAAACGTAGATTCCTATAAGAAAGGCATAACCCCTAATCTGAAAAAGTGACCTCTCGTTACCCCTTGGGCAGCAAGTTTTCCTCAACTTCAGATCCTGTTGATGCAGTTTATTTCCTCAGTATAGCACTAAAAGCAGTACCTGAGTACTCGTCCCATCCTGCCAGAGCAGCGTGCTCAGTGAGGGATTATAAGCAATTTTGTAATTTTGCCTGTTTTAGTTGCAGATGATGAACAGAGAGTTTGTATATAATATGAAAAGGAGTAAGAGAACATCAATTATTAATGCAGCCTCATGAAGCAATTAATTTGCTGGGTCATTAACTCACCATCTACACAGGAATTCTAAAATCCCACAGCAGAAAAATGCTGGTCTGAGTATGGCTGAAGGCATTTCTGTGTGGGGCAGTGTCTCCAAAGCCCAAGGCCAAGAGCTGCAGGATTTGTAGTAAGCCTGGTGCTATGAACCACATGAATTGTAATGACATTTATTCCAGGAGATCTGCATGATCACCTCAGTGGAGATCACCATCCATCACTCCTCTGCTTTGCTTACAACTTTCCTCATTAATCTCAATGCATATTTAATTCCAGTTCACTCAGTCCATGCTTTACACTAACCAGAGATGCCGTATTGGGTTCATCTTTTGTTTCCAAAATACATTTGGCTCACTGTTTTTAAGCAACACAAGTGGCATTTGTGCACCAGCACGCCAGACTGGACTTCTAATACATGTTAAGTCTTTCAGAATAGCTCTGCAGCACAGCCAACACCACCCAGAGCTGCTGGTGTCATTGTGACAGCTGAAATATTAATTTTTTATAATTATTTTTCAAAAAAATTATGGTCTTCACACTTTCCTTGACACAAGGTAAGACATGTTGTCTTCCTTCTAGCTAAGGCAGCTTTCCCTCCCAGCCATTATCAATAATCACCGTTCCAGCAGACTGATGCATATGCTGGCTGGCTTTGCCACATTAAGTCTCTCTCTGCTGGAAGAGGCATTAATTATAAGCAGGCAAGAAGAAACTTCTGCAGCATTGATGGCTGCTCTGCTGGGTGCTTTTCCTTGTACTAAGCTTGTTTTCATTAACTTTCCAAATAAATGATAAAAGGCACAGGCATGGGCAACAGAAAGACAAAGCCACAATCAATGGAGTAGCTGGCTGCCTTCCTGTGTGTGTGTGAGGAAGCTTTGTTTGGATCCGTGCAAGCGCACACACACACAGCTGTCCTGCCGAGCAGTTTAACTAATCCAACCAGGAGTATAAAATATCAGCTCACTGGGAACTCCAGCACTTGGCTACGCTCTCGGTGTCGTGGTTCCAAGCTAAAACCAAACTTGCTCGGGGTGGGACACTTCGTGTTCTGTCTCCAGGCTTGGTAAAAATCAGTCAACAGAGAAGTGAGTCAACGAGTTCTGTTCTTACTGAAATGCAAGAAATTCTGACAACTCTCAGGATTTTAATATAAGATACTGATGACTGTTATATTGATTAAAATTGTGATTATTGTGTTGATTAACTACCACATTTTATATACATGTTAGAGTTCAGAGCATGGGCTAGAAAAGTGACTTTCCTCCAAGTGCT
This sequence comes from Dicaeum eximium, assembly GCA_013396995.1. Taxonomy (NCBI): domain Eukaryota; kingdom Metazoa; phylum Chordata; class Aves; order Passeriformes; family Dicaeidae; genus Dicaeum; species Dicaeum eximium. The sequence goes on along the minus strand of VWZP01008898.1, from coordinate 883,711 downwards.
GCCCAGAGAGCAAGAAGAATATCTGACTAAAGTTCTGCTTTAGAAGTCCCAAGTTTACAAGCTTTAAAGGAGTGCTGTGCTCAAGCAGGAGTCACAGCTTTCACTGGCAACTACAAACTAATCTTCCAGACCTCACAGACAGGCTAAAGAAAACCTGCTGCACCTGTCAGCAGAAGCATTTAAAAGAAAATTAAAAAACATACCCCCAATCCAATGTGTTGGTCTAAATAATGGTTTTAAAGAAAAATCACATTATTTTCTGGAACCTGACTCATGATTTTTAAACATTCAGGGTTTGCCAAACTGCTGGTATAAATCTGGAACCGCTCCACTGACGCCACTGAAACTGCACCAATGTAAAAATGGCATCAGGGAGAACAGAAACAGGCTGAGAGAATTGGACAGCTGTGACCACTAACACAGGCTGCACATTAGGAAAGATCAAAGACTAATTTTTACAAAACATTTTGGCTTGTTTTTTATTTTACTGAATTAGGGCAAAACACGGCTCACATTTGCTCTCAGTAGCTTGACAGGCTAAAAATTCTTCCCTGACTTTTTTACACAGCATAATACCAATGGATATTTAGCCAGCTATTTTTCTGAGAGGTATTTTTATCTCCTGTTAGGAGGCTTCAATCACTCGAAATACAAGATTATCTTTCCTCCCAACTGCATGACTGTGGTGAAGATGCCATAGCAGATAAACACAACCGTCTGGTCCAAAGTCCCATCCCACTCCTGGACTTCATTACTCAGAAACATCCCCATCCTCTTGGCAAGGGGAGCAGAGACCAAAAATAATGCCTCTAAAGGTTAAACACATGAACCTTTCGTCATGTTGAAAAAGGGGAGGAAAAAAGAGCACAGGCATTGGAGAGCACTACAAATCAGAGCAACTGACTGCTCAGCAGAAACAGAGGGCAAAGGGTGTGTGCACCATTATCCAGCAGGGAATGTGCTCTCCAGAACCACTGTTCACACCCGTCTGCAGGGAAAACAACCATCATCCTCAAAAGCCCCTCAGAGCTGGCAATTTTTAGGCACAGACTCTGTATCAGGAAAAGCCGGATCTTGGCAGCAGGCGTGTTACTGATAGGAATGATAAACCAGCAGGGTTATATGAACATGTCTATCTCCAAGGCCAGAAGAAAAGCAAAGCTAAAATCTCCAAGGCCCTTTTGAGGGAATAATCATAAAAGCTACAGACTGCATTTCCCTTTTTTTTTTTTTTTTATCATGATTAAATCTGTTTCTAGCATTACACCTTTAAGAAAGATCAAAGGGAGGCAGTGAGGGAAGGAGGTGCACAATGACTTCCACTAATTGAAGCAAGCTGAAGCCTCCAGCACCTTCTGGGTTTTCCAAAGTTTCCCCCTTTATCTCAGCATTTCCTCTGCCCTCCCCTGCGGCCTCCCTGCCCCAGCCTCTGCAAAAGCATCCAGATGACTGACACAACAGAGATGTCTTTTATAGCTGCCTGGGTACAGGAGCAGGAATAAATTCATCCCAAATCTCAGTATAATCACTGGCAGAAACTCACTGCAGTTCTTCCATTGTTTCACTTCCATGGCTCCTCTTTTCTGTCTTGAAGAAAGGACATCCAAGTTTAGAAACTCTTAAGAACTTACGTGTATTTATGCCGGGAACACTCATCACAGTAACAAAACATAAAAGCAAAGCTGTACTGGGAAAAAAACCTAGTTTCTCAGCATAACTGTATGTGCAGCAGGAGTTTTTGCCAATATCCTCCTACCCCAGACCAACATAATTAAGCTGCTAGAACTTGTAGTGTAAAGATAACCACGGCACCCCAAGTGGGGCTTTGTAATAACCTGACTCTGACCCAAGCGCGGTAACACCGAGAGCATTGTGGATCCTGCACTCAGCCAAACAAATGCTCTTGGATACCCCTACCCTTACCATTTACCTTCTCCAGTGTCCCTGCTTCCTTCTCTCATCCATCTGTGCCTTGATTATCAGCTCTTGTGGAACTCCTGGGAGGTGCTGGCTTCACAGGAGAGGCTGTGAGCCAGGGTCTGCACCCGCCTCTATGGAGGCTACAATTCCATCCACTCATCCCACGGCCCTTTTGCCTGAGCAAGGAAGAGAGCTGCTTGTAAATGCCTCCAAGGGTCAAGTGCAACTTTGCCTTTGATGCTTAATAAAGTTTTGAAATCAAAAGCACCATGTAAATGTTGTTCTTATTATCAAGTAGGTGTGCTCTGGTTTTCTTCCAAGGGAGCTCAGCTGCTGAAAGTGGCTGGTGCTACAAGAAGGTCTTGGATGTTCGACATTCAACTTTGCAGGGAGTAGACTGACATAAGAGCTTGGCACACAGCAATGAAAGAGGATGCAATCTGATTTGGCAAATTAGCCCCTGGGATGATGCAGTTGCCATATGTACCTAGGTGCCAAATTTCAAATAGAGCAGAGTGACCTGACCCTGACCTTTAGCTCTGAGTGCTAAATTCCCTCTCCAGGGAGCCTCTCTAGCCTGAAGCCTGTTTCAAAGCTGTGAAGAGAAAAAATGTATTCACCTGGGGGATATTTACAGCAGAACATTTGTTTTCACTTATGATGAAATCTAAGGAGAGTTTTGGTAGAGTCTCTGCATGTCATTCATTCCATCAACAGGTTTTGCAGCTCTTCTTATGCAGGTGTCTGAGGCCTGTGCAAATCTCTCTGGCTGAACACAAGTATCTGATGAAACTCCTGTTCTGGACAATAACTTGCTCAATTTGGCGTTTTTCAAACAGAAGCAAACATCGTCTTCTTTCTCCCTCTTTACCAAAGATACTGCAGGACAAGATAAGGAGGCCACCAGCTACAAAAATTTGCCACACTTAATAAATACGCTCGAGAAGTTTACAAGAAGTATTGCAAATAACTTAGCCCACACTTTCAAGAAGCTAAGTGTTTTGTTTAGTTTGGGGTTTCTTTTAATCATGGCACTGCAAACCAGTAGTTAACTTGCTAATTAAAAACAATTGCCTAATGGGTCATCAGGCAGCAAGTAAGACAGGTTAGAAGGAAGAATGAATGTTAACTAGAGATAATGCTCAGAACTTTCTGAGCATCAGACTAGTGTTATGATACCCAAAATACAGGTATGGTAAAGAAAGGCAAAGGAAGGCAAGCAAAGCTTCAAAGATAAGGCAGATTAATTAAAATAATTATACAACTCAAAACAACTTTAGACATTTACAGATCAGTTCAGTAATGAAATGTCACAAAAGGCATCCTCCACATGGACATGCTTGCCCTTGGCTTTTGGCTTTATAATTTTAGTTGACTTGCATTAATTTTTCTGAGTAACCTGGTATGGACACAAAGCCAGAGATCATCTCAAACATGCCTGCTCTTCTGGAAAGCAGTGTCAGTTCTAGAAACAACTGCCTTGCTTTTTGTCAGTCCACTCAAATATTGATGGTCTGTAAACTTACCCAAACACTCTTTCAGACTCAGGCATGAAAGAGATTGTGAAGTATTCAGGGAAAAGCTGAGAAGAGCTGCATGCAGCATTATGGGAAAGGCAGCAGTATATATGAACCAGGCTCCCACCTAGTCAGCTAGCAGAAATACATCTTCATTTCAAGGAACTGAGTCACTTCTGAAATGCACCATTTGTTTAAATTACAGGAAATAAAGGTTTACAATCAGGGACGAGCTTGGCAAACCTTGTTAAGAAAAAAACAATGGTTTGTACCATCTGCAGAACCCCATCTCTGGAAGGCTGATACATCCCTAAAAGCAGCAGCAAAAGGCGAGAGAAGGCTTTGCTAAACTTGTGTTCCTATCCAAGTTTCACACAGAGAACATCTGTTTGCACCCAACAACATACACAGGCATTTGATAAACACTTTCTTACTTCTCACTTTAGGATTGGTCTTTGGCTCACAGCAAATATAACACTGCTTTTTATTTCAAGTGCCATAAAACCAGGCATTAAAAAACCAAATGTTTAAAGATGCAAAGTAAAGCATTTAAAAAAATCTGGGGGGAAAAAAATACTTCGGGTTGTCCATGCAATCCTAGTTTAGCTCCCCTTTGCACACATGCTTTAGTTGTGTTTTGTTTTCAAAATCTGGCTCCCACATTTCCTCAGCAATCCCTTCACAGGCTCTGGTTCCCCACCACCACATCATGCCCACGCCTCCACCCTGCAGCACCTGTCATCTCCTTCCACACTGCTGGATGCCAGCAGGAAAAGCTGTAAGTGTAAACGGATGTGCTTTTGCCATCTACCATATTCTCTGCTCCAGAACTTTGCTGGCAGCAAGGAGAACTAAGTGGAAGATCTCACTCTGCTGAAGTGTTTCAGCTGAAATTCACCCAAATAATTCAGTCTGAAGAAGACTCACAATAAGGAAATTCACAATGACAAAGTCTGGGCAGATTGTAAGCATGTAAAAGCAGGGCTTCGTGGTATAAATTGTAGGATAACCTTGACATCTGGCTTTCCTTCCTATCCTGTTTACAGGAGGGTGGAAAAGACCTCTGTGTTCTGTGACTTTGAGCAGAATGAAGAGAACACTCCAAAGTGTCTCCGAAGCTATTCCAAAATAAACAAGAATAATTTGTGTATCTAGGATGACAGCAAACTTTACCAGTGAGAAGCTTCTAGCAGAGAATGAAGTCAGCTGCACATGACAGAGACAAATGCTGTTTCAAGGAAAAAATTTTGCAGAGATTGGACATGATTTTCCATGCTCATTTTGCCTTTAGAAAATAACCCTGAACTTCAGACTTATAAGAACACACTGAGAGACAAGCATCTTTTACCTTGCCTTGGCAGCTTCAGAAGAATGCTAGGAATAAATCATAGGAACAAACAAAATAGTCATAAAAACCCCTTGCTGCATGACACAGACTAGAGGAGAGGATGTGCTCAGACAGTGATTCATGAGCAATGCTCCTGAAACTGCTATTGTGTAATTTCCCAACACCTCCCAATTCCTACCAGCAGGCTAAAGCAGCAATTAAAGAAGTGGGAGTGCTCTGCAAGCCTTCCCTGTCTGTAGCAGGCCCACATCCAGCTATTTATTAGGTAATCCAATTACTATGATGTGACCTTCCTTCATGCATAAATGTCTAGTCAGCCTAGAGGATAGCTTATCAACCTGGGTGCTTTCCTTAGGATGCAAACTTCTGTTCCTCTCATAACAGAGGTTGTTACAAAACACAGCTACTGCACACAACATTGCACCTCCTCTGCATCTCCTCTTCTCTCACTGTTTTCCAGTTGTCTGGAGAGCACCCACACGCCCAACCACAGAGGGAACAGGTTCAGACCAGTCTCTTGGACCACGCTTTCTTCCAGCCTCCCCTCGCTCCTGGGAGGAGCTTCCCACCAACACCTACACACCTGCCTCATTATCCTTCTCAGAATTTTCTTTAATGCCAACGCCACAGACAGCAGTCAGGCCTTCCAGGTCTGACAAGCCACTCCTCACCTTGTTGGTTTATGGGACCTCTTTAGAGCCCATGCATACTCTCTCCTGCCTTCTCCTTGCTACACAAGCTACCTGTAGGGGGGACAGCCTTTTTGTGAAATAAGTATCCTAGTGAGGGTATGGTCCTTGGCTGGAGTTCCTGGGGCTTTGGTGGAACACACGGATCATTTCCAACAGAGCTATCTCTGGAAATCAGTGACAAAGCTGCACGACTGACTATCCGACCCAGGAAATCAACTCTGAAGAACCTGGATTCCTGGCCAGTGTGTGAGGCAAGTCCCTGTTTATACTTCATTTGAAACAGGCTTTTTCCAGGGATGCAGAGCTTTTGCTTGGAAATAAGCCAAGGGAAGACCTTGGGCTGCATCCATTGACCTCTGATGACAGAGATTAGATAACAAGTGAATGGAAGTACTTTCAGCAGTGGTGCTGTGTGCTGAGACATAATAAAGAGCATGTATCATGGCAATACTCAGCATATATAATTCCCTGGAGAGACAACCCTGTGAGAAAAAATGGATTTGGTATGTCCCTGTTTGTTACACTGACTTTCCTGAAGGAGAGAATACTTTCCAGCTCACTCCTGCTCTGAAAAATGCTACAGCCTCTGCAAACTCCAGAAGGAAACTGTAGTTCTTGAAGCTCAAGGGTCACTTCAAATCACCCTTTATTTCCTTTGATTTGACGTTTTTCACACTATGCTTTAACATGAAATACCTGATAAAGCAAGAACCAAAAGTTAAGGCACAGGAGAGGAAGATGTGCAGGTGGAAGAGCAGGCACACACCTCTGGCCAAGTGAAAATGATAAATAAAACCAAAAGTAATGGAGTTTTACACAGAATGGATCACAGCAGCCTGTCCAGAGGTCTGTCAGGGAGGACTCACAAGCAACATCCAAGCCACAGCCACAGGTACAGAGTCTCAGGCTCCTCTCCCTGCTCTGTGTCTCTTCACCCTATGCAGGCAGAAGCAGCTGCTGTGAGGAACAAGGAATGTCTCTTCCCTGTGAGAAGCTTTACTGAGCCCTGGAAACATCACAGAGGCCTCTGTGGAGCAGCTGATCTGGACAGGAATCCCAGTAATCAAATCACGGCGGTGGCTTCAATGCGATTCCCCCACCACTGTAGGAAAGGCCACCGGCAAGGATTACCCAGGACAATTTAATTATGTGTGAAAACAGCTGCAAAGCTTTATGGGGTTTTAGGGTTGTTGTTCTTTGGATAGGAGGAGGGAAAGGAGAGGGAATCAGACATGGAGCGAGCTGGCTGGGAATGACCTGTGATGGCAGGGAAACACCCTGTCATACACACACGAGCAGAAGATTAAGGACTGATATATACAATGCCAGTTTTTCTCAAAGACTCTGCTTTTTCATGACTTGTCACCTGGAACGGGGTCGGTGTGACCTGCTGCACCCCACAGCCCCAGTGCCATAAGAGATGACTGCTCCTTTCCTGCACACACCTGCACCCAGAGAAAAGCCAACTTTGCCACTGCTTACCTGTGCACCCATGTTGAAAGACCATGGTGGCCTAAGGGACAGTGAGGTGCATTCTTGCTGGTACTAGCTGAAATCTTGGTCAAACTTAAATGAAACAGGATTTTATTGCTGCCTTTGAACAGGCTAGAGATTCACCCATGAGAATACAGTGTCTGGAGAACAGAAGGTAACAAGGTCCAAGGAAAAACTACACATTGTCTTTTAGACCACCTTCTCCCTCCTTGATTCCATCAAAAGGTCCCCATGCCTTGTAAAATATCTGTAGAGGAAAACAAACAACCACAGAAAATACTTCACTGGGTATTACTTTCCTCAGGCATGATGAGAGCTCATCAATGCAGTCTGTAAGCTGTTTGATTTAAGGACTCCACCAAACACGTCTCACACAAAAATTACAATACATGTGGTATTTGTTTGTTTTTGTTTTTGTTTCAATTTTATTTCTGGATTCTACTTTGCTCTGTGAGTTATTTTTCTTGCATGACAAGCAATATCCAGTTATTCATGCACTGCCTTTTTTGTTTTAGGTTTTGACATTTTGCCCAAATTTAAGACAACAAGATGCTTCCTCGAGGTTCTCCTAGCTTCAATGAGGTCTCCCATACTTCTGGCTTTTAAAAACTAGTACATACTAAACCTAATACACATAAAACCAAGGCACACAGTGACATCAGCCACAATTTCCATTCCACATGTGTGTATGCTCTCTGTCTATGCACAGTGGTGCTTCCAACCTGAAAACAATGCGTTCAAGGAAAGAAATATGGGTTTGTGTGATGGGATTTCCAATGGAGCCTCAAGGACTTTGGTATCCCCAGACTATAAAGAAAGTCCAGAGAACAGAATGCTTAACATCTCCAGCCTCTTTTGAATTTCCAGCCTTACTGAACGAAGAATAAAGAAAGCAGGAATCCACTAATTAAAGAGAAATGGGGCTTATTTGTCTTGGTTTCTAAAGTCACAGTTCTCCACTTCTGAAAACACAAGTTTCTCACCAGTTCTTTTCTGCCCTAGGGCTGTGACCTAAGCAGTTTAAATGATACACAGATTTTGGTCGAAATCTGCTCCTTATTTACTGGACTTCAAATGTGCAAGCAATTACTGAATGGGTCTCGTTTATTGAATAAAAGTATTTAGGCATTATGTTTACAAAGGCCTAGAAACATTAAAATCTAGTGAAAAACAATTACTTTTACAGAATACATCTGCAAGCAATATGAAGTCATTTTGTTTTTGTAAATTTCTCCGTAATAGACTTATTGTTGATGTGGAAAATGTTCACATTGCAGCAGTGAATAATTTTGAAATGCCAAACTTAATAAAGGAGAAATTATTGCAAATAATATCACAGCCCTTAAAGAAAAAAAAAAACACCCTAAAAAAAAAAAAAAAAAAAAAAAGAGCTGAAATACCAGCGGTTTCCTGACTAGTCAATCCTCTTCAGATTGGCAGAACCTCTTCAGACTAATCAGGAAGAGTTAGACAAATAGTTACTTTATTATGGAGACTGTCAAATAAATCAGAATCTGGCAAGCAACTGTTTTTGAGCCCTGCAGCCTGCCCGGCTTCTTTTCCTGTAAACCCAAGGCAGTTACAACAGACCCACGGATGTGTGTGTTTGTCTGCAGAGCAACGTGTAGGCTTCAGGCCTCTAAACAAAACTTCTTCCAAATCTGGGCCAGCATTTTTCTTGGCTTCCTCAGGTTTTGTTGTGGAACATGGCTGAGAGAAGAAATGTTTTCTAACCAATTAATTCAAGTCACTGCTGTTATTTTTAATGGAGAGCTCTGAAGCTCAGCTCACAAAGGGTAATGAGAAAATAATGTTTTAAACAACATCATCAGAGGAATTAGGCCATGGACTTGAACTACATTATCCAGTTCTCGCCGCAGAGTTATTTTGCCCCCCCAATGTTTGCTCTTTACAATGGCATGATGAATGGGAATTTTGCCTAAGGTACAAGCCTGAGACACAGCCACAACTGAAGGTCAGAAACAGCGAGTTTCAGCACTCAGCCACAAGAAATGGGCTCTTGTGCTGCTACAGCCCCGACTCCAAACATGATCCCAGCGCCCGTGGGCTTCGTGGGTTTGGGAGCGAGTGAAAACCGAGATCTGGTTTTAGCAGGGCACTGGGGCACAGCCTTAATCCACTGTCTCACAGCACTGCAAGTATTTAAACTAAGGCAGAGGAGACTTAGATACATGACTAGCATCGCTTAGTCATTCTGCTGAACAGAGGGAAGAAGAGTAACTACACTGAGAGGTAACAACATCACCTTTTCTACCTCCATTCAATCCTTTTTGTGTTATCTGCCTTGGACAAAATTAACGTGAAAGACAACCACAAGGCAGAGGGAAGGCAAAAGGGAGATGGAAGGGAGGGAGAAGAAAGTTTGAAATTATAAAACAAAATGGATTTAATGATCACTGGGGCTTACAGGCCTGTTTGAAATGTTTTCAAGCACTGCTACTGCACCAAGTATGTCCACCAGCTGAACAGCCTAGAATTGTAGCTGGAAACTGTAAGATTGCCCAGGCAAGAACTGTCCTTCCTCCTCCCTCCTTTACATCCATGGCAATGCAAACTGGCAGCACTGACAAATCAATTCAACAGCAGTGATCACACAGACTAAGAAGGTGGGATATAATAACTTTTGAAGCTAATAAGATGGCTTAAAAAGATCCTTTTTTTTTTTTTTTTTTGCACTAGATCACATTAAAAGCAAGTAGCACAGACAGGCTTGCACCTGCTTCCAGATGAAAGTGGTAGCTAGTGCAGTGCTGTTCTTAATATGAATTAACTTCTAATACACATCTGCTTTAGCTCTAATTGACTTTACAGTGCTACTAAAAATAGCTGGCAGGCATACTTCCCACCTTCCCCGTGTCTCAATATGGATTCTCTGTCTTATGGATCCTAAAACGTAAGACGTGCCATAAATACAGACAATCACTAACTGCACACCATCCTATACATAACATTCCTTAGGTTTTGTGGGGAAGAGCCACAGATTGGTCCTTGAAGGCAGCCTGTCTCATGGAGAAAACCACCAGCAAGAGATTGGCATCTCACAGCCCAGGGCCAACAGCACTGTCAGAGCAGAGGAGGTGCCACTGATGCTGTCAGACAAAAACTGAGAGATGGGAAAAGGACAAGAAACTCATGTTTCACAAAAAAAAAGGGAGACTAAAAATACAAGGATATGAAGGAGACCTTTTGGTAGGATATTGTTGTTTTATGGGAACAAGCTCAATAATCACAGTAGAAAAAAATCATACTTCCTTCAGCTTCACCTTCTTCAGGCAGGGTGAGGTTATTTATAAATTTAAAGGGGGTAAAAATGGCTGCAGTCACTCAGCAACTGGGATCTGAGTGTCCATAATATATAGTGACAGGTATAACACACATTGGTCACTTCAGCCACCTTTGTGGCAATTAATAAAAAGAACAGACACCTTAAAATCTTTGCTGGTTACCAAAGGTTACTCTGTGCTTTTATCCTTGCATGATACCTTAATTGAGTTTATATATGAATGGGATCCCCTTCAATTTTAGGCTAATGTTCTTTTATATTTATAATATTCAGGATAGCGACACATGCTTGATTACCTTTAAAACACTTATCATGATTCCACTTAAAAATAAATGAATCCCATTTAAAAGTGACTTGTCCCCATCTTCTAGTATTTATGGACAAGGACATATGGGGCTGATTTCCCTCATTATTAAGAAGCACGTCTGAGGCTTAAATCATTTAAATTATTCATTGACAGCAATTGGGCTACTCATACAAACCCCTACTTACATAAGGAGTCCCACTGATAGACCAGTCAAGTGGATGAAGATGGCTGAACAGATTTTGGGATGCACAGAGCATCCATGGACCCTGCTGACTTTGATTAGGGTGAGGAGCTCTTTTGAAAATGGGACCCCACCTTCACTAATTAATATAATTTAGCTGAGACTTTCAACGTGGTTGTTCTGAATGACTTTTTCTTCACAGGTCACCATGACTGAGGTCCTGAGGGGTGATCAGCAGCAGCTGGAGGAACAGGAGTGACTGTGCATCAATTACCTCAACAAAACCCCAGCCTGTCACCAGACATTTCTAGAGCACTGGATTTCTCTTTTTGGTGTGGGTTCACAGTGACCCTGAGAGCAGCCAGACACAAGGTGGACATCTCTGCCCAACCTGGGCTATGAAAGATTTCTCGAAGAACAAAGCCAATTTTAAGCAAATGGAACCTAATCTTCAAGCAGCAGAAAATGCCCATCTCTAGCGTGAATTTTCCTGTTCCTGCAATACTGAAATCAGAGACAGGAGATGGATAAATCAACTGTAAGCATTAGGCTGTAAGCATTTAAAATTCTGCTATAAAGAAACTTTCCAGCCTATCACAGCCTACTGACCACCTCAGCACTGTAAGACCTTGAGCTGTTAGCCTGTTTCCAATCAGTGGAGTCAGTGAGAGAACAGGAATCATCCTTCATGGAAAAAAATAAAAGTTATTGTTATTCTTTGCAATGTTTCATTTCTAATTAAAAAGACATGTTTCTTGCTCTCCTCAGAATGAGCCAAAGGAACATTCACAGTCGTTTTCAGGTCACATTATATTGCACATATCGCAGCTGATTTCACAGCTATGTGGGCAAATTACTGTTTTTCGGCACAACTAAATCATTATCAAGGTAAAAGCAGACAGTGAGCACCACCAACACCTAGAGGTTACAATATATTTTAGGAAAAAGTGGTCTATCTCTTGGAAGAAGATGCTTTCATATTTCAGCCACTTCTCTCTTCCCTGCCTAACTCTGAGCCCCAGCATATCCTAGACTTTGTTCCTATATGTGATTCTGATGTTAAAGATATTTTTTTGTTTCTGTTTCCCCTAAGAAAGGCAAAAAGGTTAGTAAGTCTTTAAACTCTCAGTTCTTATGGCTGTTAATATTTCACATTGCCAGCAGGGAAAGGAATTAAAACTGCCAGTAGCTATCCAGATAGATTTTAAAATCCCCTTCCCTCCCCCTTCTCTCTGCCTCCCTCAGCTTCAGAGGATATTTTCCCCGCAAATTGGTTTTAAATTAAGGAAGGTGATGAAGGCAATGTGCCGTCTCAGCATTTTCCCAGGTGCACTTAATCTAATTTCATTAAGGAGATCAGGACAGATGATCGCTACAGTTGAAACATTAAGTCTGTCCATTTTTGTATAAAAAAACCATTAAGTCTGTCAAAGTGTCGGCGGGTGGGCTGTTTATTATTGGAGATGAAGGCACGCTTTGCTTCCCCAATAAACTGTCAGGAGTAGTAAACCACAAATTAAGTCAGCTGCTGCCAAAGATTTAGGCAAAGACCTCCAACTAATTTTGACACAGGTGTGGCAAAGGCCAAGGAAAGGCTTGGAAACCTTGGAAACTGAGCCTGTTATGTGTGTTTGAGATATTTCAATTTGAGCATTGAAGAGTGGAAGACTGGGCATCAGTGGGTATAATCAGGACATGCTGATGCTTCTGACACTGCAGACACAGAGCTGATGGGAGCTGTGCTGCACCGTGTGCCCCAGAACACAACCTGCAGAGTTCACCTTAAGCAGACAAGAACTCATAACAGCTTCATTCAAGCCACTGCCCTGTTTTGAACTTATGCACAGCTTTGACTGAGTGTAGAATCACATTCCTCAGACAGTCATACAGGTATCAAACACAATTAGAGGAAACTCATGAAAATGCAGAAACTTTGGAAGACCAAGAAACAGGAATCAAGTGAAGCTTTCAGATACTACAAAACCAAATGTGAGCCATTTGCTAACGAGAACATTTTCCTTCTCAAGAAAAATGGAGCTGGGCAGAACTCGGCATTAAAGACCATCAGGAAATGTTAAAAACTATGAAGTATTAACTACACAATCTTTACAGTACACACAGAGAAACTAACAATGACTAATATGGAACCAGAAGTGACATTCTAACTTGAATTTTGTGATGAGGGAGAAGTATCACGTTTGCAGATAAAGTGCTTTGAGCATCAAGGGTGGGCAGGGCAGAGGAAGGTTCATTTTCCCACTCCAGGTGCAGCCAGGGCAGGAACAGAGCCCAGCTGAGCTGTATCCTTTATTCCTGCCCAGGGGACACAGTGCTGCACACCCTGCCCTTCTGTATTACCTAACCTGGCAAATGAATTTGAAATTCAGGAATGAGAAACTCTGCAAGCCAAATGAGGGCCTGCAATTGTGGCTACTGGAGCACGCATCCTCCAGAATTCTCATCTCCTTGGCATCTTTATGGTTAATTATATCATTTGATTTAATTAATTGAATTGCCTAACTCGATTGCCAATTCCTATCACCTGCCTACTTTGTTATGTTCTGTCTGATCACCTTCCAAGGAGTCACTGCCATTGCACAGTTAGCCCTTTGGACTCAGACAACCTTATAATGTTGTAATGGTTTTTCTTGATGTGGGCAGACAGCTGTACACAACTGCTCTCTTCTCTGTTGCCTCACATACTAAAAGTTTCTTCACAAGGTCCCTGGTAAGATAAGAAAATGCTCCTGGATGGGGAAGTGGAACAGGGAGATGTTAAACAATGGAGAAAGCCGAGAGCCAGGGACATGCTGACTGCCAGCAACAGAACTGGTATTATCCTGTTGTGCCCAAGAGCTCTCCATAAGATCTCTTCAAGCCTTTTATGTGAATTAATGATGGATTTTTTTTTTTCAGCAAACTAGAAGGCTCTTCTCATTGTTTGCTCTGAAACCTCTTTTCTACATTTTCAAGAATGAATATGGGCACCACAGACTGATGACTCAGCTTGTTACATACAGCCTAATGTACTTAAAATTTGAGTTTTTGTCTGGATAAGAGAAAACCACAAAATCTCAGTAGGAGAGGAGCACACTGGTGCTGAAGCTTTGACTCTGTTTCATTTTTTTAAACTGCATTCTTGCCTTATTTAAATATAAAGGTCAAGAAGGGCTATTATTACTAATAATATTTACCAGAGCTGTAGTTGAGAAGCACAACTTGGAAGGCTCCTCTCCCTCTGGAAGGACTTGCAGGGCTTAACTCAACTGCCCCAAGTCTCAGTGGGAACCTTTGTGTCTGCTCCACGCACATGGTGGGTGGAATGAAGGAAGCCCAGGGCATGCTGAGTCTCTCCCCCATCTGGCATTTCCCAAACTGAGTGAACTGGGTATGCAGTGGGCTCAGAGGATGCTATTTTTCTGGTAAATCTGTTCATGGAGAAAGATGAAATAAAACAAATTCACTGAGTGGTGAATTTTTGTCTTCCTGTACTGGCAACAACATTACATTTGCCTGTTTATAGCACCCAAATCTTTCAAGGGCTACAAGGTTATTTTAAATTCAATATTTTGATATTGTTTAAAAAGCAGATCTGTTTTTAATAACAACACGCAGATTGTCTGTAAAACAGAAGCTTTCTTCCATTAGGAGAACTAAGAGTCTTTACCCAGTTATTTCTATATGGGAGAGAGCTTTCTCACTAATTTTCACCGTATCACTGGGTTTTCTGTCTGTAAGAAATAAGCCTTAGCAGAAGCACTGATTCTGTGCATGTGTGTGCATGCACATGCATATATGCAGCACTAGTGCATGAAGCAAAGCCTGCAGCAGAGCCCAGCCACACACGTCCACAAGGACATTCAGCACTGCTGCCCGTAAGCCACAGCATCCTATGGTAAAAACCACTTCACGTCTGTCTGAGAACCCAGCTGGGAAGTAACTGGCAAATGGAGAATTCTCATTATTAGCCACAGCTGAAAACTGTCATAGACTGAAGTGTAATGCTAACAGAAGTGCAAACACTGCCATGTGAAAGCCCTCAGTTCAATTCCATGTTTGATCTTTCCCTTCTGCTGCAACCAGTACAAATCTCAATTTCTGGAAAAGTACCACGTTTAATTTCTCAGAGAAAAGGACAAAGCCAGTCTGGGGACCTTGGTCTGGGTAGGCTTCAAAAATATAAAATAACAGATTACCGGAAGTCGAAACTAAACTTCCAGCCTCACAAAAATCAGATGGAACCCACTTTTTCCATTGCCAGATAAAATGTAATGAGCAAAGGAAGAGAAGCCTCCAGCAATAGCACTGGAGGGGGCTTTTCTTATTGTTGGGTAATCTCATACACAAACACACACACACAGAGTGACCATTCCTGCTAGAGCAACTCCTAGACCTCCCTTCATTATTGCATCCCTTTCTCCTGCTGCCTGAACTATGATTTTTCCTGTGGGCTTGTGGATACCCTTTCAAGGTCACCACAGCTGAAACGACAGTGATAATTTCATCCTCCAGATCTTCCATACAGTTTATTCTTCTCATTGCTTCAACTCTTATCACCTCCATCTCTCACTCAAGCCCACAGTACACAGCACTCTCTTTGACTCACAATACTCCTGACATCAAAATATTCAACCTATGTTTTAAGTCCTGTATATCCTTGTTCTCTGTAACATAATGAGCATCCTCTGTTTATCCACACAACTACATTCTTGGTCAAGCTACCTCACCCTTCACTTACCATTTTGTCTTTCCTTTGGTGACAGCAGATGTAACTGTGTCCTCGTGCCAAGGAAAAGTTGCTGCAAGATCATTTTCCTAGTCTGTGGCTTTGCTTCCTACACAGCTTCTCCCTTCCTGAATGGCAAACTATCAGTCTTTGTGTTTGACTCTTTCACAGCTTACTTCTTCTTCCCAATGTGGACATTCAGCACTGCTGCAAACTTTCAACTTTCACTGGTGTGATTTGATCACCCCCTTGGTAAACTTTCAAAGAAGCACCTCCTCACTACTTACCACTGTGCCTTTTGCTTCAGAGAATAACTTCCCACTCACGGCCATAAAGCGACCTGACTTTCCCTCTCAAATGCCTCCTAAAACATTAATACCTACAAATACCCCCTTTAGATTAATACCTGTGAAATCAAAGTTGGACAACAACAAGGCTGCTGGCATACTGAATCAGTGCTGGTGTTGACAGCGTCCTCCCACTTACCTGGGTCCCTTCTCTCCCATCTCATCTCATCTCATCCTTAAGGCATGAGCTGTTCTGTGTTTTTACAGCACGTAGCAGGACCGGAACCCAGCCTCAGGTAAATCACAGCACCACTGTGCTGCTCCCCTCCCTTCTCTCAAGGGCTAAACTGCACCTGCTCTCCTGTTGCTGCCAACTTCCAGGCACCTACTGGGATGCTGGGATTGGCAAACTACAGCTTGGCAAGGCTGATTCACATGGCCACAAGCACAGCCTGAGGAACTCACTGGGCTGCTGCAGGAAGTCATGAGAGAAAAATGACTTCAACACTTCTTGTCTCCACCTTGGATTTAACTTTGCCTGTCTCAGAGGTTGCTTGCTATAGCTAAAACACAAACTACAGAACAAATATACAGTAAATACTGACTGAACTTAAAAATATGGTTCCATTTTTTGCACATCTTACTTAGCACCACATTAAATGAAGAATGCTTGATATCTAACCCCTGATTTGGAGAGCTCACTTACACGGCAGGGCCATGTAATTAAGCTGACAACCCACAATTTCACACAGAGCAGAGTCCAAGACTGAAAGAACATGAACACTGAATTACTTTTAAAGAAAGAAACAGGCACCTTTTTTAATGCAATCTCGAACACTGTTATTAAAAAAATGAGAGCAACATTTTGGAGTAACGAGCAGAGATTACTCATTCCCTTGTTTTACACAAGTTGACTTTTGGCTTTCTGCAGAACAACGTTTAACAGAGCACAGAGCACATTACCAAGCTGCTAGCCACTTTTCACAGTGATGCTAAAGCAGGTAAGAGACAATAAGTGGAACTGTTGATGGTTTATATTACTCTATTATGTTAATGTTCACTAAAGTATGCCATAAGCTCTCTCATTACATGTGTATAAACCAATTCTCTGTGGTGTTATTCCTGTGCTAAATGCTATAACTACATAAATCTTGAATTAATGGAGACTTTATAGTTCCTGAAAATGAAGGGTAATTGCTATCTGTTAATGCTGTTGTTGCTATTAAAGGAAGTATATATTTTCAGTAACAATGTTTATGGACCGTGAGCTTCACATCCCAGCTACAGCACAGAGAAGAGACAGTGTGATACAAGTGTCAGACTGACTCCCTTTCTCTCCCTCCTCCCTCTCAAAAAGCACTGTATCATTTCCACAGCTTCAGCAAGCAACACTGCAATCCTCCTTACAGCTGCAGAGCCCAAACCAATGTCCTTCACTGAACACAGAGTAAAGGAAACAGGATTTGCATTTCCATCTCTGGGAACGCATGATTTGCTAAGTTTCTCGCTTGGTTAAATGGCTGGACAGCTCACTTTATTAGTTTGGGTATCTCGAACGGTTCTGTGAGAAGCACACGGTGACAGAATGATAGGTGTGAGAAAGTATCATCCCACTTACTTCCTCTGAGATTTCAGCAGTGATGCAGAAGTGAAAGGCTATACTTGGCCAGAGACAGTTCTCAGAAAGTAGATGGGATTGACAAGTCCCCTGCCTTGAGCTCCTCTTCTCCAATTATTAAAAACAGCAGCGCAATGTTTGGAAACACTCACAATCTGCTGTGAAACTGTACCTTGCACAAAAGTAATGTCTCCTCTTTCTGATACACTGTACGTGTGACTGACTATGCTCAATTGCTTTTCTCCCCTGGAGCCCTGCACAAGGAAAAAAACCAAACTATCAGGAGTGTGTTTATATTTTACAATGCAGGGAAGGTAAAACCTTAATTTTACTCTAACATCTATGTTTGAAAACATTAAGAGCTCAATAGCCCATACACCTATGAACTAAATAAATAGTGGATAATTACTAGCATGGTACAGAGAGAGAAGTAGGAGGTGGAAAATTTCAGTTTTGCTTCTAGCTCAGTCGCTGACTCAGTTTGTACTTGTACATGAACTTTTTTTGTCTGCTTTCCTCGTGAGTTTTATGCAGGCAACACCGACCCGCTGTTTATGACTAACAAAAAATGTTATGCAAATCAAAAGTACATTAGTAATTCCTGCCCTGCCCTTCCCTAGTGCCAGCGTGTGTAGGTGTACCTTGAAAAAGCTGGTTCTTGCTGACCAGGCAGCAGAGCAGCATTGCTCTGTAGCAGTGGGGAAAGAGGCTGACCCATCACGTAATTTGGGAATGCTGGTGCTGGGCTAGGCACACTGCTGAATACTCCATCTGGCTGCAATAGCCTGGGAGCATTAGAAGGAGATACATTCTGCCATCACTGGGAGGAGGAAAATGAGTGTAGTCCCTCAGGACAGTCACACCAAAATTTTTATAGCTCCTTGTTGCATCAGTCAGGTTAAGTTTTAGACAAACACTGGATGAGTTTCCAGGGGAGTGTAGCATGTCAGGTATCAACAGAGCGAGTCAGGCTGCCCGTGTTCCCTAACTGGAAGGCAATACTGCACTTACATTATCCCCACGAAAGGTTTGAAGCATCTTCACTTCAACCCTGGTGACTTTATGTGCATGTGCCCCCATCTTTGCTGACAAGAAAAGCAACCCCACTTAATTCCAGAGACCTATTTAATAGGACCGTGTCACGTTTCACGTCTCTGCAGATCGGGCAAGAGATAGAAAGATGATGATCTTGTGCTGCTCTCCTTATGAAGAAAAGAAATGTTATTATTAAGGCAGAGTCACCTTAAGGAGAAGGTAGCTGGGAAATAGGTGAGCCTAGAAAGTCAAATTACAGTTACAGAAATGTAAAGAAATGTCGTATTAATGGTAAGGAACACTATAATAGCCTTTCATTTGCTGTAAAGGACAGCAAGTTACCAGCCAAACACAATGCAGCTTCCTCTGAAGGTAACCTCAGATCCCACATTCTGAAAGCTAATCAATGTTGTTCAGATTTCAATTTCTTCTCTACAAGGTGAAGTCAAACCTAATCTAACAAACGTCAGTCTCAGATGTAATGCCGCTAGCTGGGTCTACCAGTGTAATTTAGATAATCATTAATAGCATAGCTGTATAATAAAACTACATGTCACTTACAACTTCATCTGAGGTTTGACTGGCAGATCTTTAAACAGTTTTCTAAGTGATTGCTTTTACTTCCTTTGATTGGGCAGTCTGAGAAACGTTTTAACCCCATGATATCTAAGCTTTTAGGGAACGATATTTCACCCTCACCACCCCTGCTGTCAGCTCTGCTGCTGAGTAACCTTGTAAGAAAGAGAACTTGAGGAGAGGGGTGGTTTCAGGGAGTGACTTTATACATATATACTCATATAAATTTAAAATAATATAAAACAAAATATGTACAGTATCTTTCATTCAACACATGATTTAAATGTTTCTCTTCAATCAAGCCGCCTTCTCAAAACACAGCTTTTGCCATACTCCAAGAATATTTAGTATCTGATGGGATTTTTAAAAGAAGAAGTTGAAGAAACCCTAATGTTTCTAAAGCTCCAGCAGTACTAACAAAAAGCAAAAGACTTAAGCAGGAGAAGCTTTCAGAGTAGTCTCTTGAACTCATGGTAACCTCTGATGCAGCTGGGTGCACTGCTGAGGACACAGGGCTATCTGAAGTCAGCCTTTACTTGTGTAATGCTGATCCAGGAGAAAACTCTGTGCCACAGCTTCTCATCAATGAATGCAAGAGACTGGATAGCCAAAATATAATAAAGGTTTGATGAAGAGCTGACCTGAGACTGACACGTCTGATCTGTCAGAAGCTGGCAAGGAATCCTCAAGTCTTTTATATATTTGATGTTTAAAAACATGGTGCCACTGGTTCTACACAGCAGGACTTGTCTGTTTTCCTTGCAGAGGTGAACAAGAAATACCCGTACACAAACTACAACCTTTCAATGACCAACCTCTGTATTCAAAAGAAGGTCAGAAAAATCATTGCTCTGTGATAAATATGCATGCAACATGACAAAACACTCCTTGACAGTTACCACATTGCCTTGAGAGGCCAGGTCCCATCTTCTAACTGATTACAAAACTGACATCATCAAAGGTTACTAAATATAAAATATTGGCTCCAGACAAGTTATCAGAGGAAACCTCCTCTGAAACAGCACTAACACTACAACTCGGGTCTCACAAAATGCTCACATAATAATCAATAAAGACTATTATGTTAACAGGACTCTCCTGTAAATAGAATCTAGTGAAAAATCACAGGGTAGATGATCTGATGCTTTTTCATTCAATTGTAGATATTTTAAAATTTGACATGAAGACTGGAGGAGAATGTTATTTTCAAATTCATTCTTATTTTGACTATCAGGGAATTTCCAAGCATATGAAATAAGGAAATTCAGTCTTACCTTATCGTCAATATCACTCTCGCTGTCACACTGTGGATTAGAGAGAGAAAAAAAGATTTTGAGAAACACCTTTATGTATAGAGATCTTTTGCATCATCCTCTTAAATCTTTAGGATAGCTGTTTATGATGTTCACAGTTCAATGAAACACACTTCTGATGTCTGCAGTAATGCCTTTTACATTGCTAGCATAAACCAGACAAAGCCAGATCCTGTCTAAACAAATTTATGGTGTACTCTTACTTGGATGGGGGAAAGCAAACTTTAAACAAAAAAGACAATCAGTGATGCATTATAACAACCACTGTAACATGAGTATCACAACAAAAAGCATGCCTTTTTATCATCCCAAATCGTGGAATATATAGTAACAGTTTTGCATTGCTTCACCTTGATAAGCACTTTGTCATCTAACAAGGAAACTGTGAAACTGGCAATCAATTTTTAATTTAATGAGTGGTACCAAGAATAGTAATTAAAATACATCATAAATTCTGGTACATTTTTTAGTTTGAATGAGATCACGATCCCAGGAGGAAGTATTTACTTAAAGAGTTTTGGAGTGCAATCTCTTTCAGGCCCTGAAAATGAAATGCTCTATTTTCACAGCACAAATGATGGAAAGATAACTTCAGCACTGAACATTTCAGGACATGTACATCTTGCTAGCTAAAGCTCAGCAAGATTTACAGTTGGGAACAGCAGTAAATCTCTTGGTGTCTGTTATGCTGACAGAAGCGGTCGGTGTGTTCTGTAGCCTTGGTGCCCAATGGGAATTTTCTCCTTCAGCCAACTGCTGATGGGGATGGCCTGGTGTGTTTCTGTAACTGGCAGCATCCTAGAGAGTTCTGGGTCAACAAGAAGGGACTCTGCAAGCCAGCAGCAACAAGCTCCAAAAGTGGAAATGGTCCATAACAATGCACATGATTCGGTGTCATGAATGTAAAAGGAATAGATTTGTTTGGTCATTTTGTCCAAATTTCCTCCTGGAGCAGGGAAGGGGGATCTTTCTTGTCACATTCTTTTATCCTCAAGTCACATAGCAGAAATTTCAGCTGTTACATTCTTAGTTTTCTACTGGCTTAAGAGAGAATATTTAATCTCTTTTTCTTCTGTTTGGCACGTGGAATGATTGACCCTAAAAACTTGAGGAATCTTTTATTTTTAAATTCTCTGAAACACACAAACAGCCCCAATACATTGGAGGAATCTCCCATAGTGATTCTGCAGTGAAGAGTGCTCAGCTTCCCAACTGACACCTTATTCCCATTTTACTGCAGTGAAAATGCTTGGTTTAAGGGATCTATTTCTCTATAGCCTTGACTAAGCAGAACTTTTTCTTTCAAAAGGAAACAATTTTACACTGCCCCACATGATCCACAACATGTTTTTCACTGAGAAATCCAATGTTTAGCAGGATGTGCACAGATCTACTCGTATGTGTAACCATTCTGGAAAAGAAAGAACCTGAAGAAAAATGGAAGAAGTAATAGGACACTACCTTGCAGGGGCCAGGAGCTGTGTGTGGGCAAGTTCTATGGCAAAAACCAGAGTTAATACCAGCAAACTGCACAAAGTCCCAGCCAATTGCTTTGTAGTAGGCAAGAACATCAGACAGCCATGTCTTTAATAAATACCTTGCCATAAGCCACTTGTGCCTTTTTTGTGACTTTTATTCTGTCACTGACCTTTATGAAAATTATTATACGAAACACAGTTTCTGGTTTTTTTCACAAACAAAAAGTAAAATCAGCCCTGATAAATCATCATGAGCAGCCATCTGCTGACTTCCCCAAACCTGTGTCACGCAACCACAAACAATTAGAGGTGTCTGCTCTGAGCTTGGAATGGGACTAATTGTCCATCACATTGAGACAGGCTGAAACAGGTTTGCTGAGAAAGGCTGCCCCAGTACCTGCTGCATTTGTGCTTGCTCAAGACAGCGATAATTCACGCTGACAGAGCAACACATTCATCAAAACTGAGGTGGGGGGTGGGGGAAGATGCAGTCAAAGCAGTCCACTTCTTATTATTTACATGCTCCTGAGAAACACTGGCTGAGTGGAGGGAAGCCTTTCACCTCCACCCAGGGGGAGCTCAAATCAAACCCTAATGCTACAGGGACTGTGCATTCCCCCAAATTACTGGCATAATGGAGTGGGTCACAAAGACCTTGTTATTTTACCCTTTAAAACCTGTTTACACGAAAGTATCCTAAGTAACCATTCTAATATTGGTGCTCATTCAACACGAACAGTCGTATTTTAGGGGCAGAATATTTTGACGATGTGATTCATCGTTCAGACTAAAGCATGTTACAGTAGCATTACACCTATCACAAGAATGGCATAAAAATAAGTTAGCACACCCAGCCATGGATTTCTTCAAATTGTATGCTTAGGCATTATCAACACAAATTTTAATTCCAACAGGAGCTTAAAAATTATACACTGCAGTAAGAAAATAACCAAATAAATCAGACTTCAAAATTCATTGACTAGAAAGCATTCAAAATTGTCACTAAATCTCAGATACTTTTGCCTATGAGTCCTGGTTTAATAAAACCTCAGTACTGTAAACATTACCAAATTTAGCTTAAAAATATTTGAGACATAAACAATGTTTTGAACTTTAGTAACGGTTATTATTCAAATACAAGGTAGTATTTTAGTCTTCTCTGGTTCTGTAACAAAACTTATCTTCCTAATTCTTACAGCATTATGGTGTTTAAAAAAAAGACGAGACGGGTTTCTTGTTGAAAACAGATCTGACCCCCAAAATTTGTGTATCTATAATGAATGTAAAACCCTTTTACACATGGTTTACATTACTAAAAGGTGCAGAACTGCTTTATTTAGATGCCTAATTTTGCTTTGTACCAATATGCAACTTTGTCTCATGTAGATAAGTGAAAGTTGCAAAAAGCCAGTGAACCATCAAATCCACATGCTACATTTTATAAACAGACATATGAATGAAGCAAACATCTGCTCTCTGAGGATACATTTTTCCCCATTCAGGATCAGTAAAGACTTCATAATTAATTGCTTTTAAAATGGAAAAGACAGCAAAGAATTTTGTTTCGTTTTAGCTTATATCTTCCTTACTTTAATCATGATTGCATCGGTCTTGAAACTGCAGAAGGCAGCAGGGCTGTGGATGAAGATCTACATGTGAATGTGGCTCTGTGCGGACACAGAGCCTTCTGTGAAGCTGTGACTGCAAGATGAGTGGTTTAAAAACTGCATTTGTTGTCAGTGAGTTGCCTAATTTGTTGTTTGCCTTGTGAAAGCAAGTCCTCTGCCCCTCTGCAGGCGTGTAGGATCACTCACACACACGAACTGTCCCTTGTATTGGTTCCTACCTGGCTTTAAACCACCAAAATGCTTATCTTAATCCCTGTGAAAATGTTCCAAAGTGGCCTACAGCATGAGAGATCGTGGGGAAGAATTAACACATTGATATTTACAAAATTTGGACTTCTGCTTAACATACAGGAAAATAAAAACTTGAGACTCGTGGCTACCAACCTATGCTAACCTCCCACCGACTCCTGAAGAAAATACAACCAGCTTCTGGTGGAAAAGACCCAAGCATCCGAATTCCCACAGGTTTTCTTTGGTTTATGTAAAAGGAACAGGCTCCCAAACTTGCATCAAGAAACAGGAACCCAGAGGCTGCTGAACGAGCAGCAGCAAGAAAAAACAGAGACAGCAAAACCAAACGGGCCCAGACAGAGCAGCGAAAAGCAGAACCACCGCTGACCCCTGTCCCTTCCCTCGGCCGGGGTGTGCGTGTTGAAAACCGCGAGTTCGCAGGGCTGTTCAGTTTTTGTGGGAACGCCTTCAGCTCGGCAGGCCCGCTCTCCTCCTCAGCCCGCCCCGGCACAGCCGGGCTCAGCACAGAGCTGAGGCAGGGACCGTGCATCGCCGGGATGCTGAAATGGATAATGCACCCACAGGAGAAACTTTGGTTTGGCCACAGAGGATTTTCTGTGTCTTAAAAGCCAACTTATCCCGTGTGAGGAGGAGGAGGAGGCCATGCGAAGGCTGAGGCCACCAGCCGGCCAGGCTCACCTCCCACGCTGCTGTTGTTGAGGGACAAAAGCCCTTGTCAAAACAAAAAAAGTTAAAGAAAATGTGGAGAATGGCAACTGTTGAAAGCAACGGGGGCTCATTGAAAGACAAAAGCTTCAATTACCTGGATTTTTCTAAAGTCCTGTTAACACTCCTGGTCTATAAGCAGGACTGTAAACAGCCATTGTACTGGGTTCATAAAGGCTCCTAAAGGGATTATTCACTGGGTTGTGCCAATTGCCTCTCAATTCCACCAAGAATGTTTGCAAAGTCGACCCCTAATTGTGCAGCTTTTGGGAAACAGTTTCTTGCAGTGACAGATTCCATTTGGAAGGAAACCTCCCATGAGGTGAGGTGCAGCAGGAACAACACAAAACTCAGGAATCACGGACAGAGCATCCATGTGTGTAGACTGGGCTTTGTGGCTTCTCATTTTTTTGATGCCTGGGGTGAAATTTCGCTTTACATCGTGGCTTTCCCACCAGGCAAGGATCTGTGCTGCATTCCATCACCTCTTTCTACAAACCACCTCAAGAGGGAACAAAGATGGACTTACAGCTACTGTAAAACAGGCAACAGCATATTTGGCAAAGGACCTTCTCTTACCATTACACTGGCATTGAGCTCCTTAAAAGCTATATCAAAACTGTACTGTGATTCTCATTGTTTTCTGGTGAGTTTAGGAATCAGGAGAATGTCCTTTGACTCTTTTCTTACCCCCAATGTTTTAACTACCACATGATCCAGCTTTTCTTCACACTACATTGATTAACTGACATCACATAGCCATGTAAACTCTCATACTAGGAATAAGAGCTTCAAGAAATGAAAATAAAACCAACCAAGTCTCCTAAGACTGCAATAAGATTGGCAGAACCTGGATGTTCTACCACTATGGGTGCAGAGAAATATGGTTCTTTCAAATGGAGCCACTTCCTCCAAGCTTTTGAGAAGTCACCTCAGCTTATCCACACAAACATGGTTATCTCCTAGGTCACCCAAACCCAGTGGTTTATGATTCAGGTTGTGCCTGCATAGTCCCAAGGCTGTGGGCCCTGTTGTGCCAGACACTGTACAGCACAGGAGTTACACGTTCCTGCCCAGACAGCTGAGAGAAAGGCTTGTTTTCTTCCTCTCTACATAAACACACATACCTATAGATATTATTTATATTATGATTAAGCAGAGAGTGATAGACATCTAAGCTAGCCATGTGAAGAAACAGATCCCAGCCCAAAGGGACATGTAATCTAACCAGTCTACCTGCAACTAGAACTTTCTGGGGAAGTGCAAGGCTGAGAGGAGAGGAGGCAAAAATATTAAATATACTGTCTATAACATTACAATGAAAGCTGGCAGAGCAGCATACGTATGTAGAAAGTTGCACAGAATATATGAACAGTGTAGACACCTCTGCAGCCTGCACACCCACTCCACAGCCATGTTACCACTATCTTCTTATTTCCAACCATATTTAGTTACTGAATTTGCTTTTAATAGCAATGCTTGGAGAAGTACTAAGCTTAAATCCCAGGTTGTTAATGTTTCTTTTAAAGGAACGAGTAAAATCAAGCCTATTTTTAAGAGCTCTCCCTTCTCCATGCCCTCTGAGCTAACTTCCCAGGAGCCGTGGCAGTGCGTGTGGATGCGCGCTGTGTGTGCAGGGGAGGATGTTGTTTCCTATTAAGTCTGGCATCAGATTCATGTCTGCAGGGGCTTGCTTAAGATGATAGGAAGAGAGAGTTTTATCATGAGCCAGACTGACAGAAAAGCTTGCTAATGGGACTTGAGGCATACACAGGAAAGAAAGTGCCAAAACATTAAGCTACCGCCAAGTGTCAGAGGGCCACTGATTTATTGCAGCAATTTTGCCACTGTGTCCTTTATAAGGTCCCACAAGTCCTTCCTCCTGGCAAGAAGCTGTGAGCTGCTGCAGCTCAGGGAGAAGTTTAGATCCAGAGCACAGAAAGTGTCCAAGCGAAAGGCGGGGGCCGGGGGGAGGACGGAAATCGAATGTTGACTTGAACTTGCCCCAGGCAGCAGAGTCCTCTTAGCTCCACTGCCTCCCTGACAGCTTGATGAAATGAGTCAGGGCCTCCCCATGGCTAGACCAGCTCAGGCTTCCAAGTGCCGGGGTAGAGCTGTAAGAAACAGATTGAGCCTCAGGGCAGCAATTTTTTTTTTCCCTTTCTCTCCTCAGCATTTGGCTGGGGGAAGGGGGAGGTTATGAGCACTACAGATGTATAGGCTGAGCCTTTGTCTGCAGAGGGGGAGGGCGAGGGGGAGAGAGAAGAACAGCAAGAGAGTATTAGCTATGGCAGCCGAGAATAGCCCAGAGCACTATAACTAATTTTGAGGGGCAGTGATGCATTGTACGGGCTATGTGCTGTTTGGTCTGAGGGGGCCCCTGTTGTGAAGCAGCAATCAAGAGGACATTTTGTTAAGTGACCAACAGCTGTCATCTGCAAGCCCAGAGTGGGGAAGGAGGGAGCAAGGGGAAGGGAAAAGGGGAAAAAAAAAAAAGAAAAAAAAAGAGCATTTGTCCCTTGGAGGCAGAGCACATTAATCCACCAATCTGCCACAGCTTTAACTCTAAACGTGCTCGGTGCCTCCAAAGACTTGAGCTCCACTCCATCAGCCACCCGGAGAGATGGGCACCTCTCACCCTGCTCCAGCCTGCTGGATGCAGAGAGCTTCTCCACCTCTGTGGGTTGAGAAACCAACGCTAAAAATACTGTTTAAGTCTCTTTTCATTCCATAAAATTGGGTTGATCTGCTGCAGCTTAGGGTCAATCCCTCAAGGACTGTTTTTCCCCCTTTCCCTTTTCCATAGCACTCATAAATTAATCAGGAAGACCCTGACTAAGTCATTTCATGCTGTACAACATAAAAGAAAGTCCCCTGATGATCCATGCAAGGATCTATTAAAAGCGGGAGGAGGGAGGGAGGAAGGGTTAGGGAAGAGGGAGAAAAGGGAGTGGGGGGGGGAAGGAAAAAATCTCAACCTTTTTGATATTTTAGGATAAAAGCTGGAGGACTTTGTTACGAATTCTAGCCAACATCAAAACACCTTAAATAATTCAAAGAACATGTTAAAGGGAAGAAACTGAATGTTGCTCTGATGTTCAGTTGATGCAACGCAGAATATTACCCAAAACAGCACAGCCTGTTAAGGGAGACAGCAGCCTTGAGCATTTCAGTTCTTTAGAAAAATGTCAGAACCTGTAAAAATCATAATTTCCAGCAACTTTTTTTTTTTTTTTTTGCATGATATAAACTCAGCGAGACTGAAATGTAGGTTTCTGACAAGCTGTTAACAAGACAACTTTAGAAATCTGTCTGGAGCTCTCAGGGAGATGGGCTGCCATTTCACTGCTTCGAAGAAGTTCATGACATGACAAGCAAAAATCAGGGAACAGAGACCTAAAAACCACGGTGTAATTTTCATTTGCTTCTGTCGTGAAAGAATTCAAGCAGAAATATTAGAAGGCTGCACAACTAAAAAAGCCAGGAACTGGAAAATCATTGCTGTGGTTTGACAAGCACATCTTTTATGCTGAAAACGGTTTCTTTATTATTATTATTATACCTATACACAGGAAAGCACTTTGGAGAGAAAGGGATAATCACATATTATTCCTTGAGATCTAAAAAGTAAGATCTACAGCTGCCTACTTTCCAGCCAGGTCTAAAAATTACCTAGTTCAAGGGAGTGACCAACCCATCCTGAAAAGGCTGTAAGAACCATCAGATTTCTCTTCATTTCCCACATCCCTGCCCTTCCCCTCCACAGGAAAGATAGAAAGATCTTTCCATAGTGCAGTCTTTTACTGGAGCCTACACAGATGAATGTTCCTACCTAAATGCTTAATAAAGACACGTTCATTAAAAATAGAAAAGTCAGCATCAAATGCCATCTACACATCAGAGTTTAGTACCACACTGAGGAGAGGCCTTCTGGCTGGCTTACCATACTTACCTCCTACTTCAGGCCCTAATATACCAGTAGAATGATTTGCCATAATTTTTAGATGAATTAATGATGCTCTTTCTAGAATCAATCCATTCTACTCAATGGTCAGAAAAAAGTAGATTGATCAATCTATCTATCTATCTAAAATCTATCTATCTATCTATCTATCTATCTATCTATCTATCTATCTATCTATTCCCATATAATACACCTCTTTCAATATATAGTCTCTCTCCCTTTCACTATTTGGATTCATTCTAAGTATTTAATGGTAGGCTAATGTAGCTGCCTGGAAGTCAATTTACTGACTGCAACTGACTCATTGGATCTATGGTTGCAGAATCTCAGCACCCTTGGGAAAGCTTGGGAAACCCAACTCACAATTTTATGCTTAATTTCAGCCCATATTTGCCAAGAAAAAGAGTGATTGGACAATGCAGGAGGTAATTTTCACTTGTACTGTCTGTGATTACACCAAAGGGTAACGTGAATTATGGAGCACACTTAGCCCCAACATTTGCAGAGATCACACAAATAATGAACTGAAGCTTTTTCACCTCTTTCCTGTCTCTCCTTGTTTCCACACCATCTCTGGTGTGGCACCCACAGCCACACTTGGGTAATTGAAAGAACAGTGCACACAAAGTTGAATGGTTGACGCTGCATTTCACCAATTTACAAAACAGAGAAAACTCTGACAAGAAAAGGGATGCAATCTGCTTCTCTTCTGAAGTGCTCACAAGCTATTTTCACTCTTCCCTCGCTTGGGCATTGTGTCACCTGTCACTCATTTTCTTTTCATCAGACAGACACTCATCAGACATTGCAGAAGCTGTATATGGGTTTTCACTAAGGAACCAGAAAAACGCCCATTACTTTCTAATTCTCTTGTTTTAGGCTATGACTAACACCATGTGCTTGCAAGAGACATCTTGCCTTGCTGCCTCCCCTTTGCCACGAGCCTCCTGGCTCAGAGTTACCTGGACCCCCTGCCCAAGCTGCTTTGGTCCCTCATGCTCTCCTGGGAGGAGCAGAAACCAAGATGGGATTTGCAGTGACTCACTGCACAGAGCAAATCTGATTTTGTTTAATGCAAGGATGCCTAGATGATATGTCCAACAGAAGAAAAATGGCTTAAAGCCATTATTTATAACAATGAGAGGCTGCTGCTGTTTGGAGAGGGGGTTATAAGCTTTCTCTAAAATTAAGGAGTTCAGAACTTAATACAGATATCGTCAAAAGCCACTTTAACCATAATGATCTGTCTAGTAATTCCCCATTTACTATAAACATCACTTTTCTTCTACTTGGATTGCAAATCCAGTCCATTGCTATGCCATGTCCACGTCATTGTGGAGTCACCAAGAACTACTGGGCCAGTACAAAACAACAGGATTTGTTGAATTACCCTGCTCTAATGGAAAGCATTTAGTTATTCTCAGGCATGTGACTCCATGGTATGTGACTCTGTTTGGGAGCTCCATTTACATATTTATTTAGTAGAGAACATGCATGGCTGTCTTCTCTCCATGCAGCACCATTATGAGCTGCAGGAAGCCGTTAGAGAGGATTTCAGCATGGAACTCAGGAGGAAAGGCATTTCCAAATACCTCTCTATCCTGCTCAATGACAGCAACCCTCCTCAATCAGGGTGATGGATTTCTGGCTATGAAACTCACTGTGGTTTCTTGCAGCTCATTCATGTAAATGTTTATTTTATTTCATTTATACATTTAATTTCTTTATGTATATATTTACACACATACACACTTTTTCTGCTGCTGCCAACTTCCATTCCTGCTTACTTCTCCCTTTAAGTCCGAGTGGTGCAGCAACAAAAGAACACACCAGGTTATGCATGAAGACACCCATGTGAGAACCCTAAAGTTCCCCCACAGGTTTATTAATGGGGGAATCTAGTTGAGGTGTTAGGGCATGGATTGGACTCGATGCTCTTTAAAGTCTCTTCCAACCCAGACATTCTGTGATTCTGTCATATTACAGCTTTTTGCATTCAAATTCAAGCTGAAAGCCCAAAAATGTCTAACATGAACATTCAGAAGTGGGGACTAATTTTAGAGCCAGGGCTGACATGACTCAGGTACGAAGGGAAATCTCTGCTGTGCCTTGTAACCACTTGGGCTGGAGCTGGCAGGAGGAGTGGCTGAAGCCAGGCTAAATTCAGGTGGGTTGAGCTGGGCTGACCACCTACACACCTGGAAACACACCACTACCAGGGTAAATAGAATATTTTAGAGCATTGTTTAATTAGGGATTCTGGATGTGGAAAACAATCTAAAGCATCTGCTGTGTTCTTAAAATACATTAATTCAGTGAAAAGAACTTCAGCTCATTCTTCACTCAATGAATAAATGAAGGTTATATGAATCAGCTGCTTTGTTTTGTCAAATGCCTGTAGTCACTAAAAGTCCCTGTTGCTGTCAGGGACAAGATTAACTATACTTATATATAATTAATGTAATAATTAATGTTATTTAATTCCACTGCTATTTAACTCATAGCAAGGTTTATGTTGTTGTGGGTAAAAATATTAAGCTTACTATAGCTACCGTTAATGTTTGCATTATGGAACATTAAAATTCAAATCTGGTAAAATATTTAGCACAAGAATTGAGACTTCTACAGAAGGCCCACTCCTCCAAGGAAACCCAGAGCATGTGCCTACAGATTTCAACCACTGCTTTTAAATAAACCTTAAGGGATGGGCTGCCTCACTCCCCACAGGTGAAACAAAAGAAACTCACCAGGAGAGAATTAAAAAACATTTTAAATATGAAAACTAGAAACCACCTCTGCACACCCCCACACCCCCAATATCCAGCAGTTGTCATTAGCATTAATACAATGCAAATT
Source organism: Dicaeum eximium (assembly GCA_013396995.1). Lineage (NCBI taxonomy): Eukaryota > Metazoa > Chordata > Aves > Passeriformes > Dicaeidae > Dicaeum > Dicaeum eximium. The sequence goes on along the minus strand of VWZP01008898.1, from coordinate 852,510 downwards.
AAGTCTGCTTTTTTTCTTTCATTTCATTTAGATCTTAAAAATATTAAAGTAGGTATCTCTTGAAAGTGAAGGACAAGCATTGCCTAGGACATACATTTGGGTGTCTTCAATGTAATCTAAGGAATATAGCAGAGACTTCAAGCTAATTCAATAAGAAAATAACACAGTTGGTTATTCGCTCTTACAGAATTATACCCCATCAAAGCTAAATATAAAAGCTTCAAGACCTATGCCATTACCTGGAGAATACTTCTTTGGACCGCTAAATGACAAACTTCTAAACACTAAGCAATTTTGAAAACATATATATCCTACTTCAGGTAAAATTGTAAAGGCTTCCCCCTACCTTAGTACGTCTGCTCCTCTCCTTCAATGCCCCTAGTTAAAGTCTCTTCCAACCCAGACACCAAAATGTCCATGATTGATGGAAATGTAATGATTTACAAATGGAGCCTCCTTCCTCGCTGTTCTGCTTTCAGACTGCCACAGCAGCTTGACCAGCACTGACCTCAAAGACCACGACAAGGGCTGGCTGTACACATTGAAAGATGGGAATGTGAGTATCCTTAGCTAAGCCATCCTGAAACTTTCTGCACAGGCTTGAGCAAATTTATGCTTTCTGTTGTCACTTTTAAAATTTGTATTTTCCTTCCAGAGCTAATGAGGAAATGCTCAGCTGTGTGGATAGATGTCATTTATGAATAGAAGTTCCAACATGTCAGAATGTTCCCTCAGCACTGACGACCCCCTAAATGTCTAATCCACACTTGAGCAATTAGAGAATAAAAGAAAGAGAAAACAGGAGGGGAAAAAAGAGAATAAGAACAGACGACTGAAGAGTAAAAATGGAAAAAAACAACTTACTGCTCTGTGGACCAAAAATTAGATGGAGCTACAAACACTCTTGGGAATGGACTCTATCACCTCTTTTTAGCACAACGAGGAAATAATAATTAGCTGGAACAAGCTATTATGTATTTGTCACAGTCAGAACACATTGCATTATACAAACCTTTTATTTTCCAGTAAGTTAGGATGAACAGAGGCAAATGTGAAATCTCTTTGAAGAACTGGAAAACACCTTGCCCAGGATATTTTAACCCCTCTCAGTTTGTGTGCACTGTCACTTTGAAGCAGGCAAGTTTTCCTGCTCCAAGGGGATCTGTGGCACTGTCAGTTGTTCTTTTTTCACTTGTGAATGTTGGTGTATCAGCTGTGATGCACCAACCAACTCACGTGTGGTTTGCAGCCACACGTAGCAATAAAATGCATAAATAGCAACTGACAATAATGCTGTTATCGCTACGTGTCCCTACTGCATATCGAGTAACAACAGGGGTTTTTATAGACTGCAGAGTAATCAGGTGTCTTTAAATATGTTTTAAAGCCTTTTCATGGAGTGAGTGACAAAGGGGAAGTTCTTTTCAGAGTTTATGCAAAGTACTTGCACAGGTAACTGAAGGCTCAAGAGCTTCTGGGCAGCTTTTAGAAGCACAGGCTGAGAATGACAGTACTAGTAATCAGTGTAATCAATGTAGAGCAAAAAAATATTCTTTTAAATTCACACCTAATACTTGTTCATGAAACAGAAGTAGTATTCAAAACAAACCACAGTGTTAGCTCAGCTGGCTAATGAATGACTGCCACAATTACAAAAACAAATCTTTGTTTTCAATTTTCAGTAGGCAGAGCTTTAGGAGAACAAACTACTCTTGAAAGCATGATAGTTTTTTTTTCCCTAAAAAAGAAAAGAAAGAAATCCTTCCTAGCAACTGCAATTATGATACTTTCATGTCAAATGAATTATATTACAGAAAATAAATCTTTCTAAGATGCACAAGAGGGTTATCTGGCTCCAGTCAGACTTATGCATTACTGGTTTTATATGTTGTACTCTACTTGATTAATATAGGTAATCAAATTATACTGCCTTCCACTGTGCTCTCAAATTCAAGGCTATAATGTTTTCAATGACAAAGTTCATAGAGTTGTATAAAAATGTACCTCATGCTGTACCAGCCCTTTATTGCTGTAGTAAAACACCATTTTCAATTTAGTAATAAGTGATATAAAACAGAGTGTCTTGATTGGCAGGGTCGTATTCATTATGCAGTGCCCTACGACACAGCAGAGTTCCCAATGAAAATTTAAGGACAGAATCTACCACAATCTCAGATGTTGATACTTAAGGGAAATAAATGATCCCTTTCTCATGAGTTCTCCAAAGGAAGGGCAAGAAACTGAGCACAAACACACACACACACACACATTACACACACACACACACGTGGATGGAAAGGAGAAAGGGGCAGGAGCAGACTCATCATAACATGCTGCAACTCCATGCAGGCTCTCCTGCACCAGAGCCAATCCTAGGCTGATGCTTCCCACCTGGAATAGGAAAGGAGAAGAGAAAATGACAGAAAAAGAGGAAGCATGACATTCAGGAGAGCAGCAAATATTGGAGAAATCTTCCTGGCTCTTCCACTGGCCTGACCAGTGACCAGAAGAAGCAACTCTGAGTGTTTAACTTGAGGGGCCTTAATGAAGTTGTGTTATCAAGTGCTCTTCACTTTATGAACATCAGGATTCTCTGAAGAGCTGTAAATTAGCCTGTCAAAACCGGTAACATCTTAACTTTGCAGCTATCTTTGAATATGTAAATTGTAACCCTTCCCTTCCTTCTTTTCCCTTCCATAAATCAGGAATAATTTACCTTATCTGTGAACAAACCAACCAATCTGTGGATTCCACAGAGGCCAAGTATTCTGGTGAGCCTTGTCATCACTGTGAACACTATCTAGAGGAGCAAGAATTATAAAGCCATTTTCTGTTGAACTAAATGGCAGAGATATTGTCAGCTGGTATCTTTTCCAAGCGTGTACATTGAGCAAATGATATGATCAGGAAAGACAACTCTTGGAGTCAGGAATTAGTAATGTTATCTTAGTTTTGTTTCCTTGGCAACTTGACCTTTCATAATTTGCCCAAAGGCAAAATATGGGCAGCATATCCCTTTCAAATCATACCTCAATAATCTTCTGATTAAAAGCATCACCAGAATGTGGCCTTGCCACAAGATGGAGAATTAACGACTCTCTACTAAATGATCCACTGATGTTGAATCTAATTTAAGTAGCCTTGCAAGAATATTTAACACTTAATGATAGGCTCTGTATTAGAGTAGGTTTAATCTAGGATGCAGCCACAGATGTCATAAGAAGGAATTAATCAGCATTGCTTCCACTAAAACAGAAATGCAAAATTGCTGAACAGAATGTATTAGAAACAGATTAAAGAACTGGGACTTAAAACATAAAAGAAAGAGAGCTGATACCACCCTCAGAGAGCTAATTTTATATACAGGAAAACTTAATTCGCCTTTAACTGAAGAATTGGGGTGTTTGAAGTTACTAAAGAGAAGCTTGCGTTATCAAGGAGCAAAGAAAGGCAGATAGTATTTTCCTTCATCAATTAAAAATGAAAGCCCAACCCAAATATTAATGCCTGCCTTAAAATCTCAGCAAAATGAAGTTATTGATGCTATAGGGACTATCACTGCATCCCACATGAAGCTCTGTACTCAATGGACTGCCGTGGAAGTTTCATTGATTTGAAAAACTCCTGCCTAATTTAGGTAAGTTACCTTTTGGAAAAAACAAATCTTGGAAAAAGAGAAATAGACCCTATGGTTATTGAACTGTGTGCAGTTGGGGGAAAATAGGAAATACAGTGTTTGCAAATTCATTCTAAATGCCCAGTACTGAGAGAAGTTGCCCATCCAAAAGTTTGTGCGAAGATCCACATTACAATTAGTTTTTGTGGCATCATTCAATTGATGTTCTCCCCTTTTGTTTGAGGACCTCATGCTGCCCACAGGGTTTTTGCTGCCCAGTGTCTTTCATAAAAGAAGAAATGTTAAAGTATAAAGGCAGAAGGGAACACAGAGCATCACTTCAGAGCATTCATACAGCACAAGTCATTATATTTCAGACAGTAACTCTCCTCTGTTCTTGATCTGAAGATATTCAGAGTGAATCCCCTAATCATATGAATCTTTAGAAGCATGTGTCATGGATTAAAAATTGCACTCTTAAAATTTTTTAGTTACAGTTAATGTTCTTGGTAATGGCATGGAAAACCTCAGTTCAGCACAATTTTCTCCTGAAAATATCAAGGTGTGTGCTGAATACTCCAATGGCCTGATTCAACAAGTCCAATTCCTGATTTAGTATTATGGCTATTAAATGGTTTTGGGCTCAGTTGAGTGAGCCCCTTCCTTGAAAAACTATGAAACAATCTAGCTTTGGTCCCAATTTTCATTGATAGCCTAACAGAACATACAAATAATCTCAGTGCTGGTTCCCAAATGAATGAAAAACTTATATAAAGCTTTGATCTTGATGGAAGAATCCATCAAGACTTCCCATTTGTCTCCCTAATTACTTGCTTTGATGCTCAGGCTTGCAATCACTGCGTAAGTTAATGTCCTGGGGTTGCCATGGCTACCATTAGGGGAGCAGAGTGAGAATGGCTCTGCACATCAGCCACCTTTGCTCCAGCTTTGCCTCCCTACCCCGGCTGTTCCTCCACCAGGGATGCTGGGAAGGGTCTCCTGTACTGAGCCAGAAGTTAATAAAATAATTCCTGTTCATGTTACTGCAAATGTTACTGGTAACATCCACTTCACCTTTCTCTCTGCTGCTCATACACTGGAGGTCTGGAAAGCAGTGAAGTGGTCAGAAGACAAGAGTGCAAGCAAGGACTGGATTGACTTCCTAACTTGAACCACAGTTTGCCAAGTCATTCTGAACCTTGATTTTCCTGACTCTTGGAGGACAACAGTGATGCATCTTTCACCCCACAGTCCTGTTTTGAGAACACAGTGCTAAGTGAAAAGGAGCTATAATATTCAATTTTCATTAAAAATTTGCTTTAAGTGAGTTCCCTATATTTCTACAACTTTCTGGTTATCTAAAGACCTTTCATTAAACCTCTACACTTCTTTTTCAATAAAGGACACCGAACAAGTAATGATGCATGATATACTTCAACATTACTAGTAATTGCTCATTGAAAATAAGAAATGAGAAATCACTTTCTTATTTGCTTATCTGATGACCTCTAAAGGCAATGACACACATGATAAATCCACAATGTGATGTATTTCCTCATTTATTGTATTGATTTGACTTAATGTAATATCCAGAAATGCAGTACTAACCCATTAAGTGTCAACAAAAGTTATATTTTGCTCTGAAGTGTATTTGTAATTTAAGTCCACACACAAATTTTTGTACTTTGTGCAATTAGTTCATAGAAGTTTTCAGCACAATCTGTTCTCAAAAATTTCCATTCTGAAAAGGATGACAAACAAATTAAATATACGAGTGGGAACCATCATCCTACCATATTTCAAATAACTAACCAAGGTTGACTGAAAAATTCCTACAGCAACAACACAATGCTGCTTATTTTAGTTATTAGGAAGATAGATGACTTCAATACTCTCTTCCTGCCAAAGTCTTATGCATTCTTTTAAGTGTATAAACTCTAAATCTTTTTTGTTCTGAATACCAGTATTTTCCTCTGGGAGGTATAGTACATGGTAAGTATGAAAAGTTAACATGTAATTAGCACGGTAATGTCGAAGCAAATTGCATCATGCTAGAGTTAATAGAGGTTCAGATCAGAAATAATCCTCTGAGCACAGGCAGCACGAGTGACAAGTTTCTGTAACGCTCAGTCACCTGAAAACCTTCAGGATCCTAAAGCACCCACCAAACACCCTGGCACCTCAGATGCTCTGCTGCTCCTTACCAAACTGTGGTGTTCAGCACAGCTCCACAAGGATCTGCCCTGAAGTTTGGAAATCATTTGGACACAGCTTTTGCAATGAGCAAATGGTTGGTGGGATGGTGGGAAATGACAGGACTCACATGCTACAGGACCAGGTTCTAAATATTTACCCACAGTGTGACATCAGGACACTTTGATTAGATGCTCTCTTGCCAATTTTCCTCACAATTAAATTTCACTTATTTTACTCAAGGAGAGACTATTAAAAATAAATCGACTGTGTTTTTATTTTTGGTAAATCCTGTAGTTCAGTAACGCCTGACAAGATGTGAATCAGAACCATTGCACAAGTAACAGGGTTGCATTTGTAACAGACAGCCCAGCACAGTGCCAATGCTCCCACTGAACCCACCAGTATTGGTATCCTAACAACTTCTTACTGTTTTATTTAGAAACAAATAGCAAGGAGCAAGAAGGAGATTCCACATTAATTAAATGAGCTTAGGGAAGAAGAATCAATTTGGGCACAAACACTACATGTTATATTTTTAAATTAAACCAATGCTACATTCTACTTAGCAACTCCAGGACCTACATAATGACAGAAAACAGCTCAGTGAAGCAATAATCAGAAGAAGCAGGAATCAGAGTGAACAGATTAGAGCAATCATAATTGGACAATCCATAGAAATAAGGATAGTCATTTTTCAAATGACTACTGATAGTGCCAAATGTTAAAGACAAGGATGAAAAGCAGTAGGAGCTATTTTGAGACAACTGCATTTCTTCTAAAGAACACAACACTGAGGAGCTTGGATTCATCTCTCCAATACTATGGCTCATAGTATGATGGTTGTAATACACAGCACATGAGAGAGAATACATAAGCCAACATAAAATTCAGCACGATTAATATATGATTAGTTCACGTTTGTACAATGCTTTGAAGATGTAAAGTGCTAATTAGAATTTCTGGCTTAGGCTGGTTGATGCCCCAATGCAATCAAGATCAGTAAATAAGAAACTGGAAAAGTTTAAACTATCTGCCCAAAGACTGAAGAACCCATGAGACACAAGGAAATGCTTGAAATTTCAAGTGGATAAACTAATGTATAAAAGGGAGAGAGAAGGAGTATTTGATACTCCAGTGAAGATATTTAAGATAGATAGGTGAAAATATTAAAGACAGAAAGATAGAGCTCATAATTATTTGGAAAACACTTTTACCTCCCTCTACCATCACCAGAAATACTCCCATTGGTTTGTGAGATACAGAGATATCTCAGGAATAAGTAAACATTTGCTGAAGAAAACTTCAAAATCTAATGGCCTTAGTAGAACATAAACAAATATCTTCCCAAGAGTTGTTCCATAGTAATGAGAATGAAAAAAATATTTAGTCTGACGTGCACAAGGAAAAAAAAAGATGCACCCTCAGAATGGAGAGTGGAAAAAGAGAAAAAGAAAAGAAGAAATTTTGAAACTGGACTTCAGTGAGGTGGCAGAGAATGAAATCTCTATCAGAGGAACAGTATGTGGCAGAATATGTAAAATCATTTACAGCCAAAAGGCCATCCCAATACATCACTCTCGAGGGACCAATGCAGAGCCCGGGATCAAACCAAAATGCCATCCAACAGAGAGATGTTGACTCTGCTACTGATCTGGCCTTTTCCTGCTTAATTAAAGCCACTGAACACTCGAGCTGGAAAACTGTAATCCCCATTAAAGTGTCATTTTAGCAGTAGGTGATCAGACCTTTCAAGCTACAGTAAGTAATTATGCTAGCAGGAACCACGAGTAGTATAAATGTGGCCACGGGAAGGCTCTTAATATCCAGTCTAGCAACCTCTGAGGATTACCAGGCAAACTAGTACTTCCAGCTCCAGCCATGTCTGAATCCAGACTGAGGTCCCAGGAGGCAGCTGTATCCAGTGCAATGCAGGGAAGACGTGTGGCTCTAATCCTATAAAAGTACTAAGCAAGATTGGGTAACCACAGCTGCGGGAGCAGGCACTGCATGTCGTGGTTTGAAATAGAATAAAGATGAAATGTACCAAAACAGTAGGTACTAAACAAGGAAATACTCAGTGTGTGAATATTTACTTTTGATCCCCATTACGATGCAGAAATAGACATGGAGGCTCAGAGAACAAAAACTGAGGATTTTTTATGGAATAAGAAATGTGACCAAGGAAAGTCCCAGTAATACAAAAACCACGCAGAATTAAAACCACTACAGATGCACCACAGTTGCTCTTCAAGCTTAGCAAAATCTCTGTGAGCTGATGTCAAAAATAATATTTGGGGACCAGGGAAAGTGGGGTCCCCTAGTGATGCCCATGGTTGGAAGACAGATTGACATGACGCAGAAACCACATTAAACTACTCATTCTCCAGCGCCTGAGTTACTGAAAAGAACTGAGTCAGAAGAAAGACAAAACAAAGCAAAGCTCCTAATTACTGTTAAAATGAAACAAAGGCACTTTCTTATTATGCAGGATGCACATTTGTCTGTAGTGGGCTCTTGTAGAGGTCTAGGACTATCACTCACATAATGTATGAAAAGATGTAATCCCTAGGTATATACAAATCTTTGCCAAGTGTTTTTAAAGCTAGAGTCTGTAGCAACACATATTTTGCAGCAAATATTTAGAATGAAATATTTCATAAAGTACTTCAGCACTTCTTTGAGTGTTTAATTTATCTGACATAAAAGAACAAGAGTGTATAGCATTTTCCTGTAAGTGGATGTAAAATACGCATTGCATGGATCCCTATAATTAAAAAAACAGCAAATCATTGTCATTAATGCACAAGCAAGATCATAAATGAATACATTATTAAGTCCTACTGAATTAATGTTTAACTGCAATAGAGTTGAAATTGAATGAGGCAATTAATCAGAGTAAGAACTGAAAAAAAAAAAGCCACATCTGTCTCACTTTGAATACATTGAGCAAAACGACCTTCAAAACGGCACTGCCAATCACACCACGCCGCCCACTGATTTGACAGTCTTGGTGCCACCACAGAGAGAAAGTTTAGTCAGTGTAACAGAGACAAGCTTTCCATCTGAGTCACTTCATGGGTACATCTCACCCTGAGGGAATAAAACATTATGTCTCAAGGGTCTTATTTCATAAAATCATGAATGTTCAGATGGTGAAGATCATGCTGGTTATAAATGTGAACTACATCTGCTCAAAGTCACCAGAAAATGAAACCGGGGGAGTTGACATACATTAATGATAATTTTTACAGGCTTAATGCTCTTCAACATCTAGGGGAGGCTAAAAAAATTATGTTAAGAAGCTTTTGTTCCACGCATTGTGCTTTGATCAACTAAAATACATTAATTTAAATTTCCCCTCGTCAGTTTTCAACTCTGTAGTGGAATTTTCTTTAACGGGTTAATTAAACTCCATCAGGTTCTTAACTGTTGAAAAGTCTTAGTTCAATTTATTTCAGAGTTTAAGGAGGAGTAAAATGATAATACTAATGATGATAATGACCCTTATCCTAGCTAAAGCTTTTTGCACTTCCCATGTAGAACAGTATCTATTGTTCACCAGTCCTACCTTTGACAGATTGGTAGGGATATGTACTTTTATTCTGTGGAACATATTATGAATATTAAACAATATTTAAAAAGAAGAATCCATTGGTATTTTTGTAGCAAGTTCTTAAGCAATAATTATCTTTGAATAAAGATTTTTTTTCTTCACCCTCAATGCAAATGAACTGCAAATTTTCCAAACCAGGATTGTTTTACTACATCACATTGATGGAGCGACTGGCATGAAGGTAAATCAGCATACTCGTTTCCCTTACAGCAGCAATAAGGACTAGGTTCAGGATTGTCTGGTTTAAAAAAAAATAGGATTTCTCAGGTATTCATTGATAAAACAGCTGATAATTAGGAGTCAGGAAAGTTTGCCAGAGAGCTGAACAGTGGTTAACCTGTTCCTACACTCCTGCTGTAGGAACTATCAGTGAGTGTGTTAAAGTCACTGTATTACTTTACAATGCACAATAATTTGTCGTTTATCACAATATATTGGTTTTTGCACCAAAAAAAGCCAAGTCAGGCTATACTGTTATCTTTCCATTAACATTTTGCAACCACACGTTGGCACACAGTGCATAAAATGGTTACTGGAGGGCAACATGACTGGATGTGTACAGCACCTCAGTTCATCAGGGGGAAGTTGGGGTCTCAAAGTCACTGTCACAGCCTGTGAGGAAGGTCAGCAAAACTAAAAGTTCATTTCAGCTACTGTAGAACCTCATGTGCCTTCTCTCTGGTCCTGTTTATTAATGAGTATGGATCACAGAAGGCCCTGGGAAGCATCAGGTCTCTTTTCCTGAGAAAAGTGACACCTGGAATGTGCCAAAGCTCTCACTGGATAAAGATTATTCCCTTAAAGAACAGGGAATAATACTCTTCCATATTTTAAGGGCATTTAGACAATTTCCCAGGATATATTTTCAGGCTGGCAACATTTTCTTTGGATACCAGTGTGAGATTAGGCATGAGCTGTGATACAGGGCATCACTTTGGGGGAGCACAGCAGGATGGAGCCGTGGCTGCTGAAACTCTTTCAGCCCAGGCTGCCAGGTCTAAGGTACCACGGCTTGTATTAAACCCATCACAACAAAACAGTTTATCAGCACCTAAATGCAAAGGAGGGCACTGAGAATGCCAACTACCTGCAGGGATAGTTAACCCATCCTGCTTCATGGGAAGAGGGAGGATTCAAGGCTGAATCCTGATCTGATCATAGCCAATGGAGTGTGTTTTGTTGGCTTCCATGAGACTGATACTGGAATCTGTAATAGAAAGGGTGAGCGAGGAAGAAAGGAGAGGAGAGCACGAGTGGGGGCTTCACTGACACACACAAACCCAAAAGATAAAATCAACACAGCAATTAAGTTTCAACAGAAACAAGACAGTTCTTTTTGTTTTGGTTTGGGGTTTTTTTTTTTTTCCAGTGTGAATGTTAATTACCGTGCCTTACAGCAGAGATAACGAGAGGGTTTTACTGCCTAGCATTTTTCAAACAAAGATATGAAAAATTCATGAGCAGGGAAGACCTTGGTGTTGAGCTTCAGTTTTCTTGTCAAATATTTCAGCTCCGGAGGTCCTTGGGAAGGTTACACAGCAATATTCAAGTCTAAAGGATGCCTGTCAGCTGGATCTAAAAGGAACAGGAGTTTTATAGGCTACATGTGACCTTGTCAACGTATTTTCACTGGCCAACGGCATCTTCCAGCATCATTCACCCAGTTTACAATAAAAAGGAACACTGAAATGGCTGTTCTGCTAAGGGCACAGCACTCACAACACCAACCTGTCCAACACACAGCAACTAAGATGGCTCATCTGGTGTCATGAAATGCTGATGTCTGCACATCACTCTGAAAACGCTCCAAATGTACCTTTGTGCTGACAATCAGATATTGGGCTCCAGGGAAACTCTGTCGGTCACAAAAAATTTATCAGGACTCTACGCAGTCCAAAATGTCACTTTTTAAATGGGAAGCAAGATCCCACTATGTCTGGCATGGCTTCTAAGAAGATCTAAACCCTCTTTTCAAGTAACTGCCTTTAGACACGAGAATGCTTTGCAAGTTGGCTGCACCTTTATTAAAACTCAGCTGAGGGTTTTTTTTTTTTTAAGATTACAAAAGGAATTGCTGTTTGCTGACATGTAGGTCAGGCATAGATCAAGTGTGAGGAGAACAAGGCTGTTTAGTGGACTAACAAGAAACAAGTGTAACACAAAAGCTTTTGGGATCATGTGAAACTCCTTCCCTTCCCTAATCAAATTCACCATAGCAGAAGCAGGAATTTGACGAGGCCTTCAAAGTCTGAACCACTCAATGTTTTCTTTCCTTGTTAGTTTAATAAAGAGAAACCCCTCAGGTGAGTCACTAAGAATCACTCTTCAAATCAAAAACTTCCCTAATCCGTGTTCCCATGCTTTTAAAATTTATTCTGCATCAAAATTCTCAACATACCTCTTCCAGAACAGACTATTGGACAAAGACAAGCCAACACCACAGTCTGCGTGCTCTATCTGTGGTGATCTCACAAAAACACCACACATCAGTAGCATGGGACTTGCTGCAAGAAGACATGTCTGAATTGTGAATTTTAGGTAATTTCTTAATTAATCTCACTTCCCAGAAAGCTTTTTTGGCAAGTAGACAGATTTAACATATGCTTAAGTCTCTGAACTTAGGCAAGAACCTTCAGCTAAAAATATTACTAAACAAGGAAAAACCTCTCATAGTCATGGCAGTGTTTAAGATCTCAGTGGAACAAAAACTTCACAAATGTATACTCATTCTCTCCCACAGCACTATTTTGAAACTAGACTCTTCTTTAGAACCCCAGATTTCCTGGTCTGAACGGTTTGCAGGGGTTTTCTATACCTGTATTAGGCTTAGTTTCATATGTAACACCATATTGCTGCTTGTGACTCAAGAGCCTGGGAGGGATTTCTCTTGCTAGTGTTGGTTGCCACTAAACCCAGAAGGGTTTTGGCAGTCACAGAGGTATTTATCAGAATTTTCTAATAATGACACTGGAATTGGAAGGCAGCACTTGATTAGGTTTTGCAGTACTGAGCCTTTAGGAGTAAAGCTGCAGCCCATCAGTTAAAGCAGAAGACTCTGAACACTCACGAGCGATGCAGTCAAATCCCCAAAAGTGCCTGCCACCAAAATCAGGAAGTTTTAAGTTTCCAAGAAGTATAAACCCTTACAAGCAACAATCTTCAGTCAATATACTTTCTCTTTCGCATCTGTTAAATTCTACTCAACTATTGCCATCATGTCCTTGCCCAGAAAATAAATGGGATTCAACTTCTACTCTAAAAGCAAAAAGTTATTAAGAATACGAAGTCTTTGTTTTACAATTAAGTGACAGGAAAGAATGCTAGCAGCTTCTTTCTCTTCTTTATAAACTGTTGCTGATGAGTGCCATCCTGGCCTTTGAAAGATAATCTGTTGATGTTTAGAGGAAACACAGTAAACAAGAGATGAAAAGTCAAAGGCAAAAGTAAATAAACACACTGGCTTCATCAATTCTGTATCTTAGCTGGGTGATAAAGAAAGATGCAGTGCATTTAACCTCAGCATGCCTCTCTCAAGTACCAGCACTGCCCTGTGTGCTCGTGACTGCCACAGGCTCCCAGCTAAGCACTGCCTCAGCTGTCCCCTCTCAGCTCTACTGGGTGCAGCAAGGCACAACACTGCTCCTCCCAGCTGCTCTTTTCCATTCTTCACTCCCTGGCTGCACTTCTCTGAGCAAACAATCTTCTCCTTCTTGGGACGTGTATTTTTGTTGCAGGAAGTATCTTTCAGAGATTTGCATTCCTGGCAAAATTGTGAGGATGGATTCTCAGCTGCACTCTAAATCTGCTGGGAACAGCGAGTGGGGATAGACAGCTGATGTAAAACTACTAATTTTGCTTTGCTAAAGCTGACACTGTACTCACTGTGTCTTTTGGACAGCCTACACTCGCAAATCCCATCCACGTACGGCTGCTTCAGTGCTTGGTAGACACATGGAGAATTCAGCACTGGGTGTGGAACATTTTGGAAGTTTCTGGTCCCAGTCTGAGCCTGACTCCAGCATGACTCTAGCAAAACAGAACTTTGTGACTGCTAAGAAGACACCTGGCCTGTTAAACAGCAGAAGAATTCAAAATCCATTTGCTGCTCTCATGACTTAAGCTTGCACCTCTTATCATGCAACACTGTGGTGACCCACAAATGAAAAAGAAAAAATAAATATACCTCCATAATAATTTCTGAGTCTGCACTGGGTTACAACAGAGCAGGGTTCAGGTGTCAATCCTGCACTGATGCCGAGTTTCCTCCCTCTCTGAGGTTACTGAGATGCTGACCAGCTTCCTTCTGAAATGAGTGTTTGGGCTCCACCACTCACTTTCAGTATCACTGAGCACGGATCCTTTGCAAACCATTTTGTTTCATTCTTCACTCCTGCCAAGTGCCTTCCTTTTCTGTTTGTTTTATATCCAACAAAGCTGTTGCTTCCCCTGCCTGCCCTTCCCTTGCACTCCTGTCTGCTCCTGCCATGGTGGGAAGTGCTGCCTTTCACTTCAGATCACCAGGACGTTGGAGGTGAAATCTGTTAGATCACAGAGCAGCTCACGCACAAAGAAGTTCTGACTAGAGAAAAGTGTCCTGTAGATTTTCATATCAGTATCTCAGCTGGACCAATTTGTAGCTGGTTGGTGCTCTGGAGCTCCTCACTGAGAACATAATGGAGCAAATGAGGGCAGGTTTTGTCCATTGTTGCTGGCCCAAAACATTCATCAGGCTTGAGCTGCAGACCCAGCAACGGCACCACTTTGCTCTGGTTTTAAATAAGAAAATGTCTCTATGTGAGTCACCAGTACTACCAGCATGACCAATTTGGTTTCTGCTTTACCAGACATCCTGTAACTAAACCTCCAAGGGAGAAGACAAACCTAATGACTATGTATAAAAGAGTGGATCCCACATGTTTTTCCCAGGTAGTCTTAGAAACAGAGAGTCTGAGCTGAAACTGTGCTGGTAATGGCTTTGCAAAATATTAAAATGTACTCATATTCAAAAAGTAAACAGGGAACTTAAAGCTGGCCTATCATTTGCCATGGAAAAGGCATTTACTTTAGGTATAAGGGGAACTTCCATGATACCAAATCACAGCTACTCTGTCTCTGCTTACACCTTCAGACATCTACGCTTGTGCATTCTTTAATTACTACCCAGTGCATTTATTTTTCCAGTTTGGCTCCAATCTCCAAGATAAAGTCTGATTGACGAGATAGAAAGGACAAATCCTTCACCAAAGAGAAGATCTAAAGCATGTCTGTTCCCAGATTTGTTTCCTCTAAGAGGTTTATTGCTGTTTATTACTTACTAATATGTTTAAACTGCATTGATATCTTACCTTGACATTTTAAAGATCTATGTTTAAAAAACGATCTGTCTCTACTAGTAATGCAAATCAGACTCAGAATCACAGACTGGTCTCCGCAGAAGCGTGTCCATGTCCCCAAGACACGAGACACCTCGGTCCCGCGGGGGCCACGGCGGCTGCAGTTAAACCCTAAATAGCTGGGGCAGTTTCAGGTCCAAGCTGAGGCTCTGAGTTATGACTGAGCGCCCCAGCAGCACCTGCACGTCCCATGCTTGGCTACCGCTCGCTCTCTCACTTTCATGAGAACCAAAATTCAGCCGCCTACACATCCACCACAAAGAGGAAACTCGACACAGACGCTGCCAAATCGATCCTGGCCAATGGTTAAGAGGAGGGGAATGCACCAGGCAAAGCCACCAGAACAGTGACTAATCTGCAGGGTGAAACGTGGCCAACCTCCACCATCCTGATCTGTGAAATCACGGCGTCCTCCATCCGAGGCTGATTTGCCCGAGAAAATAACGCAGCTGCAGGGTCAGCTTTATCATGGCTTAAGCTCTTTTCCTGCTGAGCTTAATAAAAGATGGAGAGTACTCAAGTGATTGAGGCATCTCTTACAGTGGGTTGGTGACTCATCTGGGTCTAGAAAGAATTCAGGGTTTTTCCTTGCTCACAGGCCCATATTTCAAACAGTGTTTTCTTTTGACTATTCTTGTTTTCATTTCATCTGGTTTCCATTGAGTAAAATTAGAAGCATAAAGCTTAAACTATATTGTGGACTGGTGAAACATTCAAACACACAGAGGAGTTTGTATTGAATGCAGGCCATTTGCTGAGGCTCATTATCACTAAGCATCGCCTAATGAAGGCTGCCAGATTACCTGTCCTCAGCCATGCAACAGTAAAACATTTCCCTTGTCTCCAGTTGCCTATCCAGGATCTTTTTCATTTGTAGATGTGCCTTACAGCACACAGACTACTAGACACAAGGGCTCAGAGACACAAGTAGCTGCTTTGGTTGTACTGAATGTAATCCTGAAGGAACCTTTGAACATTTGATACTTGCTATTCACCAGCATCACAAACATGGCATGGCACAGGTAACACAAAAGGAAAGTGTATTTGGCAATAACAGTAAAGGGAATAAAGTAGATTTGTTTTCAATATACTGAAAAATAAAGCAACTTTCTGGAGTTTAGAGACATGGTTCCTCTAAAATCCAGATGCTAGATCTGGATTTAATGCTAGATTTTCATACTGAGCTAAATGGTCTCAGTTCATCCCCACATTCAGATGCCAGAACCTAAACCCTAGATCCTTTCAGTAATTCACTGGAAAGGTGAGTGAAAAAGACTTAAATAAGAGACCCTATCCAGTATTACTGCCTTACTCATGTTAAGCACTGCTCTGTAAACTATGACTACAAACTTTCAGGCAAACTCATTTGAGACTTTACCAAGCTGAAAAAGCTTGCACTTGTATGCATTATACTGAACTACTTCAGGCTCCCATTAATGGAAAGATGGCTGAAAACTGGATCCATTAAGCCCCGTAGGGTGCAGAAAACTCCTCCTGCTGGGAGAACTTTGTGCTGCTGCAGGTAACCATGTACCCATTCGGGAAAAGAAAAGCCAAAGAAAAAATCCAACATGACTGCTCAGATATTTGTCTCAGCACTCTGCAGGATTTGCCCAGCAGTCCACAGCCTGGCAAAGCCCAAAGGAAACCTTGCAAAAGAGCACCTGAGATGGTTCAGTCATGGTGGTTTTGTTCATTTTTGTCTTATGTTATAATTGACATCACAAACCTGGAACCTTCCTACTGCTTAGTAGTGGAAGTTGCTCTTTTACCAAAATATTGTATCATTTCTGACATTAGCAGTATGGGAATTCACTGTAATGGAGATCTATATTCCCAGGCTGCTTTTAGATTGGGTTAGCAAACAGTGTATGAATGCTGAACTATTCCAACAGATCTACTATTCCCACTCTTGAAAAGAACAGAAAAAAATGCAGTTCGGCAAAATCCTTTGGTTTCTACCTGAAAAAAGCCCTGTAATGAAGAAACACTTTTTTTTTTAAAGGCTCTGGATTAAGTCTTAAAAATCATCCTATCAACACAATATAAACATTCTTGCTAATTAGGAAGAAGTTCTTATCTATTTGAAGAGAACTAAGACTGCGGTCCACATTATCACACTATTAAGAAGGATGTTATGCCATGACTTCCACATGGGAATGCTTTTTTTTTTTTAATGACACCACAACACTTCTTTAAAATGGTGTGACAAGTGTCATGGCTCTTAACGACACTTTGTTATCTGAGCAGCTGGCTTTGAGGAGGAGATGTGGCACCAGGAACTGGGCGGCAGAAGCCGCCTGTCAATCACGGGCACCTCCTGTAGCCATCGCTCCATCTTTGTCATCACTCGCCCTGCCCTATTTTGAAAGAAGGTAAAGGACTGGAATCTGTTATTTAGACTGTATTTGACAAGTCTGTTTAACATTCAAGCCATTCTGCAGGGAACCAGGGCTCTGGGATCCACCACAGCCACTGAGTCCCCGGGGAGATGCCAGGCCGCCGCTCACCGGGGTCACAGCTCTGCCTTGGTCACAGATTGAGAGGAGCCAAGTGCAGGCATACAGCTGAACTCATTATTATATTTTAAATGTTTCAGGAACCTCAAAAACACATTAAGTAATGCAATAATAAAACTCTCAGTGAACCTGTGCAATAAAATCCATCAACAGAGGAGATGGGTAATATAATCTCTTTAGAAAAAAAAATCCTCTGCTCTATGCCTGAATTACCTTGTGCACCACAAGATAGAGGATTTAGACTATGGCAACGGACTGAAATCTCTCTTCAGGGACATCCTTCTCATAATTGTACATTCATGCTTCTCTCCCCAGTAGTAGCCTAAATACAATTTACCGTTGCACACATTTTTATAGGGTTTCTGCAAATCCGCCACTTTATTACCACCCCGGTTATAAGGGGCCACACGGCAATTCCTAAGGGTTCACTAACTGAGCAAGATATTAAGCTTGAATAAAAAGAATCAAAAACGTCTATCTACAATTTATAGTTCTCTATAAAGGACCTTGGGGAACCGCAATTTGAAGGTGAAAAGTAAATGGAAAGCAGATTTCAGCTGAAAAATTCCATATGATCGATGGAAGACTTACTGAGAATTATCCAGAGAGGTTTTTAAGGTGTGCTAGAGGTAAAAACATCCAACTCCAAATTACACACAAGACACACAACATCCCGCTGTGGATACATCTGATTAATCAGGTCTATTCAGAGCCTGGTAACAGCTGCCTTCTTTATGCACATCTCGTGAAAGCAACCCTATTTTACACCTTTCAGAAGAAAGAAAGGAAAAAAGAAGGTTTGAAAACCCCTGTGAGGGCCCAGAGTATCTATCATTCTCTCTGTTTGTCTGAGAGATCCTGAGGTGCAGAGGTGAAATCTCTGCTCTGAACCAAGCCAGGACCAGTTGGGACTAGAGCATCTGACCTAACTCAGCTGTGCTTTGCTGTCCCTCTTGGTGAGTGAGGGAGTTTCAGATCATTCACCACTTCTGTGTTTTCTGAAGCTGCCATGAAAATGTGCTATTATATCAGTGTTTTTTGTCTTCCTAAAGTTATAAGAACAATAACATACAGTCACTGTGACATCTAATTATAACCAGCAAAAATGGAGAGAAAAACTATGCAGTTAATTATAATTACCTACAGAAATTAGGAATAAATTCAAGTATTTAATATGAGCAAAAAGAAGTGAAGTGCAGATAATGTGGCAGATGCATGCTCTTGCCAGACTCAGAAGGTCTGAATGTGGCAGTCCATCACTAACACCATAATACCTTGTAACACTTGAAAATCAAGATCGGATGTTTTAGTGAAAGACAAACTATCTCTAGTGCTCCAACACCCCTCCACGTTTGGCTGAGTGCAGCTCCCCCCGGGGCACATGAGGAACCAGGAATGGAGTCCTGATAAATGGTTCTTACTTCTGAAGAGAGGGGCCAAAACCTCTGCTGTCTTATTGCTCAGCTGCAAAGCATCCAGAGATCTGCTTGGCCTGCTGCATCTATGGAAAGGAATGTGCCTACAGGAATGACTCTGCACTCAGATGTTTTTTTCCCTGATCTCAGCCACTGCTCCAGTACAGGATCTTGTATGATGGAGGGATGAGATATTTCCAGGCAATGAACTTTCTTGTTGATGAGAAGCAAAATATTTATCTCTGAATCTTTGGCAATTTTTGAATAGTGTCATAATCCCCAGAATCTGTGGAATTTGAAACACTGACATATGGTAATTAACCCTCTTTTCATCTCTTTTTGATTCAATTGCACAGGATAAGTATAGTAATGCATAACAGGTGGGAAAATCTGTATTTTATTTATTTATTTTTGCTTTGAGGTGATGGGAGATAAAAATCATAGACTGTATTTGATGCAGAATCAAATGAAGACGTGGTGCACTCAGGCTGCTGTACATCCATTCTGCCATGATGTTTTTATTAGTCCTCCTCCTAAGGCTACTGCTAGGTCCAGGAGTAATGGCTCAGAGGCTGGGCTGTGAAGGTGACACTCTTCTGCATGTGCTGTGACCTTTATGCTGGTGCTCTGGACAGCAGCACAGCTCCACCAAGTCACTTCCCATTATTTATGACATTTCAGTTTGAGCCGTAATAAATCATGCTCAGAGACAGTGTGATTTCCCAGCTAAGGAAATGCACACAAGGAGGAGGTAGGTGCAATCAAATGTCTTGGGAGTCCATGGATGATGGGCTATTAGAGGAAGATGTGTGGGGAGGCAACCTTGGTTTTACATTGGCAGACTTTCAGTGGAGGTTTTTTCTGGAAATCACATTCCCTGTTGGTGCTTGGTTCATCATCCAACCCTCCTTCCTCCTCCTCCTCCTCTCCCATCCTGCTTCCCCCCTCAGCTATCGAAAAGCTCTTGGCAAAGACTGTCTCTAATATGTGCTTGCATATGGCAGAACATCTAGCTGGATGGAAGCAACCACACATTAACGTATAACACAAATAATGAACAATGATTCATCGGAACAGGCTTGATAGGAAGGGCTGCTTTCTTCAAATCTGGGCCTCAGTAAAGCTTTGAAGGATAATTTCCACTAAAATTTGGAACAAGTCCATCAAGAAGAACACAGATCCCTGTTTCCTCCAGATTGTTTCACTCAATTCACTAAAATGTTTATTCTACACTCTGAAAAAAGTTGCTGGAATTTCTAAACTGTATTAAAATTAATCCTTTGCTTCTTTACAGTTGCCTTTTTCAGTGCTTCCTTTGTTCCAAGCTGGCGCTTACAGGAGCTTTCATAACCAGCAGGCAATCACATACATCCTTCCTGTTTGCAGTTTTTAGTGTACTTTACACAAACAAAAGATGTGGAACAGTCCAAAGTACATCTCAGACATCTGAGACAGAAGAAGGTAAATGCTGCTAACAGTTCCCAGCAGAAGACAAGACGAAGATAAAGCCACCTAAACTTTGAAATGGAGCTGCCTTATTAATTCATATCTACCTTGTGAAAATAAGCTCACAGGATAACCCAGCAAGACTCACAGAACCCCACAGTGCTCCTGAAGAACAGATCTGCTCCAAAGGGACCATTTGAACACCAGGACATTGGCCTTACAAAGGGAAGTGCAAATTAGTACACAGGAAGCCCATGCCAGATCATAAAAGCATCGGTCCTGGCACCTAGGAAAGGACAAGGCTTGCCCTACAGCATATCTAACAAATTCATATATGGAACACCAGAAGCCTCAACTCCCTGCAGTGCTCTTCAGCTATTCTGGCCCATATTAGGCTCTAATTCCAAGCGAGTTTTAATTAAATACTCTTTCCAGTGCATACCTCCAGCAGGTTGGAATAGCTTTCAAGGTACTGGTCAGCCATGAGAAGCGTTCAGTGGCCAGTGACACTTTTCTGTCCCTCTCCTTAACAAATGGAGACCAGATTCAGTGAACAGCAGCGAGTCACACACTGGCTGACAATCGCCCTTCCCCATCAGCTGACACTGAAAACAGACACCCACCTCTGCAGCGAGCACTGCAGGATGGTTAACAAACCCTTATTACCTTTTGTGAACCTGTGTCTCATCAAAATTTAAAGAGACACGTTGTCACACTTCAAAAACATCCTATTTCCTGCCAATGAAACAGCGAATTGCTGCTTAATGTTCTCCAGCAGTATTTGTTATAGACCAAGGAGCCGACTCTGCCGTCTCTGGTACACTACAGAACACACTCATTTTCCAACAGTCTCTGAAAATAGACAGGGCTCAGGTGTTTTTATTACAATGCCTTGAAAAAAACCTGCGAGTGCACTGAGAAAACGGGCTTTGTCCTGGAGCTGTTAAAAAAATGTGTGGATACTTGAGGTCATGGTTTAGTGGTGAACATTTGGTGGTGGTGCTACATGGANTATATATATATATATGTATATATATATGTATATATATATATATAATGTTACATAGTTGCAGTGGACTAGACAATTCTTTGCTAAGAGGCTGCAATGGGAACAATATTGCAGTCTGGATGCCTTTTTTCTTTTTATTGTTTATTGCTTAAATGAATGATGTTCATAAGGTTTCCAACAGCCTCACAGAGTACTGACTGATATCAGTGCCAGCCACACAGGTCAATAAAGAGAATTTCTCTATTACCACAATGATTCATGAAAGTCATTACTCCCACTTTGACTCGCTTCCCAAAAAAATCTGCATGTAGCAGCTCAGTTGCCAAATGCTCCGCGTGTGCTCTTGGTGAAACTGGTGCAGACGTGGTTTTGTGAACCAGGACTGGAAATACTGAGAAATGTGGAGGGCACAGAGCACACGCAATCTCTAAGGATAATTTTCATGCTGCTGGACTGAGCAGGAGCAGCTGCACAGTGGGGTCTAATGGCTCCCCACTCTGCCACACCTCCTGCCATGAGGAATACGGAGAGATGGGATGAAGTCAAGTGGCACTGAGGAGCTCTTGGCTCCGTCTCCAGCCCTGCTTCAGGATTTCACTAAGGAAAACCATCTCTACACAGCTGGAACCCAGACCCTGCCCACCACACCCAGCATCTCTGTCTGTCTCACACACACTCACACTTACTTTCTTTTTTCCTGCTGGCAGGAGACACCTTATCTAGAAGGTTATGCATTACTGTGATACATTTGCTTTTGAAGTACTGAGTGGCTTTTAGAGTCTGGCATTTTGAACTTTCAGGAGGAAGAATGTTACTCTCACAGCAAACTTTGAAGTCTGTTTCCTGAACACATTAACTGTTTACTCTCTTTTTCTCTCTCCTGGCCACTTTAAGCTCCTATAGAGTAAACACAGTCCCCAGACCCGAAAAATCTTATCATCCAGGTATCAAATAACATCCCAAACACAAGAAATTAACTCACCTATTCAAAACACATGGAGTCTGAGAGAGGAATGACACCACATCTGTAACAGAGGCCACAGTATGTCCCCTCTTCACATACTTGTCATTTACATTCTAAGAATGTGGCATCTTTTGCCATTTTTATACACACATCACAAGAAGCAAAAGCTGTCACCAAATATTCTTTCTTTTCCAAATCTCAACATAAGCAAATCTGGATCTCAACTCTTCTTTCAATGTCAAGCATTTTGGTTCCTAATCATCACCTGTGTCCCACAGATTTTTAACAAAAGCTTAGTTGTGTGTTTAAAAACTACAACTNTTCCAACCTTAAAAATCCCATGATTTCTATATTTACTCTCTTTGGAGGAGGAGAAAAATCCTTTAATTATGGGAAACAACAGTTAAAATGTCTTTGCAAAAACAGGGGAAGAATAATAATGCAT
>VWZP01008898.1:811770-829858 GCA_013396995.1 Dicaeum eximium | reverse complement strand
GCTCTTGGTGAAACTGGTGCAGACGTGGTTTTGTGAACCAGGACTGGAAATACTGAGAAATGTGGAGGGCACAGAGCACACGCAATCTCTAAGGATAATTTTCATGCTGCTGGACTGAGCAGGAGCAGCTGCACAGTGGGGTCTAATGGCTCCCCACTCTGCCACACCTCCTGCCATGAGGAATACGGAGAGATGGGATGAAGTCAAGTGGCACTGAGGAGCTCTTGGCTCCGTCTCCAGCCCTGCTTCAGGATTTCACTAAGGAAAACCATCTCTACACAGCTGGAACCCAGACCCTGCCCACCACACCCAGCATCTCTGTCTGTCTCACACACACTCACACTTACTTTCTTTTTTCCTGCTGGCAGGAGACACCTTATCTAGAAGGTTATGCATTACTGTGATACATTTGCTTTTGAAGTACTGAGTGGCTTTTAGAGTCTGGCATTTTGAACTTTCAGGAGGAAGAATGTTACTCTCACAGCAAACTTTGAAGTCTGTTTCCTGAACACATTAACTGTTTACTCTCTTTTTCTCTCTCCTGGCCACTTTAAGCTCCTATAGAGTAAACACAGTCCCCAGACCCGAAAAATCTTATCATCCAGGTATCAAATAACATCCCAAACACAAGAAATTAACTCACCTATTCAAAACACATGGAGTCTGAGAGAGGAATGACACCACATCTGTAACAGAGGCCACAGTATGTCCCCTCTTCACATACTTGTCATTTACATTCTAAGAATGTGGCATCTTTTGCCATTTTTATACACACATCACAAGAAGCAAAAGCTGTCACCAAATATTCTTTCTTTTCCAAATCTCAACATAAGCAAATCTGGATCTCAACTCTTCTTTCAATGTCAAGCATTTTGGTTCCTAATCATCACCTGTGTCCCACAGATTTTTAACAAAAGCTTAGTTGTGTGTTTAAAAACTACAACTGCAAAAAGAAAACAAAAAAAAAGACCACATCAAAGAAACCTTTGGCTGCATTTGTGTATTCGACCACTTCCAAAAAAACTAGGTCATAATTTCATATTCGGTTACACAAGCACTAAATCCAGCAACAACTACAGAAGAACCTGATCCTGTAATTTATTCTATTCCAAACATAAGTTTAGGATAACAAAGATTAAGCCTGATAACTTCCCTCATTTAATGTAATTCTTTGTCATGAAAACAGAAACAAAAACAAGTTCTTTGCGTTAGGCTGTGTTGTCAATTTAAATACCTTTGAAAAGACTTTTTGTGGTTGAGTGACCTGAACTGGCTACGTGCTCAAAACAACCAGCCCTCCATTAAAGAACAAAGAAAAGTATGCTTTATTTTTAATCTGATAAACTTACATCCTGATCTTAATTGGTGAGACTATTTTGCAAAATTTGACTTCTTTTGCATTAAAGAAACAAAATTTCTGACTAGAGTTGGGCTGTTTATTTAAAACCATCCATTTAGAAGATACTAATGTTAACAAGCATAAACCTGCAAAACTCCACCCAACACAGGGAGCAGAGTTTTGTCAGTGAGTCACCCATTCCTGCCCAGCAAAATTAAAATATATATTGATTCATTAGCTTCTTTGCAGTAAAACACATTCAAAGCAAGTGTTAATAAACATTTCTCAGTTTCTGCTTCAACCTGACTGTCTGCTTCTTGCTATCCTTCTAAGAAACAGGAGGAGGAAACTTGCTCAACTCACTGAAAACAAATGGCTTTTGCATAACTGTAGCTTTGAGAGAAAACCAGTAACAAAACCACCCCGCAGAAGCCCGGGTGATGGTGTAAGCCAGGCAAATCCTCGTGCTGCAGTAAATGTCCAAGCTGAGGAATGCAACAAAAAGGGGCAGCAGAAGAGCTCAGCAGAGAAGACATAAGCCCACCTCGCTCATACTCATCCCCCTTTTTCCCTCTGCCACAAGTGCAGGCAATGAGAATTAATCAAGGAAACACATGTTGTACCCAAGATCTCCGGCTGGAGTGCCTTGATCTTAAGAGTACATTCCTTCCACATGTGTATCTCCTCAATCTTACCATATTGTTTTCCCTGTGAAAGCTTATGAGAACATTCTGTGCCTTCTTTTTGCTCCCACCCTTCCCAGGGAAAGAGAGATCCAAGAATCTCTAAGATTTTGAGCTCATACTTGCCCTCCACATTTGGGCAGGATTCCTACTGCTGATTCAGGAGCTTCAGAGGGTGGAAACTAGAATTATGCATCTTTTCATATGCTGGACACAAGGGTTTCTTTGCTTTAAGCCAAAGCTAGGGCCACAATGATTATAAGCTAATCACTGTTGTTTGAAAATTTCCTTCACTGGGTTAGAAGAGATTTATTGGTAATATAATCGGTTTTATTCTTAGATGAACAAAAAACTAAACAAGAGATGGTGGGATGATAAAACTGGACAAATTCAGAAATCTGGTGCAAGATGGTGGGTCACTGCTGCTGCTGAAATATGAAAAAGGAGAAAGAAATCCAGTGGATTTGAACCATCCCAAAGACAAGGCCAGAAGCAGCTGTGATATGCAGTATGTGCAGGAAAGGAGGCCAGGAGGTGCCTGTCCCTCTATTCTCTCAGAACACTCCCTGCCCCATTCCCTGGCTTAGCTGCTGTGGTTCATCACTTCTGACCCAGACTAGGAGAGCTGAACATGATGTGAACTGTCCAAACCCAGGTTACCAGGCTCACAAGACTGAAAGAATAAACTTACCTGGTTTGGGTTATACATAAAGTGTGAAAGGAACTGGTTCCATCTGGCCCTGAAAACTACTTCTTTATGAAAGAATATTCTGTACTTTAATATGTTGGCTTAAAACTCCCTAAAGCTCTCAGCCACCTGTATTTGATCACCTGCAGTCTGACTGTGAGGTGGCATCGCTCATCCAAACACCCTCCCTGTGCTCAGCCTGCTCTCACACCCACACCCCCCTGTTTCACACCTCCTCGGCTGCTCTCTGAGTCACAGGGATCACTTTCGTCCTGAAGTTTAAACATTTGCTTGAAAAATCAGGATGTGAAAAAATGGCAAAAAGAAATAATTAAAAACCAGCTTGAGAATCCAGAACTTTACGCTTGCAAATGCTGCACTGGCTTGCTTGGTTTTTCTTAAAAAGTCATCCCTTCTGCCCCTGGAATGTGGTTTTCCTGGAAGGAGACTCGGAGGGCTGTTTCCTTTTCCAAAACCCCAGTGCCACCAGTGCTGGTGGCTGCTGCTCCTTTGCAAGGTGACAGCCCTGTCCCCATCACTGTGCGTCAGCCGCCGCCGCACTCAGCCCTGCCTGGCCTCTGGCCTAGAACCTGCTCTCGGCTTCCTGCCTGCCATTTGGCATGTTTTGTCTATTTTTGTTTTAACTCCTTTTCCTTTCTTAGAACATTTTCCAGGCTGGGAAATTCAACGGGAGGCTGCCCCCAGTGGCTCGGCTGCCAGCAGGGACGGTTGCCAGCCCGGGGCTGGCAGGGTGAGAATTGGACGCTTCTGCTCCCGTCTCCTCCTGGACCTCGTGTCCCCGGCTCGGCCTGGGCACTGCTGCAACAGCACCAAGAACGTGGGGTGTCCCTGCCTCCCCATGTCCCCCAGGGAACACGGCCAGGACTCCTGTTTTTTCAGTAACTTGGCTATTCCAGTCCATGACAGCAGCTCACCAACTGAGACACGGGAAAAACACGCTAAAGGAAGACGGGACACATTCTTTTGCCTTGAAGAGGCTGTTGAAGACTCAACTCCATTGAATAAATGTCAAGAAGGTGGAAATAAACCTGGAAGGTCCCCAAAGTGTCACATGCCTCCATTACTTCACCTCCAAGTTGCCACCACTTTGGTGGTTTTGCTGACACAGAAACTTGGGATGCTTTGTATGTGAGTGTCTCTCTCTTCCTATGAAAGATCTACACACAAAAGGTAAAAATCTGGGGTTGAATCGAGGCAGTGCCAAAGGACACAGTCCAGAGGGAAGGGAAGCTGGACTGCAGTTTCAATGCTGCCATGTAGGTCACAGAACTGACAGCACGTTAGGCATGAAGAGTACAGCACTCAAAAATCCTAAGTAATATAAAATATTGGAATTTGTCCCTTTGGCAAGAGAACTTACTGTAAGAACATCAAAATCTTCGATTTAAACTAGGTTTCCATACTATTTTGAATCAAGTTCAAAGCCTTGGACCTTATTGCTACAGCACTCTCCGGCTTACATCCAAGTTATCTAAGAGATTATTGAGTGCTCTGGGATGACAAAGAAAATGTTGACATATTTACAGTTAGCTTTCTATAACTTTAAAGTTATGGAATTGATGTCTGGTATCTGCAAACAATGTGCGTGATACAGACACTGAAAAAAAGGTATTTGCTCATTTGCTCCTTAGACCTTTCACTGCAAGCATTCACGGTATAAATAAAAGCTACAAATATTATTTCACTCCCAATACAATTATTTACGTTCCCCTACACAGCCTAATAACAAACATATTTCTTTTCAGCCAAGAGAGATCTCAAGTGGTTTAAGGGCTATGCTGCTTTTGTCAGAATGGCAAAATGAGCTGCAGCCGTGCCATAGGGCAGACCCAGACAGGATAACCCTGGGGGTTATTAGGAGAGTTATAAATACATTTAGACCACACAAAATCCATGTGTGTGTGGATATATTAAAAAAAAAGAAAAAAGAGAAACCAGACAATAAGTTCTGAAGGCCCAAGATCAGAACTGAATTTCTTTCCTGTGGCTGAGACAACGCAGGAGAGCGCGTGGTCCATCAGGAGGGCCTTGTCCTGGGGGTGCTCCCCTGGGGACAGGGCAGGTCACCGTGTCTGCTTCCAGCATGAGACAACTGCGTCTTTCCTAACATGCTCACATTTGTTGGAATTCCTGAGGCAAAACCCTGGTGTGGCATTGCTGGCCCTTCTGTTGCTGTTCCCTGGGAGGGGAGCCTCCTCCAGAGAGAAAGGTGACATTCCCATCTCCTGCAGGCACAGCAGGAGATCTGGAACAACCTAAGTAAGGTAAGTACTGTGACACAAGAAGCAAATACCAGTTTTTCTGCTTAAGTCATGAGCTGTTGCCTATCTTGTTTCAACTGTATCTGTGTGAGATGCAAGAGAATTTAAAATAAATTACTGAAAAGCTTTTTACTTTTCTCACAGAAAAAAAAAAAAAGCCAAAATAAAAGCCCTGAACACCAACAGTTTGACAGCAGGAGTAACCTCCAGTTCAGTGTCAGCTTTAATGGAAGAGAAAACATAAGGAAACGTTTTCATTTTGAAGGTCCCAAGAGACTCTTCCAAACAATACCAAGAAAAAACATTGCAGAAGTGCCAAGAATCAGGGGAGTGCTCCATTTACTTATTTTTATGGTCAGTCACTGATCATGCTGATATTTGACTTTGGCTCTGAAATCTTAGCTGTGTTAAAATAAAGATAATATACAACTCAGGGTAAATCCAAAAACAAACTGAGACATTCACAGAACTACTGTTGCTATCTCTGAATGCTGATTCGTAGTTGATATTTTATATTTTTACCTTACAGATTTCTAGGACAGTGATATCTTTCTGTATTAGATTTCATGCAGTGCATCATTTTCTGTTAGATTTCCTATGCAAGTAGCTAAAACACTTATTCTTTTACCAGAAGAACAAATCTGAATTTATACATTTAAACCATCAAAATGCTTACCACAAGTTTTAAGACTCTCAGTGGCATCCAAATGCTTTCAACAACTTATAGAGTGCCACAAAATTGAAAAAATAAAGGCAAGTGGCCAAATAAAAAAACTCCCAGCTTTCCACAGGGTCCAGACTATGGCATTTACATACCTTCAGACAACAGCCAGCACTGGAATTATCTTTAAGATATCAGCTGTCTCACTTGCTCAAGCCTCCACGAACACTCCACCTCTGCAGTGCCTGGGAAAGCCACTGACCCTGGGATGGTGACCAATGGCCACTGGAACTCTGCAGAGCCCACGAGGTGAGTGAGCTACAGAGGCAAAACCTGTCACAGCAAATGGGCTCTCCCACTGTACCTGGTCATGCATTATACAAAAATCACCATTCCTGCTGTACTGCTGTCCCTTGGAGCAATGGGGAGATCTACCAGTGCTCATATTAGCTACCACCCACTGAACACAGCACTCAAGGTGCCACACTGCTCACTGCTGAGCTGAAGAGCTCTATTCTAATTTTACAGCGTTCCTTAGACGAAGCATCTCGTGGTATCTCAGTGCCTCTCTCTGGGTTTATTTGATGCTGCCAAATTTCCTCCTCCAATCCTGTCTATCTCCTCTCTCACTGGCCTCTGTATTAATGAGACTGAGCTAACAGATTGTGGCATGTCAACATGCTGAGCTGACATCCTGCTGCCCCCTCCGTGTCTGTCTGACTTTTAAGCTTTTTCTTTCCATTTCCCTTCTGGATTATGTGTAACATGCTCTGTAGTCCAGGAATGCCTCTTGCTTTGGCTGCCTTGCCTCTCTTTTTGGCATGCTCATGGAGCCACAGGGAATCTTGCTGAGGCCGGCTAAGTCACATGTTTGCCCTTTAATGAACATTAAAAGGAAAGCAGAATCTCTGCCATTTTGATGTTTCTATTAATGCAGGCTACAAGAAAGCTCAGGTTCCTGCTACGAAGATCACAAAAAAAACCAAAGGCTTCTGTAGCAGCTGATGCAGAAGGGCTTGATCATATTGCAAAGAAAAGATCAATTATCAGGCAGTACAAAGCATGTGCTCAGTTTAAATTTGTTCAGCACAGCAATTTGGTAAATTTTGCTGTCGCTTTCTGGCATTTCTGGACTTCGTCTTGAATGACCTTTACTTAAGGATTTATTTTCACTCACTGAACTAAAGATGCTCAGCACAGTGGAAAGATGTCTTTGGGAAGTCACCTTATGGGATAAATCTTGAGGTTGGGAGCTGAAACAGTGCCATTCTTTCACAACCCTTTCCTCCCTTCTCTTGGATCCAGCAAAGGTGGAGAACACTTGGGGAATTTACCTCGCTTTTCCACAGATGCCCCTGTGGCACAGGGACATCTCCTCTGGAGAACAGCAAATGCAGGTGTGCAAAGACCAGAGGGAGGCAGGGAGAGGGAAGGACAACACCTCCAGCACCTCAATTTCAAGTTCAGCTACAAACACGTCCAGGAAACTCACACTCCGTCTCTCTAACAGTGATTTGCTGTGTAAAAAGCAACCACCAAGCCAAAAATATGACCGTGTTCAGCTGGAGTGACCTTTGCAAGAAATCTCGGGGAAAAGAAAAGAGCAGAATCTTTCCTTCCAAGGGAGGATTGTGAATTGTCTCCCAACTGCACTCCTGAGCGTGAATCAATTTTCTTCCAGTCGATAACTAGCGCAAAGGTTCTAACCTTCATTTGTGCTCCAAATACTCAATCGGGGATGTAGAACACATACCAATTAAGCAATTCAGCTAAAATAAGAAGGCCGTGAACCAACATCGTTGCTGCAGCTCCCCCTGAGGGATCGAGGGTTAGCAGCTTGGGGAAAAGGTAATTTATTGAGCTTAATACTCTGCGAAATGTTCTCATGATAATAAGATTGTAAGATCGTTTTAATATCTGAAGTCATGTTGAAAAGGTCATTTCTCACTTTTTACGCCTACCTAAGTCATGTAAATTAGAGCTACTCAAACAGAGTTCAGGATGTTTGCAGCCCAAGTTTTTCTGTGTTTTTGGATGACAGAGAAGAATGTCAGTAATCCCATGTGGTGGACAAAACCAGCCAGTGACCATGAGTTTTAGAATAGCAACAGTAATGGAAGCAGCTACTTTTGCTGTGCATTATGCCAGCATTTCATCTTTGACCTAGCAGAAACTATTCAGACTTTTGTCCTCCTCTTTAATGTGATTTGTTAAAAAAATTATTTCAAACACACTACATGTAATCTGAAAGAGGAGGGGAATACAGCTGATGTGTTTGCCAGAAGTTTTATAACCCAGGGAAATGGGGCATTGGCAATTTCACAAAGTACTTGCCTCTTTCCCAACAAGCTTTTTTCCACAAGAGAATTAACTTGGGAGATTTTTTTTTCTTTCCTTTTTTTAAGATGCTTTCTAGGCAGAAACTTTGTAGACTTTGCCTCCACATCTCCCAGCCAACATTCCTAAATCACAACTTGCAGCTGCCCTTGCTCTTGCAGCCTCAGAGCCTCCATTTGGCAGAGCCCCAGCATCATGCCAGGATGTGATGTTTCTGTGATGTGCACAATTACCCAACAGGGATGGAGCAGAGATCCCCAAACACATTTCACTAAGGCCCCTGAATCATATTTGAAACCAAGTCTTCAAAATTTATAACAGCATTAGGCTATCTAGGCCCTTAGTTTCATTTATGTTTTGAAGCTTCAAATCCATCACACAATGGAGTTAAACGAGGGCATTATTCAGAGCAGTAATGCACTTGATCCCATGGAGGCTAAATGATAGAAATCCCATCCTGCTCTCTTATTTTCCAGCATCTTCTTCCCTCCTCATCTTTCAGCCCCAGCTCTCGTCCTTTACACAGCCACTCTAAAAAACAACCCTCCCAGGAAAACCTCCCTTGCCACCCCCCTTCCTAATAATTTTTCCATCTCCCTTCTCCTGAACCACTGCTCCATTTGTGACTCCTCACTGGTCAGGCCACAAGCTTTTCAGAGGAAAAGTTGCCTGTTTTTCTCTGCTTGGCAGTGTGCTCCAGAGGTGCTATGCAAACGATTTATTATAACAGATTATGGCCCAGAGTAATTTAATAGACTGGAAAGCCCAGCTGAGGAGAGCTAGCAATCCAGCATTCACAAAGCGTGCCACGCTTCTATTTTTCAATACATAATACATAAATCTCTCTGCTGCTGTGGCTCCGTTTTCAGATTTGCTGGGTTTTGTATGTGAAAATTTTCCGACTATTTATCAGCTTGATCTTCTCTGTCAGCCTTTATCATCCCTTACAGTCCTCCTGAAAATTCCCTGAAACAGAGAGATCAAGGCAGCTGCCAAACAATGTCACAGGGGTGTTTCCAGGGGTGGGGCTCTGCAGAGGGCTGTACCCCTCCAGGACAAAACTGTCACCCTTATTAGGATACCAGCAATAATAACAATAACATCAACTGAACCACTCTATTTCAGCAGAAAATCCGGGAGAGAGAGGAAAGGTCTGCATGCTTGTCTTTTGGCTTCCTTGGTTAGGTCCAAAGGGCTGGGGGCAAGACACTTGGAGAAGAAGAATCCCCCTCTGTGACAGCTGGGGGATTCACTGAGGACAACTCTTCCAGGAAAATGCTTCACCCCATTATGATCTGTTTTGCTACTAATTGGCCACACCTAATAACAAGCCTGCCAGGAATTTCACCAGTTCCCATGAGAGCACTTAGCTGACAAGAAGTTCGTGCCAGCTTCCAGGTAACACCCTCCTCCCCCAGCTCCATCAATGCTCACTTTGCTTTTCAAGCTCAGTTTTGCTAAGGAACACATGGCATCCAGCTAGAAAGTTTTTCCACTATGAACTGTGCTTTCAGGGAAGGTGATTCACAAATGAAAGGCGGAAAATATAATCCTGAAAATATGAAAAAAATGGAGATCCTGAGCAAAAGCGAGAGAAAGTTTTCATTTGGCCAATGGATTAAAGGTTATACCTGAAACCTGCCTTTCACTTGTTAGATACATGTGAGAGTGTATTTGCATGCAAGGCAAGAAACACAAGGAACTTAATTTTTGAAGACTGTCTCCATTGAGAGGTTCCAATTTGGATGCTGACTGCTCCTAACAGAGCATCACAGAAGGCTCTTGAGCACTGGTGCTTACAGGGCTGTCTCCTCCTTTCCCCCTCTCCTCAGCAGCCCCAGAGCCAGTGAAGTTTCCAAAACACAAGCAGAACTTAGGCAACTGTGAAACAATAAATCACGTTTGCCTGGCCTTGGCTGTCTGTCTGCTTTGCAAATTTGCACCCTGCTTGGGACGAATGTGGCCGTGGGTATTCCATGGGCAGAGCCAAGCAGTGGTTAACAGGAAACTGCTGTCTACTCCTTCCAGCACGTGCCAGGCACTGCAGCCTGAGCATTAATAGATGATGAACTGCTGTTTGGGAGAAATATATGTTTTACATATAGCTTAATATGCGTTCATAAAGAAAGGCTGAAACCTGTTAATTCCCGGCATTTATGCCTTCAGCCAATTTGAAAAATTCCAGCACAGTTTTGGAGGAGCCAATATTTCCTCGTAGACTGGAAAAATCTCCGCAAAAGGGAAAAATAAACCCTTGAAGTACCTGAATAGTACAAATTACAGAATACATTTTCAGCAATTCTCTAAAACTTTTCTGGAATGCTACTTAAAAAAATGGTGAGGCTATAAAATTACGTGGAAAAAAATACACACCTTTCACACATATTTTTTTAAAGTCAGCATTTGTGTAGGAAATTTTGCAGCATCCATAAAAAAAGTGCAGAGAAAGGCAAGGTATTTCAAATAGTTTCAATATTTTCATTAAGATCACTCTTTCCTCTAATTCTTTCCATAACAACACCAAAGTCTCTTCCTGAGTTTTTATAACTTTTGTATGGCGCAATCTCGCAAGAAGTAAAAACAATAAGTGATGGTCTAGTGGAGTTACTGCAGTCAACAAAGCAAAGGAGTGATAATTGCTCAATTAGTGACTTCAAGAAATGCCAGGTCTGTAAGAGACAATCAAGACAGGATTCATCTGGCTATTGTAACTCCAGGCGCCTGGCTCCTAACCCTGGCCAGTCCTTCCTTAAGCTCCAGCCCTCCTCAGGATCAATAAAAGGACCAGGCCATGCTCAGCCGGATTCTGAGCAGAGAAAACCACAGCCACACCACCAGCCAACCCCTTTCATGCTCCAGTGTCTCACAAGGCAGCAGCAGCAGCTACGTGGCAAACTCCAGCACGTTACAGACAGATGGGTTTTAAATAAAAGCACGCACCAAACCAGATCTCTAAGAAACTCTGCTCCCAGGAGGCCATCCAGAGCCAGCCTACGATGCTGGAGGGAAGAGCCTGGTGCTCTCCTCCACAGACCATTCAGCCCTTTGCTAACTGATGCCTGTACAGAGCACAGCCAAGAAAGCAACCATAGACAGTGCTGAATCTGGAAAACGTGAAGCATGAAAGAAGTGTTTAACTTCATATATTCAAGCAGATCAAAGATTTCTAACTCAAACTTTCTACGCGTCAAACTTTGCAGCTGTTCCCTTTATCAGCTCACTAGGAAAAAGTCTCAGTGGATTGGTGCCATTCTTCGTAAAACCTCAATTGCTCTGCAATAAAAGAGGTCTAATTTTTACAGTACAGTTCTGCTTATATTTAGTATCAACATCTGACCACAAGTGCCAAATATAAAAGTCACTGGGACTCACTTTAATTGCGTTTCGTGCTCTCTTTGTGCACCAGATCTTTTAGCCTGACTCAGTGAACGCTCAGGCAGCTGACATTTGCTTCTACCAGTAAATACTTAACTTCCCTTCAATGTGGAAATCCAGCATTAACTTCCATTGCTTTAGACTGTAACCAAAATGTTCTTCACATGTAAAATTCTACGTGTAATATTACACGACGAGAGCACTATTCTACCTCAGCTGTCCTCCCTTGAAGATTTTCTCTAAAGCAAGAATAAACATAATAAAAAATGCACCAGTTCCTTTCTTTCCTGCTCTCCTCCTCTTGAGGAGTTCTCAAAGCCAATTAAGACATCATTAAACAGTCAGGCCCAGCAATGGAAGGCAGAGCACCATGGAGCACCTACAGCAGGACTGCAGCCTTGTTAGAGCCTCATCCCAATTAAGGACTTGCACTGTTTAAGCAGCATGGCAATTGCAAGCCTTTTGGCATTCAGGACTGTGTGACCCTGGCAGGGATGAGGGTGCTCCAGTCCTGGTTGGGAGTGCAAATTAAGCTTCCTACAGTTGGGTGCAAACGGGCTTTCCATTAACTTCTTCCTTTCCCAATATTTAGTTTAACTACCTGTGTTAAAGCCAGGGGGACATTTACTGCTAAGAACATTCATTTGCAGGCCCATCTCTTGCCCAAATACCTGAAGTAGTACAGCAACAGTTTCATGTTAATGCACATCTTGGTTAAATAAACCAGTTTTCCAGGCTGCTGGGTTTTCATTTACATTTCTGGTAGATTAGTCTGAGCTGTGGAACTCAACACCACTGTACCAGGAAATGGGAAGAGGTAAATTAGTCCCTTCTTGCACAGCTTCCCACCTAAGAGCCAACTGGCTCCACCAAGCCACAGCCACCTGAGCTGCCCATGAACCTCTCTGATTCTGGGGGGAGTAGCCAAACCCCCTTAACCACAGAATACAGGCACCACCCTCAGCTAATGAGATATACTGGGGGCACCTTCCTTGGGCTTTGAACTGGGATGTTTATCCAACCTACCTGAGGCAGCACCAAGAGGGGAAAAAAAAAAAGAAAAAGGAATGATAATAAAAGGTTGATTAATTATGTGCAATAACTGGGACAGCATATCATGAAAATTCCATTCTTGTTTACTCAGCTAATTCACTTTTTATGAGTGTTTAGGCTTTAAAGCAAAACAAAGCACTAATTACCCAATTAACGAGCAATTAAGTTACTGCAGCCTAATAGCCTGTACAGTGGCTGCCTTTATGAGTCTGATGGTGAGTTAGAGACCCATTAAACAAATTTATACACAGCTGTAGCAAACATTACATTTCCAGAGATGTTACATTACATGCTAATATTTTCACAGCCTTGAACCATCATTCACTGGTTTAGTGAATAGTTTGCCAGTTTACTCAGCCGAGCTCTGACAAAGGGAAGGTCTCTCACGTTGTACCAGCAGCTACATCCCAGGGATGGATGACAAGGAGATCTCTGTATTTCAAAGCCTTCTTGAAAAATCAGGTAACTTTTAACCAAGGTGAGTAACATTTACCTTAAAATTTTAAATTTGGCTTTAATTTAGGAAGAAATCACAGTCCAGTCATTTTGAACAAATAATTGCACTTGTTTCAGGAGTCTAAGCTGCCCTCTGCAGCAGGTGACATTGTAGTGGAAGTTTTAGGCTGGCAACTGGGTTGTGAAGATGGGGACATTTCACAGTGTGGAGAGACAACATGTTTCTGTAAACTCCTGTAAGGCAGATGGGACTACCTGTGAGGAAGCACAGCAGCCCTGAATGATGGTGCAGTATTAGAAGCAAACTCTCCCCTCCTGCACACTGAGCAGCAACAAAGCACAGTGGCAATTAAAGCTAAGGAAGAGTTTGGTCTTAGCTCTGGTGC
This sequence comes from Dicaeum eximium, assembly GCA_013396995.1. Lineage (NCBI taxonomy): Eukaryota > Metazoa > Chordata > Aves > Passeriformes > Dicaeidae > Dicaeum > Dicaeum eximium. Next base: position 816,598 of record VWZP01008898.1, on the reverse strand, counting down.
TCTCTTCCCTTCAATGACTACATCAAACCCACCATATTACATCTGTATTGCAGTGTGGTTCAATTTTCACATCAATAATGGGTGTGCCTTTTAGTGCAATTTTGATTGCATGGAGAAGAGCTCTATTTGTAAAGCAACCATTTCATCACAGTTTAAGAAAATATATTTTTTTCTGAGTGAGACTAAATGAAACTCAAAATAGATCGATCATTTCTTTCTGCCCATACTAGACGGGTTTCCATTTATTTACAAGCACACAAAAAAACCTCAGTTCACCTGTTTCATAGGCATGGTCTCACTTCAAAGCACAGGCTGCACTGAGTAAATAAGGATTGTTTCATAGACCAAAATCATGTAAGCAGAGCAGTATTTCCCTACCAGGCTGCTGCATTTCCCCAGGAACTCCATGGAAACATGCTGTAAGCAGTAAAGATTATTTGGTATAGTGCTGGCCTGACTTTAACCTGATGTTAAAGACAAGCCATTACTTGAAGTCCAGGAGCTGGAAGTACATACTCTTTTTCCAGTTGCGCACACACATCAAACCTTCAAGCTGGTGTCACCACAGTCCCACTGAACTCCACCAACTGCCCAGGTCTGGTTCCTGATGTTCGTTAATAAACACGAGACACACCTGTGCTAACAAATCCAAATGCATGAGGAGACCTCGTCTGCCTTCTGGATAAACAGAGCTCTGCTCACATCCTGTCCCCAGGCACTTCCCCAAGCACAATTGCTAACCAGGCCCCATTGCCTTTGGCCTGTGCTTAGAGTTCCTCCTTCTGTAAATTCTCTGATATCTAATAAGGCAAAAGCTTAAGCTTCAACATTTTCCCTATGGGAATACTGAAGATGTGTTCTTTTCTTTTCTTTTTTCCCCCCCACAAACACTGCAAGAATTTACTGGGTTTGAGATATTTATTGTTCCATCAAATCTGATGGACCAACTCTCTGATGGGATTAAAAAAATTATTAGAATGGGGAAGTACAGACACACACACAAGGATGTGATTGCACAGATCATGCTTTCTTAGGAAACCAGGCTAAATGAGGAAAGCAGCCATCTTCTTTGGTGGTAGATTATTGCATGGATTAAGTGTATCAGGGTAGATTTTGTAAGGTATTTAAAGCCAGCATGGTGTGGAAAAAGTATGGAAAACCATCAGGAGCAACAGCACAAAGCGAAAACAACCCTCATTTTTGTGAATATAAGCACTGCAGGAAGATAAATGGTCAGCCAAAATGAAAAATGTGGAAAACAAACCTGAGGGCAACAAATAAGAGTCAAAGCAACTACATCTCACCTAAATAGGAACATCTTTTAATCATGTCTTTATTAATGCTTTCTTAAAAACTTCATCACCCATCAGCCACTCAAACTGGCAACCCAGCAGCATCTGGTTTTGATTGAATGTTTCCCAATTTATCTTTAGTCTTTCATTTTTTAATTTTAATTTTTATTAAAGAAAAGGTCTTACCTGGCCTGTTTTGTATTGTTCTCTCTACACTCTTTTTTTTTAAATCTAAAGTAATTTCAAAGACTGAGCGTCAGATATCAAACCCAATATCCTTTTTCTCATTAGCACTTTTCCCGTGCAGACCTTCAAATGTGGTAATAATTAATGAGTCTGTGTCAGAAAATGAATAAAAGATGGCTCAGATGCTTCACTGTTCAGGGCTGACCTTTAGCTGAGTCTACTGTATTAATATATTCTTGTGTTGTCAGACTCAAAGAGCTAACTGCCTTATGAATTATTTATCAACACAAAAAGTCTTAACCAGAAACAGTGTTAACATTAATTTCTAACCCTCTGTGTCACAGCAAAGCCTGCCTGCACTGCATAATTGAATTTTAGTTTTAGACAAGCAATCAAAGCACAAGTCGCTGTTGTTGTAAGTGTGGCTGCCTATGATAGCAAGAGGAACGGCTGCTCTTTTTGCACATCTGGTGCATTACAGGCAGCTCAGGTTTCTGTGAGCAATAAGCCTGACTGCAGACAAACGTGGAATGGGTTTGCAGGGATGAGGAGAGCTGTGGCTCCCTCCTCCCCAGCACACTTCTAGATGCTGACCTGCTTATTACGCTGTTATTGCCATTTCTGAGTGGGGCTGGTACAGAGATGTGCTAAGCCTTCTCTGCTCTGGGCACCCTGAGGGGCTGCCTGCTGCACCTGAACCACGGGGATGAGCCTGGGGGGACCATCCAAAGGCTCTGCTGGCTCTTGGTTTTGCTCTTCCACCCGGTCCCTCCCAGATGAGAGTCCATCTATGTCCCTGCTTTCCCCAAATGCATGAGCTTCTGCAACCCCATCATTTGCAGTTGTTGTAGAAGTGGGTTTCAACTGCTATCCCCAGCCAATTCTCAGTAACTGTCAAACTGATTTACAGGTTAGGCTTAATTTGTATCACACCAACCCTACTAAGGCCTAAGATTCAAGGGCTCAGTTAGGACTTAAGGGCTGCATTCACAACTCTTCCCTGCAGGAGAGTCTTGGGAAATTATGCTTATGCTGGACCCAGAGCAGAGATGTTACAACACTCTGCGTAGGAGGGAAATGATTCTATTCCCTGGTGGAACACATCAGCCTGTGCTCACAGCTCCTGGAAAAGCAGCACCAGTCTAGTACCTCTTTTTTTTTCAGTTCCCACTCAGTGACTGAGGTTTGTTCATCCCTGAAGAAACAGTTCAGAGGTTACCAATAGAGCATGAGGGCCTTACAGAAATGAGACATGGCTTTAGGCTCTAAATCCTGCAACAACTCAGCCAAAGAGCAGCTTTGGTAGCTTTCTCCCTCTGTTCTCAGAGTCAGCAAGGGCAAAAAGAGAATTAAATCCCTTTGGCTCTTTCCCATCTAAGTAAAGAATGAAGAGGGAACTCCGTGGTCCTGCAAGATCTCTTCTCTTACTTTTCCTGGGGAGCTTAAACCCAGAGACTGAATGAGAACCAAGAAAGGCCAGCACAGAGAGAAGCTGCTGCTGCTGGACCTCCACAGGAACTCAGGTCTGAATAGGGATGATGGAAAAGCACCAAGAGCTCACACAAGTGACTGTGAGCTGAGGAGAGGAAGACAGACACCCTGTGAAGCACAAATAATGCAGCTCTTTCCAGGGAGAGTAACCCCATCCAAAGAAAAAAAAGGAAAAAATCCTGTCATTCAGCTGTGCATCACCTCGGTGCCTGATACAGACTGACTGTGTTTGCAAAACCTGCTGTGGCCTCACACTGAACCCAGCTCCTGCTGGGGATGCTGGGATCCAGAACAAAACCCCTGAACTACAGGTACACTGACTCTGAGGAAGAAAAGCTGTTTTTACAAAGCTACCAGCAGGATCTGAATGCTTAGCTCAAATTAATGGAAACTGGGTGCCTTAATCCCTGAGAGCTTTGTGAAATTTTAATAAAGAAGATCTCTGCTGTCTCCAAAGTGAGGAATGAGCTCTACTCCTTACCTAATGACTGACTTGGTAATCAAAGGTTTGCTCTTCCCAGGAGCTGTGTGCATCACGCCTTTGCAACAAGAAAGCAGACACTATGAGTGTTTTAATCTGAGCTGAGAAGTGCTGAGCTTTGCGGGTGTTAGGCTGTGTGATTCTGGGTTTTCCATCCAAGATTGCCAGCCAAGTTTCAATGGAAAACAAGACACGACATTTTTCAACACTCTGCTAACTCTTCTTAAGACTAATCTTTTATAGGCGCTGGGATCTTCAGAGCAGATTATTTTCTGTAGTTGTTTTTATTTTTACTCTGGAGCCTATGATGGAATAAATCGGTCTTTGCCAAACCAGATACTTTTCTTTGGCAGACATTTGCATATTAAATCTAAAATTGTTTGCCATGACACAGTGAAAAGCAATTCTTGAAAGCCACTTCACATCCTTCCTGCAAGATCTCACTAGCACCTCTGTAAGTAACACCAACCTGGTTTTTTGGAGGCCTGATAACCTGGCACATTCAGCTGTTCCTTGTACTCTTAGTGCTCCAAGCAAAATCGATGATCAAAGGTCTGGAAGACACGCACTCCTGCAGTAAATCCCCAAGACAGCTCAGGTCTCCCTTCAATTTGGTATTTATTAGCTTTTTCCCCAAACACAGCACAAGATGGTGACGACTAATTCCCATCTGTACACGCCTGCTCCCAAGCTATGGAAAATGAGTCTGCGGGCCAACTGGAAGCTGAATAGTTTATCCATGAGCCAAATGAATGAGATTTAAGGATGAGTGATACGCTGGGATTGACTCTTTGCCCCGCCAAAGGAGGGTACATCCTCTGCAGCAGATCGCAGCGTTGGCAAACAGATGGAAATAGCTCCTTGCTTTATGGCTGTTGCACCAGCATCGTGACCTGCTCCGGATCTTGCTGCTTCCCATGTCCCAAACTCTCTCTGTTGGTTGCGTAAAATATGTTACAATTGGGGATATATATATTTTTTTAATCTTCCACTTCAATATACCAGACTAAGCTAGTAAAAAAATGAGACGGTCATGCTCTTTTAAAATAACAAAACACCCACCCTGGCAGTTATGACATAACCCGGCAGATTTTTCTTGTTACTTTGCTGTTTTAAGTGCCTCACTCAATGTGAATCCAATTACCAAGGCCTTTGTTTTCCCTAACAAAGGGACTGTGTTTCGGGGCTCCGACTCATCTGGCTTTAATCATCTCTCATGAGGGGAGCTCACTAACAACCACCTTGGGATACCTTTTATGACAGATTTGGGAAGGCCCATGAAAGAGGGGGTGGTTGGAAGAAAAAGGAGATGAGGTAGATCCCCTGCTCCCTTTTTTTGGTGGTTTTTTTTTTTTTTTTTTTTGGTTTTGTTTTGTTT
>VWZP01008898.1:534124-811761 GCA_013396995.1 Dicaeum eximium | reverse complement strand
TTTTTTTTTTTTTTTTTTTTGACAAGTGCATAGGCTTTCCACAGCGCTCCAGTAAACTCGAGTATGACATACCCCCGGCCACGGATGGAAGTGATTTTAGAGTGGCTATTTTTTTGGATCGAACTGTGGTTTATTTTAGAAGTCTCCAAAGTATTCTGAAAGAAGGAAGGAAGGGAAAAAGCCCAGCTCTGGATCTTCCCTGGCCCATGTGGCTGAAAATTACCCATTTTACTACTATGCAGGCCGGTGCCAGTTGGCCAGCCTGGACAGACATGTTTTCTTTTCCCTTTTAGGCTCATTCTATAACAGATTTTTCCTCATAAAAGTTACAACTGGTGCAGCTCCTCTCAAGTTTGAAAAGCAAAACTTTTGAAATCCATAGGGCTCAATTCATGTGGCTGAGCACCACAGATCCTTCAAACGACACAAAGAACGAAACTTTGCTGTGGTAGAAAATGGGAATTTCATTCTCTCCCCCTTCATTGCAGGAGGCAATCAGGGTTGCTCAAGTCACGCTTTAAAAGTAATCATTTCAATACCAGACCAGTAAACAAAGTCTTATTCCATCCTGAAATGTTGTATTTAAAAGGGAAAGCCCTTCCCCAAAGCAATCTTTCCCTGCTAATTGCAGTGTAAAAGACCATCAAACATATTGTAAGTATTATTTTCTCAATGTTGCATGGAAAATTTACGGTGCAATTTCCATTGTATTCAATAACCAGCACAAGGGCTAGTGTTAAGCCTAGAAAAGCTTGTTTTAATCACATATTAATATCAGTTGTTTTGCTTTCATTGAGTTTAATAATTTCTTTCACAGGGCCATGAGCCAGCTACAGCAATTCCCAAATACCTGGTAGGGAAAAGTACTTAAGGTTTCTGGGTCAATCCTTTTTCACTGCATGTGACAAGGACAGGAATCTGCCAATTATCCCTTCTCTCAACATTTTGGTAACCCCAGTAAATGGTCCACAGTCACACAAAGTTTTCTGAAGGCTGGGCTATTGTCTCAAACGTTTTTTTGCTCTCAGAGCCCATTATCCCCTTGTGTACTGGGAGAAAAAAAAAATCCCCAGCTGCAATGGTAAAAAGCTCATTTTTTTCTTTTAAAAAAGGGAGTACAGTAGAGAACTGTCCAACTTTGATGAGAATCCCAAATGTTTCCTGAAGGCCCACAAAATTAGAAGAATGAGGCAAACAGTGAGAAGTAGCAGACTCCAGGCCCTACCACCCAGCTTTGGCTTTTGACCAGATAAACTGGGATTTTTGGGAAGAACTTTGCCCTGCAGTGTTCACAGCATCCCAGCTCTGGACAGGACCATCTAGTCCCTCCTTTCTCTTAGCAGGATCGACTCTCCTGTGCTCTTTGCTGGGAGGATGGTGACCTACCCCAGCACCTCTGCTTCCTCCAAAACCTTTGGAAAGCCTTTCATGTGCTCAGTTTGCTTTTGAGAAATCATTTTAGATTAATACAACCATTCCACAAACACAGGGGAGAACTTCTGCTCTGAGACATCCTACTCACAATTTCTTTTTGGGTTGGAAGACAACACACAGACCTCTACCAGGCACAGCACTGCACTGACAACCCCACACAAATCACAAGAGCTACTGTGTTAGGCTAATGTGGGCAATGACCCAGGCAACATGATTTACCAGTACAGTAACTATCATACATTTCATGTTGATTTACTAAGTCCTTACGTGAGTGCTGGAACTAAAACTTACACTGGATGTTGCAGAACTCAAATGAGAATTGTTTTGCTCTACTCAGAGCACAGGGGCATCCCCAGGGCAGGTCTCCAGCTGAAGCCCCTCCATTCCAGACACCTCTTCTCCTACAGATCCCAAATGTCCACAGTGTGTTAAACACAGGACCATACAAAGGCAACTGAGGAATCACAGACAAAAAATCAGCGTGTTCCTCCCAGAGGAAAAGGTTTACCTAGTTATGAGCTTTCCCACCCAGCTTAAAAAGTGTGCTGAAATGAGATTGCTTGGCCAGGCTTGCAGTAATGCAAGGGGATCTTCAGAATCAGTTCTGAAGGCTCTGTACCTGAGAAACATTCATGAGCTGATGGATGCAGTTGCAGGTTTCCTGATGCTTCAGCCAAGACTTCAGGCAACCACACTGCTTGCCACTGCCTGTTATTATTATTATTATTTACTATTACACAAACTAATCTGCTAAGCTTCAATGGATCAGCTTTCATTTTAAGCATTTTACCTTCTCTTCTTGAGAAAAGGATCTGCAGGGCTAAAAGAACCCCAACATTGCTCCACAGTACAACACCTATCAGGCAAAACTCTGGGATACCAAGGGCTTACCTAAGATTTTGATGAAAGTTCCTCCACCTCTCTCACTCTTGGTTCTGCCCTAACCCCCTGCACCTGTGAATAGTTGACATCAACTGGACAGTGGAACCATCTGGGTACAAGGTAGTTACGCCTTGGTTTTGTGGGTTTTTTACTATACAGAAAGATCAATGCAGTTTCCCCATAAAAGACAAATCATTCCAGCTCTCACTATGAATAATTAAGAGCATTAATCATATTTCAGGCAAATATTTCCATACAGTTTATTAATGTATCCCAATCAGATCAGAAAGACTCAAGCCCAGTAATAACTGAGATTCTAAGCCCTACTAAAAGCAGCTTTTTAAGACATACTGTGGTTCCAGATGTTTTGCACAGCTATTTATTTAGCTTGTAAACAAGCCACCAAAAACATTCCACATAATGATGGGAGAACCGCAATTACATTGTTGTGGGGATTTACAAAGAGCTCAGCATACTTTTGTGATTTAGAGAAGAGAACTCTCTCATTCTTTCTGAGAGCTGATTTCCAGATTTATGTCTGTGCTGTGAAGTGCCCTGGGAATCATTAAAATGGTGACAAAGAAAAGTGATTTTCTTTATTAAAAGAGGAATGAAGGAGGGGAGGGTGAAAGAAGAGAAGCCTCCCTGCTCTCCCCCACAACAGATTACTTTCCTCCCTGTCACGGAATTTATGTGGAGTCGAACGATCATGAGGTAGCACTGATACTCTTTTGCGTCATTTTTTATGCATATTTATTAACAACAAATTGCTAGAACAGCTGCACTCCAGCCTATCCTACAACAAACTCCATCCTGTGCCTTCCCAGGCCCTGCTCAGGGAATGGTACCAGCAGTGTGCCCACCCCTCAGCCTGCTGCCCACACAGCACCTTTAGGGTGCTGGTGCTAAAAACTGGAGAAATGGCACAAAATTCACTGCACACCACGGCAGGCTCTCGCTGCCTTGCTGCCAAGTGGCCACATCCACGTGGGGATGGCCACAGCTGCTCCTCGCTGAATACCCCAGCCAACCCGGCCTTACACACTTCAGGGATGAGGCAGCTGCTCTGGGCAACCTGTTCCAGTGCCACACCACCATCACAGGGAAGAGTTTCTTGTGTGTCAGAGAATGCTTCAGAGGGAGCAGAGCCCAGCTGCCCTGGGGGCACAGCCACTGCCAGGTTTGTGGGTGACACAAAGCACCTGCTGGGGCACACTGTGCTGTCACCCAGGGCATTTCAAGTGTTCAACAGGCATCAGGCAGCTGCAGGTTTTAACTGATTCTGCTTTGAGCTGCTCAGTGAAAATGGAAATCTCTATATCCCACTAGCAGTTCCCTGAGCTGCAAGGACCTCATGATCACCTTACTTCATTTTGTCATTTGTAATACAAGCTAATTGCTCCAAGCCAAACTGAGTTCAGCCTTCATCTCCAGGTGCTCTCTTTGGGCCTGCAAAGGGTCACTTCAGTTCAATGTTCAAACCTTATTCTACTTTGACAGCACAAAAAATAAAACCAGATATTCCTTTACAGAAAAAAGACCAAAGAACCAAATCAGCATTTTCAGCACTTCATAGATTTGCTGCTTTCATGCAAATCCAGCCCAATGGCTGCAACTCCAACTTCCAGCTCTGGGAAATGCTCCTGTTTATGCTCCAAGTCACACGTGGTGTGACCACACAGCTCACCTTTGTGCCCTGAGCCTGCCTGCCACTGCCAGCAAGGGGGGACAGCATGTCCTCAAACCCTGCCCCAGGCCCAGGATCTAAAGGCAGCCACATCCAAAAACAAACACTGCTAAATCCTGCTTACAAGGACACAAAGGTGCCTTTTTGAGTCAATTTTTTGAGCTATTTCAATGAAACAGTTTTATAACTCCTGGCTATGCGGTGATGGCTGAAGGTGAAGATTTTAATCTTGACAAGGGTGCAGAGCCCCAGGGCACTACAGCTGCTGAGCTGCAGGTGACCTCCTCCCAGGGATGGGCTGACCTGTGCCTGGTGTCCTGCAGAGCGTGTCCCTGTGTGCCACTGTCCCTGTGAGCCACTGTCCCTGTGTGCCACTGTCCCTGTGAGCCACTGTCTCTGTGTGCCACTGTCCCCAGCCAGCACTCACTGCACAGGTAAATCCTCAGCCTGCTGTGGTAAATTAATGAAGAAGTGACATCCTCACCATAATTCCTAGGGAGAGAGTGATGAGAGGCCTTAAATGTGATTGCTTTCCATCTGTATATGTGTTTAAAGACTGTAAAATAAATTAATGGGGAAATCTAAAACATAATGATAAGGATTCCCCACTGAACAGGTGTTTTTTCCATCCATGAAATTACAAGTTGCCAGGAAAAGACATGGGCCCAGCTCAGCTTTATTTCAATCTCCGCTCCTTCTGTTAAAATAATAACAGGCTTTATGTTCCTGAAGCTGTAATTAAACAAGTGCTTTGCAAGGAAAACCTACAGCTAGTTGTACTGGAAATAAAAGGGAAGCTCCAGCAAACTGCTCGGATTGGTCATTCCCACTTCTTGTCCCTGCTTCCTGATGTGACTTCCTAGACCAAGCTCTCATTTCATGCTGCTGGGTTTATTGGTTTGCCACCACATTTTTCACCCCTCTCCTTTTTTAAATGGAAAATATGTTATCATTGAAGTACATTTAAAATCTAGCCAGAACACACAAACTGGAAATAAAGTAGGTTCTGCAAGAGCTGCACAGACAGTCTTTGCCTCCAGTATCTGACAGGGACACCCAAACAACTTGTGCACAGCACTGAGCATCCTTCCAGTCACTCAGAGTGTAAATGCTGAATTCTGCTCTCAAACATGTAACATAATGTATGGTGTGAAAAAAGAGAAAACCCACAAGTGCTGTCACTGCATATTTATGATATAAAATAAGAATTAGCATATGGGAGAGCTCTAAAGGGAAAACAGAGCACATTTTCTTCAAATTTAGGACAATTGGATCAGTTTTAGAATCCAGGACTTCCAAGGGAAACATGCATTTTTACTAAGTCAGAAGTCAATTAACTTGTCTATAAACCCTTTAAATAAAAGATTTCCCCTTCACTGTGCATGACAGGAAAATCATAACGTAAGGCAAGATGCAGTTTAACTTATGATTTTTAGTTTTCAAATATAATTTGGGGAAGAAGATGAGGATTTTCTGACTCCTCTGCCCATCCACTTTTCTAAGGAAATATATTTATGAAGCAACAATGAAACAGAGAGAACACAGGCTATAAAGTGATGATAATTACTAATAAGCAACTACAGTGAAATCTTTACTTGCATGATGAGTGCAGATTTGCACATCACCAAATTAAACATTTTTATGACTGGAACTCTCTACTAATATGTGCAGCTGACCTACAAACATCTTGCTCAACAGAGACTCTAATTATTAAGGTTTACATGATTTAGCAATACAATTGAAATGCAGAACAATTTAACATTGTGGGAAGAAAGTGGCTCTGGCAGAGAGCTCCTGAAATACTGGGAGCCCACGGCTGTGGAGGGGAAGTTGTGGAAGTTGTTCTACCAGCCTAGACCCCCCAGGCAGGACTGACTCCACCTCCAGTTGGGTTCAAAGTCTTGTGTGGGAATGTTCTGCAGCCCTTTCTGCCAATATCCCAGGAAAAGCAGAAACCTCTGCAGCCTTCAGCATGGACTGCTGCAGCACGAGCACAGCAAGGCTCTGCAGGCAGGGATGGAAAGCAGCACACCCACTGCAGCCTCCAGCTAAGGAAAAACCACCTCAGGCAGAAAAACCATCACCAACCCAGGACTGGTCAAGCCAAATTCCACATCTGCTCTGTGCAAGGTTTCTCCATCATTGGGCAAAAGGCAGAGGGCAAGCCCTTGAGCTGGACAATGTACAGTCCTATAGGGCACATAAATGTCTGTACAGGCTTCAGTAAAACACTGATGAAATGAGCCCTGCCTGCTTGCACATTTCAGAGTGCCCAGAAAAATCACTGGAAGTCTTAAAAAAATTCTCTTCTGGTGCTTCCTTAAAGACCCACAGCATGAGGAATTTCCCCCCCTCTGACTGTATCTTAATTGTTGCCCAAATTGTTTCCTAACAGATATCTACATGCAAATGTAATGTTTTGGTTTTATCTTTCAGCTCTAAGATAAGGCTTCAAATTAAAATGGAAGGGTTGTGTTCCAGCCTTCAAGAAGTGAGGTATAAATAACGCCGAGGTAATTAGCAGTGTGCTGATAGGTGCCGGCACCACAAAGGCAGCCCTCCTGAATCTGTGCTTGGTGGGAGCTCCTGGACTGCACAGAGCACCCTGCTCCTGAGCAGCCCTGCAAAGAGGGGCACTGATATGGGCTGTTTGGGAGAGCCAAACAGGGGACATGGGAACAAAGGTCCGCACGCTGATAAACCTCAGCATCGTGGAAGAAAACGCAACCTCAGGAGGCCAACAGTGAATTTATCAAAGGTCTGTGCAAGCTCTGCCCACTTGGAAAGGGAGGGCAGGCTCTTGGCAGATGGGAGGAGAGGAGGAGAGGTACTCCAACTCTTCAATTTAATGTTGTCTTTTTCAATAAAAGCTAAAGATACTTGGAAGCTCAGGGTACATAAATGCTGGAATTTATAGCTGTCTCAGAGACAGCTGCATGATGTACAGTTCAATGGGAAGGCCACCACAATTAAGCTTCCAGGATTATTTTATTGGAGGAAGGGGGTGATAGGCACTGTTTAGAAAGTGGGAAGTAACAGAGAACAAAGTCTGTGTTTAGAATCATTTTACAAGCCTATGCAAGGATAAGGTGCACATACAGGCAGCTCCTCTGTGCAGGGAGGGTCCCTTGGAGAGCGTGACAAGGGAGGGGAAGCAATGCAGCATTTGTCTTTCTAAAAACACACTTTCCTGCTGCAGGATTATCACTCTTTTCTTGAGCTGTCCATTAAGAAGACCTGCACTCCCTCGGGAGGGTCAGACACAGCCCAGACACGTTCCTGCTTTGGTGCCACAGAGGGAACACAGTGTGCTGCAAAGCAGTTAGGAATCTTCAGACCATAAGAGCACAATGTACAAAGAAAAGCATGTGGGTCACAAAAAATAATTAATTGCTAGAAAGTTGCCCTTGTAAAAATCCCACCCCCCACCCCAAGAAAAAAGCCCTTTGCAAATACTGCCAGCATGTGCACAGGAGGTAAGGAGGCACAGATGGTGAGCACCCTGTCTGAGGTCACACTGGGAAGATTTTATAGTGTTTGCAATTGGGGAAACACAGAAGTGAGCATCAAGATAAAGACTGTGTATGCAGGACTGGGTGTTTGATGAGTTTGCATGTTTAATTTTACTTTATTGATTTTCGTAATTCCATTAAATTAAATTTATATTCCTTTATGTATCCAGCTATACAACTTTAAGTACATTATAATGGAGTAATACCTGCATCAGGTTCAGTGCTCCAGTACAGATCCCACACCAGCAATAAGGGGAGGAAGAAGCTATGAGGGCCAGGGAGGAGTGTAGTTGAAAGGCTTTTTTTTCTTTTTTGAAAATAACTATTTCAGCATGCATAACAGGTACTTTCTGTGTCACTTAACACTAAGCCACTTCCCTGTCCATGCTAGGATAATTATTCTGTATTCATGAAGAGCTGAGCCCTCACAGATTGAGGCCAAGTTGAGAGAGCTTTGAACCAAGTGGCACATGTTCTGCCTGGTGTTTGTGTGAAATACCTAATGCCTTCTGAGAACACAGAACCATCCATCAAGGGACAAACATGCCGTGTCGTGAGCTCCCACATGATGAATTAAGCTGGATTTGCTTTTGCTTCCCCGTATTTTTTTTTTCAGTAAGACTGGAGGTGCTTGAACACAATAAGCTCATCCCATTTACCCGTTCCTAAGCTGCACTCAGCAGGAAGTTTGACACTTCTGCTCCAGACCTAAAGAAGGGCTTGTCTGTTTTCTCCAGCTACAGCAGTTTGTCCAATAAAAGATTGTCTAGGTACCTCACCTCTTCCATAACCTTTCCCGAGAAAGCTTTTTACTGACATCTCAGTGGTAGGCAAAGTGAGAAAAGGATAAAGCTACAGCTACTGACTTTTAGAGGAAATAATTGCACAATCAATTTTAGGGGGGGAAAAAAAAAGGTCAGGATTAAGCTAGCAGGGCTTCAAATCCAAGAGCTGATATGGTTAAACATTATCATCAAGAGATGGTGACAGGTCTGTCCTCTGAGTGAAGTATCATAGCCCTGACCTCGTCCTCAGCAGCACCAAGGCCATCCCTGTTACACTGAACATCTTCCTCAATTTAATTCTGTTTTTCATAATAATGAGCCACATGCGATAACAACTCAATTTGTCCATAAAACAGGATTAATCTTATCATCCCTCCTTTGAATCTAATTGATGTGATAATACTTGCAGCATGTTTTGTCTCATTACCTATAAAGGTAAGAAAGAAACCGGGATGATTAAGAGCAGCTCCCAGCACCAATGCTTTTTGGTTTTTCCACAAAAGAAGCACTGGCAGAAATTTCACTCAGCTCGTGTGAAACTTAAGGGAGGAGTAAATGAATTGCTCTTTTATCATGTCTTATTAAGAATGCTCAGTATATAATCCATTCTTCAAATTATGCTCTGTTGAAACAGTCAGATAATCATATTAAAAAGGTGAATGGAAGAGGAGAGCAGCACAGTTAGTACCTGTCACTTTAGTAAAAGCAGATGTAGGCATGCATAATACATTTGTTTCTTAACCAGGACTCTAAAATAGTGTCTTTTAGAGCCTTACGTTTCACTAAGTAATACCATGTACTGTGATAATACACTGAAACATTCCTCAAACTGCTGTCACAAATGAAAACTAGAGCTCTTAAATGTTGAAGAAAAAATTGGCTACTATACTGCAGAAGCATTTCTTCAGTCCTCCACCCCAGATCACAGCAGTATGTGGGAGGCAGCAAGGCACTGGGGGAGGGAAAGAAGCTCACTGAAGGTCACATGAATGCAATGACACCATGGAGAAAGCACTTCCAGTCACTTGAAAACAGAAATTTTGAAGCTGGAATAAAATATCTTCACCTTTCATTGCTATACAAGTATCAAACAGTAAAGTACATCTACATAATACATAATGTGTATTATGCAGCTTTATTTTTATCACAGGGTTCTTCTTGCTGAATGCACAAACTCCTTTGCTTGGCACAGTGGCAGCAGCAGGGTCCCCAAGTGACTTCACCCTTCTTGCTTTTCCCCAACAGATGACTTCAGTCATAGCCTTTACCCAGCTGGCTAATGAAGAGCTGCACTGCACTGAGGTGTTGGATCTTTTTAACAAGAAAACACATTCAAGCCTTACACATTGGCTAAAACTCTACTTACTGTGCAATCTCACTGTGTAAGTGAAGACTTTATAATGTGATTTCTCACCTATGTCCTCAAAACATCTGGTTTAGGAAGCAAGTGTACTTTCCAGTGCTTACAGGAATGTTCTGACACCAAAGGGAAAAACAAGCATTCCCTTATAAAAGTTAAGGACTCCTCAGATTTTTAAGTTTCTCACTTTCCATGTTCCATCCAGGCTTTCCTTATGTCTTTGCACCTTCCAACGGCAGAGCTCCCTCTCCCACACTTTGATTCTGAGACAGCCCTTGTTTCTTACCCTACTTCAGGAACTTCCTTTAAATGATCACTGAATCATGAAATACCATTTCTGCCAGTCCTGAGTACTTCACTGTAGTGTTCCCAGCAGATTTGCTTATCAAAGGTCATAAACCTTACACTGCTGCTAATAACAGCAGCAGCTCTGTGCTATTGTTCTGTCAAATTTCTGTATGCAGCTGCTGGCTGCAGTTAAACTTCTGATCCCATTTACACTAGATAAAAATGTGATACCATTTCACCTGGAAACAGCTGTTCAAGTGCTGATGTTTCGGGGTAACTTTTTTTTTTTGACTTAGCTTTTTTCTCTTTCCCAAAGAAAAAGCTTCTTTAGTTACAGCTCTGAGATGGGAGTCTGGACTTTTGGTTCCTGCTTCAGTGCTGCTCAAATCACAATTTTCCTTGCTAAGAACCTGTGGTTGTGGCACTAAGGTTATCTACATACAAAATATATGCATCACCACGTAGATTTGACATGTACAAGTATGCATATGTGAACACACACAGACACACAAAGCTGGCAAGTTAGAAACAAACCTATTTGGAATTTTTCTTTTTTGTCTAAATCATTGACAAACCTCCTTAAGAAGTCACCAGTAAGGCAAGTAAGCTAATCAGTCCACTGCTAGTATTAAGTCTAAAACAATCTCCAGCTGAAATGTGATTAATCCATGCATGACAGCTTAAAGGTCAAAGCTAGAATGCAGAGCTTCTTGACTGCAAAGAAAGAACTGACTTATTTTTATCTCTTCTTTAAAAATTACAGCAGCCATGAAGTGGCTCAAGGAGCAGAGTAATGAACGTCATAAACCTGCCTCATAAAAATGGCATTCATGCAGTAATACAGCAGGTCAGATGAGCAGGGAACATTTCATTAAAAATTCCCCTTCTTGCCTACCCAAGAGAGACTTAAAACTAATCATATAAAATGGCTGAGTGACACCATTAACGAGCATTAATATTTTAAAGCTTTAATAGTACAACAGAGCTAGGCTGTTACATCAAAATTATACAACCTTATTAGACAGTGCACTTGGCTGCATTGTACTTGAACTGTCACTACCCCTGACTGGAAATATTGAGGTGGCCATGAGCCACAGCACAAATACCTTGTTGACTGCCCATACTTGGAAGGCTTGGCAGTTTCCTGATATGAGCCAAATTCTGGATGATTTTGTGAGGAACAAGCTGATTTACCTTACCCATACCAAAGGAGGGAGACCTTTACTGTGAGAAATGGGAAAGGCTGATTGCAGAAAGCTGTTCATTTTAAAAGGTGCTGATTAGAATTCACATTCTTGTTACCTGGATTACAATTTTGCACAAAATTAGCACAGCCATGTGGGTAGAAAAACATCAAAACTTTCCTTCAGCAGCAAGATGTGAAAGGGAAGGCTGGAGAAAGCAGAGAGACTAGAATATGAGACAAAGGTAAATGTTACCCATATCACTCTTCTGGGGACAACTAAGGCTGTAGCTGACAAGGTCAACTAAAACCTTTATTGGGGATTAGCTGTGGTCACACACAGTAATTTTATGAGTTACAACCATTCACTTCATAAACAACAGTTTCCAACTTTGCCTCTTTTCCTTGTGGCACGATCAAATCTCAGTCATAGTTTCTGGACATGAAACACATGAAAGGGAACTGGGAGAGGAGATACAAACAGAAGGTTTAAAAGGAGTAATTTATCAATATTCTATGAGTAGCGTAGATCCTATCAAATGTATGAAATGCTCAGTGCCTCCACTGGTGCTCTCTTCCATGATGTTGCACTTCTAATCACACACAGAGCTCGTGGCAACTAGCACTGCTCCTCTTTTAAACTGTAATGACTTGTAGGACAGTAATTAACAACTGTGACCAACAATGGAGCCTTACACTGCAGCCTTAGCAAGCATCCCACCTTAGAATCATCCAAAGATCAGCAAAGTTATCATTTAAGAGAACCTCTTAATTACTCTGGCATTATAATGAATGTTTCTGATAGGCACCCAGCAGTTTTGTTTCCTCTTGCATAGAGGCAGAGAAATGAATTGCTCAACAACTGCCTGAGTGATAAGACACCGGTATTCTTAAGATTGAAGAGATAATGTTGATGACTGTGAGCTATTTCCCTCTCCTAAATGCTATAATTTTAGTGAGCAATTCAAGAAGGGATTTCTCAAACAAAAGAGAAGTGGAAGAGCTGGCTCAGTGTTGGTTACTTAGGCAATGTTTATAGTAAATGGATGCTGTGATTTTCAAGGAGAAAAGAGATTTAAGAAAACTGAAGTAATCCAGTACTTGACAGCCTTGTCTTTGCTAAATACTGCACATAATTTTTATCAGCACAGCTTTCTGCATTTCATAAATGTGGAATTTGAAAGAAATACTAATATCTCACATCAAGAATACTGTTTAGCTCAGGTAACAAATTTTCTTGGCCATATGTAATTACAGATTACCAGATCTTGAGTCTGTTGAAGGAATCACATCTGATAGAATCCCTCTCAAAATGCATGAGCATCTGACAACATGACAATTCATGGGGTCAAGCAATAAAATGATAGAAAACCAAAGGTGCTGCAAGAGACCTTTCCTCAAAACAGAGGAGACAATAAAACCAGGAAATGGGTAGCAGTAGAAGTGGCCTTAAAGGGTTTATATTCAGCACCATATTTTCAGCACACACCTGTGGCAGCCTCACAAAATTCTGTTCTTTGCTCATCCAGAGCAGGTAAGTTGGACATGTAATGCTGCAATATTTTTGTCTTCTGTTGCCAAATCATGAGCATTAACATCAGTCCTAGTTAAGACCAGCTGGCTGGGTCATACATTTTCAGCTCAATGCACTGACTGAAAAAACTTCCAGTAATGATGTATCACTGTGAGTGTGAGCAGGCACTACATGACAGAGAAGGAGAGAATCCATCACTTTGTGTCTCACAGCTCTGACACTGCTGCAAGACCACGGTCAGCAAGAGACCTTCCTGAATTACAATGATGCTGCTCAACTGGAGAGAATCAAACAGCAAAAATAATTAGGGAACTGAAGCAATCTCTTCATGACTTATGACAGAATGAATTGAACAAGAAGGCCTTGACAGCAACGGCCATGCAAAAATGCCATGCTGGAGGGGAAGTATGTTGTCATTAAATCATGTTAAGAAAAACTACAACTAACTGGAACATAGACACCTAAAGAGGGGAAACATTAAATCTGTTATTCTGGCTTGTGTGCAATGGAAAAATACGAAGATTCATTAAATAAATTACAATTTAGAGCAAGTGCAGGAGTTCAGCAACCTTCCCAGGGACATGCAGAAAGGCTGCTGCTGCTTTGGCCACCAACAGCCAGGCTGCATGCACACAGCTGGGCACATCTGATCACCTGCAATGGGACAAACTTAGACAAAACTGTCTTTTCCATCTCTATTTTCCACCATCATTTGAAATTCAAACCTGACCTGCCTGTAAATAACCTCTCTCCCAGCCAGAAAATAAAAAATCACAGAAAACAGAACTTTTCATTTATGGCTGCTTTAGGATTCAGACTCCCCTGGGCTTTGTGTACTTGGTTACACAAGAAAGCTGCAAAAGCAAAGAGAAACTGCTGCTAAGTGAGCTGACAGTAGCTCCACTCAAACGTCAAAAGGAACATAATTGATAGGACTGTTTGGAAGCATACAGGCTGAGAAGTATCTTTGACAACTGAAACTGTGCTAGAAATATGTAGTAATTTGCCAGATAGAGTTTACAACCCATAATCATTTCAGAAGTTCCTCTTTTTCAATAGAGCTTGACTGAAAATTAGTGCAAGACCCGCAGGGAGCAAACATCCATTATTAGCAGCACGTAAGTGTAGGGTAATTGCCACAAAGCAGGTGCAAGGCTGCTCTGAACTGCAAGAGGGGATGAGGGAGGTGGGCTAGGACACCTGAATTCAGGAACCAGGCAAAATGCCTGGCTTTAAATATGACATTTCAGCCCCTGCCAGGCTTGCTCTGTGTCACTGATGGATTTGCTAAGCAGCTGCTCCTCACAATTCTCCCCCACACCTCCAGGTTCTCTATGCCCCGACTGGTTAAGGAGAAATGGGAAATCAAAAAGAGAGCAAAGGGGCAGCAGAGAAAACAGGCAAACATAAAAATGCCAGGGCTTTTATTGAGTGTGCAGACTTTGGGAATCGTGGCATCTCACAGACCTCTCTGGAGGGCAGGGGATGTGGTTTCAATCAGCCTCAGCAGACTGCTCGTCACACAAATGCAGAGTGATTTCAAACGTTGTCATGGGGCAGAGTCTCCCTTGCTCTTCAAAATACTTAAAGAATAATACAGGAAAAGAAATCTTTCTCTACCCTCTTTTTGCTTTTAAAGTACCCATCAGGTTAACTGAGGAAAGCTGTACTGCAATCTGATGTACACCCTCAAAATGAGTAAAAAAAGGAAGGGAGAGAAAGTCATCCCACCCCTGCTGCTGTTAACCAGGCCTAGTTTATGTCATTTCCAGCTTAAGCCTGTGTTTTATACCACGTATTCTGAAAGGCCCTCAACACCTCCACTCCCCAATTTCACCTTTGCTTCTCTTGCTTTGCTCCTAAACCAAGTGACAAGAAAACACAAGGATGGTTTCAGTGATAGAATCATTATGGATGGCACTGCTGANAAAAAAAAAAAAAAGCACTGAACTGTTCACTTGCCTGAATAATTACTGAGGATGAAGAATCCCCTTCGTGGGATCTGTTCTCTGTGGTGGTGAGGACCGGAGGCAGAGACAGTCTATCAATCAAGTCAGACAGAAAGTGCCTGTCCTTTTTTATTCAAAAAGGATTTTGCATTTCCAAGTGTGTTGCTCGGTGTAATGAAACCATCGTCTGCGAGCTCCCATGTAGCACTTCAGCTCTGTGCAAGGACATGCAAAGCCTTCCAGCCTTTTACACAATTTATTTCTTTATCTAATAAATCAAGTCAGGCCTTTTTGAGTAAAGCATCACTCCTTGTGAAGGAGTGAAGAACCGCCTCATTTGACAGTGCAAGGAAGGGGAAAAAACCTAATGGGGGAGCCAGCTTCATTTCAAGGTGACACTAAGCAGAGAAGGAGGAGAGGCAGCAGATTGGTATTCTGTGAGGCTCCACGCAGGCGTTGGACAAGAGATTCCTCTGAATTGAGGGAGTCTCACTCCATTAATTCAAAAACCGATTGAGGTGGAGGGAAAGTAGAGCAATATGCATTATGTATTTGTTACAAAACTATTGTGTCAAAGCAATATTTAGTGGTAAATTATGGCACTATCAGGAGTAGGATGCCACATACATAAATCAATTTGTCTCCTCTGCTGGCAGGAGTGTGACAAAAAGATAAGAGCTCATCAGTGCCATTATTTCCCTGGGCTGGAGGAGGAGAAGGGACGCGGGGGTGGGGAAGAGAGCCCAACATACCAGTGATTGTAAGTGACAAAAGGAGAAAGGCCGTTAACTTTGAGAAGCGGAGTTAAGATGCTATCACCAAGTTAAAACAAAGAAACCAAATCCCCGCTAAGGGAAGGTTGTTACGTACAAATAAACTTGACTCTTCCCCACAGGAGAGGGGAGGACAGAGACAGACTACTCACTCATCCTCATTTATTTTCCTAAAGTCAGCTTGAAATATTGATAAATATTGGAACAATAATATTTTCTGTGGCAGAAGGATGAAATAAAAAGAGGCTTTATTAGAATAAAGGGAAGTACAACTAGCGGCCTGCTAAATGGTAATTACGCCTTTATGGAAATATCCTGTTAATTACTAGGTCATTTTTTGTTTTACAATTGAGTTGTCAATTTGCAGTTAATTTAGGCCATGCCAGTGTAATAGCTATTTACAGATCACACAATTGCCTATACGGGAGGAGCATGTGGCCTCCGGGCACCAGATGCCATTTTGGGAGAGCTGGAGGTAAAGTATCATTGAACAAATGCAAACCATCAACCCAAGGCGGCTCCAGAGGGGGGACACGGCACAATAACAATAAACACAGCGAGTGCAATGACAGAGAGGCTTCTTCACTTCGCTCAGTGCTTACTTTATGGTAATCAGACTGAGCAGCGTGTTAGAGAAGCTATTAAATAAAATCATAATTATCCCTCTCTTTAACAGCACCAAGCAGTTGTTAGCTCTTCTCTAAACATAACACATCTGAAGTTGCAAACCCAAAATAAGGGCGCTAAAAGCTACTGAGACATCAGCACAATCTGTGGGGATCTCTGCATAAGCTTGGCCCTGAGACAGGTGAGAGCATCCCTGCTCCTGGCACCTTCCTTTTGGCACAGGTGCCTTCACACCGGGTAAGGGCACAGCACCGTGGGATGGAGAACGAACAGGAGAGCAGAGATGTGGCTAAGAGGTGACAGCTGAAATGGCTCAGAGCTGCCAGTGAAATCCTGGGCCAAATGACCAATTTGCCACAGTACCAGGGAGCATCACTACCACTGAGGAGGAACACAGAGTTCTTGGCTGCAGAATGAAGTGCACATAAAGTATCTCCTGAAATTGCTTTCCTTGCTGAAAATACAAAGATCCTTGGGGCATCCGTAGGGACTACATCTACAAGCCATTTAGAAATGTAAAATACAACCCCAACAGTCAATGCTTTTCTACAGGCTCATTCCTCTGTCCCCAAATACAGCTTTATGTTTTCCAAAGGATAAATCGCTACCCTGTGTCCGTGTAATGACTCTAAACAAAAAAGCCCATTATTGTCTTGTCATAAACTTCAAGGAAGCCCAAGAGTTCCTCCAGATGTTCCCTTCCTCCATGTCTTTGAAGGACAATGGAAACACAGAAACACATTTTATTGCTCAGCCCAAGCCACCAAATTTTCAGGAATTTAAGACAAGTGAAGTGAGATGGTTTCATGCCAACATCTGTTTGAATAAAAGGGATCTTACACACCACATTTCACATGGAGAACTTTTCCTAAGACCTCCTGATGTGCTGCCATGTATATTAAAAGTTAAAGCCCTGGTTTTGTTTGATAAAGTGAAGTTAGGGGCTCTATTCTTAGAAACATGTTGAGGCAACAACATGAATAGTCTTGACAAGCTGTTCTACTTCCAGCTTAGTCCAAAGCATGATATCAACTTCCCATAATAACTACAAATGGAAGTAATGAAGGGCAGAGAGGAAAAATACTAAATAAAATACAACAAACAACTCAAGCAGATTAGGAGGCACTTTATGAAATTATCAGTTTGCAACAGTATAAACAATTTTAAGTCAATTTATAAAAAATATTCCCAGAAGGCAATCAAGTAAATCAGGTAATTATATCCTGTAAAGGGAGATAACATCAGGAAAATTAGAAACACTTCTGCACATAAATCAGAGGAAGGAAAGCCTTCACACTTCATTTACTCATTATCACATTTTATGTATTTCTTTGCAGAAGACAGGGAGCTGGCATGGTTAATGTTGGCTGCTGGGTGCCCCAATTATCATCTGTTCTTATGGAAATGGCTTGAGGTCAGCTTACATAATGTTGTCAATCAACAAAACATGGACAAACTGACAGGCAGATGATGGAGGAAAGTGGCAAGACTTTATTCCATAGGAACAGGAATTCACACTGTGAATACTGACACTGGGAGAGAGGCTGGGAGTGCAAAACAGAGCCTTGATGAGGCAGGATTGAAGATTCCCAAGGTTTGGAGGAGTTTGGGACCTCAGGCTCTCAATTTCACTTCAAGTCCCGTCAACAGCACCTGCACTACATCATTTCTGTCCCTCCACCTCCAGTCAATCATGGCATGTCTCCATGTCTTTCAGTAACCATAACCATGGGGAATTACTGTTTCTCTTCTCACCAGAAAAAGAGCACCAGTGTCATGTATCTAAAATGTAGCTCTCCACTCAGCTGAGCCGTTAAGCATCTATTTAAAGTTAGGCACTTGCTTAAATTTCATTAAAATTAACAGGACTTAAAGTGCCTGGAGCCAAGAATGTTTTAAGTGCTTTGTTGAATAAGAATGTACTTAAGCAAATGCTTAAATGCTTCCATGAATTGGTGTCAAACTTATATTAAATCAAAGTCCTTGCTGTTTTTATACCAGTATGTCACAAGTCATGAAGAAGAGAGAGTGTTTAACCAAATCTTCCATTTTTTTTTCCTTAGGATACATAAGAGTTGTCCTATTTCCTGCTGCAAGCAAAATATATAAGAAATGTCAATGGGGAATTACTAGGTGCTGAAGCATCTCTACGATATTATGGCAGATAAGCCTTTTAGTAGTTAATATTCGTCCCCAGCCACATCCCTGCTTTATAGATTATAATTTCTCTTTAATAAAGGAAAACCCTAAATCCCGCAGCTTCAGCTGGAGATGGATTTTCATTTATTTGGTTGCAAGAAACCAAATTAAGAAAATTACTTTCTAACTAATTTTATAGTGCTAAAGAACATCTGATCATATGCTGGGGAAAAGCTTCAAGCTTTCCGGACGAAGCCGTTAAGACATGAGTAATAATTGGAAATTTACTGTGCATAAATCTCGATGAAATTAAACTGCATTTAAGTATGTTCTATAAAAACCAGGTCAAACGGCAAATGACGAATGCCCTGTGTCACTCGGCGTGGGGAAAGGTATTGCAGAAAATCAGAATAACTAATTCTGCCAAGCACTAAGCACAGGCAGAACTGTGTTTTTCCTTGTGTACAAGAAGCCTAAGCATTAAGTCGCCAGATATTTCTCTGTCATTCCTGAACTACACTCAGCTCTGGAGGGAAATGGCTGCACATGGCACAGGAGGACAGGGGACACAGCCTCCCTAACACACTCAGTGCTCACAGACTTCAGCAAATCAGCCCAAGTGCTTTTCACACAGAGCTAGGACTTAGTTACATGGAAATTATTCCACAATCATCTTCACAGGTTGGTCCAGACCCTTAACTGGTGTGAACTAGAGACAATACAGCTCAGTTTCCCCAGTGCTGAGCTGCCCTACTGTACAAAGCCCAAAATCTCCCAAGGATTCCCATATAACTTGCAGATAATACAGAGGTGCAGTGTAAACCAAAACCAAATCATTTATGGCAGAGGTTTAAAGTAATAATGAAAAAGGAGAAGCTCCTGCTCAACTCCCATGGACTAGGATTTTATCGGCATCTGCAAAGCATTATCACTATAAAACAAATATTCTGAACACAGACATCTCTCTCCTTAAGAGAACAAAAAATAGATAAATTTTTAGAAAGGACAAAAAGATAATTCAATCATGAGCTACCATCCTTCTAAAGACTGTCACAGTACATTAAAACAATAGAAAACTACAAATGTGATAATCAAATGTTTTTGTAAGTTAATAATTTCGGCTTACAGGACTGATTTTTCACTGGTGAAAGCTGCCACACTCAGTTGAAATCAATGGAGCTATGACAATTTACTCCAGCTAAAGGTCTGCCCCATTGGTTTTTGAAATTTAAGTTGAATTGGAGGAAGAAAGCATAAATTTACAAGCAAAAAAGATTGAGAGAGGCAATGAACCATCCTGACCTTTACTTTCCAAGTCACACACCAGAGAGCACAGCCCAGAATAAGGCAGTGGGGAAGAACCTGTGCTCCTCATTTACTTCACTTGCACAGGTTGCATCATCAAACTCAGTTCAGCATTAAGTTACAAAGGATCTTTCTAGAAACCCCCAGTCAGAATGATGGAAGCTGGGACATGGGAATATCAAAAAATGAAAGAGAGGGCATGGAGAAAGAAAATCAACTACCAGCATGAGACACACCTGCATTTTGATGGAAACCACACTGAAGCTGTGACCTGCACCTTCTTCACTGATGGACTGAGGGCAGAGAGGGACAGGCCAAGGACAGGGCTCAGAGACTGACCCAGGCTTTGTCTCCTGCAGCCCTACTGCCAACCCAGGCTTGGAGCTGAGTGCAGGGCAGGGAAGGAGGCTTGGCAAATTCCATGAACGCAGCTCAGACTCCAGCATGAAACAAAAGTGTTCTAAGTTAGCATGAAAGGGAAAGGTAATTCCCAATGAAAACATTCATACTGTCCTTTTATGAGATTATGCAGCAAGTATCTACTCGTAGGTATGTGTTAAATACCACTAGCTTTTCCTTCAAAATATGTTGTTTTTACTCCTGTGCAATTAAAAACAAAAACCCTGCTGATCCAAACCCTTTCAAGTAATGTCTTTTGTGTTTCTTGTTGTTACTATTTGCCCAGTAATACATTGCCACAGCAATTAATCAAACTTGTAATGGAAAGTGCCTAATAAACCCCATGGAGACTGGCCCAGAGCCCTGTCCCTGCTCTCACAGCAGCTCGGGTGCCCACCAGACTGCAAGCCATCATTATTATTTTAATCTAGAGAAAAGGAAGATAGGACTGATGCTATTGATCAGCCCAACAGACCATCAAGACCTACCAGATACGTCTGCTGCTAATCTGCAATTTCTGGTTCACAGGAAGGTAACTGCACATGACGTATGCGCCATTCATCTCTGATAATGCGCTGAGAATAATTAGCTCGTGACATTTCTTTGTTCCAACTTATCTTCGTGTCTCTGCCTATCTCTATTTCCTTTTCTGAGACATCCTTTTAGACTACCCTATTTCTGATATTTATTTGCCATGAGCACACCATTGGCAGGCATTGTTAACTTTAAGGCACCAAGAAGAAAGAGCTCTGTGCTATCTGAATTATTTGTCGTATTTCTTGACTGAATGTGGGTGTTTAAAAAAATATATTTCAGAGCATCAAACAGGAGAGAGAAGGACGAGTTACCTGAAAAGACTTTATAAGGGATTTGGGATTTAGTAACATCTGCTCACGAGGAGACTGCAGATCTTTTAGGGAAAGTTGGAAAGCAGCAGCCAAGCCTGTGAATTGCACATTATACCCTCGTGAATACAGACAGCTTTGTGGAAACAGAACATCCTGTCAGCGCGGCTATTTGACAGCCTCAGGTAGCACTTGCTAACAAGGATAAGCTTTATTTATTTATTTTCACAGAAACTCATTTTTGTGATTACTCCAAACCAAAGTGAGATTTTGGGATTGAGTTTGAGAACCATTATCAAGTGCTGCACAAATGCAGGGACTCTTTCTGGAAGGTCACGGCTCAGTGAAACAGGGAACCAATTATACACCTGCTCCCACAGTGTGTACTCAGGCTACACAGACGTACAATGACAGTTTCTTCTTGTAAAGACTGGGGAGAAATCAGATCTGGGAACAGAAATCACCATCCCTTTAGACAAACAGGGCTGCAGTTCCCTGAACCAAACTGTTCAAGTCTTGTTTTCTTTAGGGGAAAGGATGGGCCCTGCAGCTTCCCCTGGGGTCAGCGCTGCTGCTGACCCAGGAGAGAAGGAATACAGAGCTCCTGCTGTACCAATGAGAAAATGGATCCAGTTTCAGACTGAAACATGTCTTGGTGACATGAAACAGCAGCACTTGCTGCCTTCTGCCCAATTATTCATCAGCACCTGCCCCCAGCCGAGCTGGTCAAAGGCTGCCTCCGACTGTTTGTTGTCCTCCAAGAAGTCAGCAGCAGGACACTGCTTTTGCACTCCAGGTTAGGTTTCCTCTCCCATCTGGCCTCTGCTATGCCTTCAGAGAGAAGATTTCATTTACAGGCTTTTTGCCATGAAGGAAGGAAACTGCCTGCTACTTCTGTTCTCTGCAGGGATGATGATACAGCATGCCTGCTCTCTAACTGTCTGCTATGCCTTTGTGGCACACACAGAAAAAGACTATTGACTGCCACTGCCTAGTAAAAATACTCATGAGAAAAACAACTCTCCTTTTCTCCCATGAATATGCTGCTCTTGAGTCCTCACTTAGATTCAGATCGGTATTTTCAGAGGCAGCACACTGGCATAGGCAATGGGAATGGAGAAATAGAGGACGCCCTGTTATTTGGAATTAAACTTTGTATGGAAAAGATGAACATAAGTTTTTCCTTGTGTTCTCTTCAGTCATCAAGTCCAAGAGACTCCATCATGGTCAAGAAGACAGCAAATGCTGCTGCTCTTTCTTCTTCATGCCTGGTTCTTATTTCCTCTGAAAAACACTTTTAATCAGCATGCTGCAACTCCATACCTCGGATAGGAGGAAGGGGAGGAAAGAAGATCTCTTGCCAATGAGGGTTTCATGCATGTGGCACAGCCCCATCACAGATCTCCTGAGGAACTGGCATGCTCTCCCTGTGGACATCAGACAGCTGTGATCCTCTCCCATCCTTTTCAAAGTGTGTGAAACTCTCCCCTCAGCTAATGCTTCCCATGGCTCTGATCCTTGGAGCCAAATCCACATATGCATCCTGCTCACATTTAACACAAAGGGATTTTAATGATTAAAGTTGTGAGAATGTAGCATAGGATGTTAATCATTTTCCCAAGAACCTGAGCCAGAAAATCTAACATTTATGGTTTGAGTTCAGGTTTGGGCTTGTGGATTTTTTTTTTAGCCCTCCCTCAGGCCTGAAACCTTCGAACAGTCCTGTTATCCTCAGCTGAGCTGAGGCGCCTGCCATAAGCCATCGCTTCCCTCCTCCTTCCACTTCCACTGTCTCCTTTTAATCGCACCAAATCCCTTTGGCACTTGCCTCAGGGTAGTACATAACTCTGCAGGAATTCCATTGTCATGTAGCATTAATTTAATGTCCACTTATTATAAAGTGTTATGGAGAAATAATATACTGCTCCTGGATGAATTAGAAACCTGCCTGCATAACGAAGATGCCGTTTTGCAAGGTGCTGCCTATTGTTCGGCTCTTGGGCTCTGCAGAAGGAAAGTGCTGCTTGTTTTGACAAGCAACTGAAATTTCCGTTTGCTGCTTTAACAGCAATGTTTTAACTGTCATTCTGCAAGGATAGAAATGTTCTGTAGCTCAAAACACACCTTTCAAGGATTGATTTGGACACACTTACTTGCCTGTTTTTATACTTTTTTTTTTTTTTAATTTTTTTTTAAATATCGAATTACCTTGCAAGTGCAATTTTCTTGCCCTGATTAAGAAAGGATTTCAGGGCACAGGACCCAGCAGCACTTTAGACCAGAGCTGTTATATGACTAAAGGGCAGCCTGCAGCTCTCAGTTTGATTTTTCCTTTAAAAGACAGCTCCCACCACCACATTTTAATAAATGTATTTAGTCAGAACAGGTAACTGGGAGAGTATACAGCTGTGCTACAGGATAATTATGTACTGATATGGTGGTGCACTTAAACTAAGATGCTTTTTTCTAAGGGGAGCACGTGGCTCAGAGAGGGCTCCTGCAGGACAAAGGGAGCAGGGTTTGCCTGGCAGACACAGGGCTGTGACCCTGTGCCTTCCCAGCTGTGAGTCCATGGCTTTAGGAGCAGGAGAGCCCTGGCACCAGCACACACCTCACCCAGAGCCAGCCAGGAACACCATCCTCAGCTGCAGCTCTTCCTCTGCTGGCAGAAATGGAGCTGCCCACTCAGTGGGTGCATATCCACCTGTGAGAGCTGTAAGAACTGCCCTGGATCATCATTTCTGAACCAGATTTGGTGTGTACTGGAGGGTATTTGGTTCCTGGATGACACTAATATTAACTTCTCATCTGTGCCCCATCTGCACTGGCACAAGAAAAGCAGATCCTGGTAATTCTCTGAACATAAGCAAACAATTACTGAAAGATCCTAATGACTTTGGCAGCCAGTTTGAGGAATGATGATCCTTCCAGCAGGATGACCAGTGGAGGTTCAGCAGAACTGAAGAGGACAATGCAGTCCTAAACAACTCAGGACACAGCAGTTCATGCAAGTGCGATCGTTCCACTCTGCCACAATCCACACAATTACTAAAAACAACAAGAACACAAAAATAACCAAATCCACAGGCAACGCCTAAATAAATACAACTGAGGGAGCACTGAAGTTGCTGGAACAATGCTCCTTCATCCCCTATTGTCCTGTTTTCATTTGTAATATTGCCAACAATGTGAATTTCACAACAACAGTCAGGAGACTGTGATCCTGCCAGTTAGAAGACTTTGATTTTTGATGCTGTGAGATACAACCAAGACACAAGTTTTTTGCATTAAGATGCCCGAGTTTGAAAGCTGGAAGTGCTTTCCTAAAACAAAAGTCTTTTAATGATCAGCATTTCAGGATGTCACGGGATGAAGAACAATAATCACACAGCAAACCCACCACACCGGCTTCCAATGTCCCCTCTTGTGCCTCTCAACTCCTTGGTTTAGTCTCAAAGCTATAGAACAGAAATGAAAAACTACGAACAGAAGCAGGAACTAATTTAATGTCAATTTGTATTTAACCCCATGGGTCAGTGCAGAGGAGAGGAGACTGCAGGCATCACTGACTAGGACACAGCAGAGCACGAGTAATGTAGCATCTGTCTGTTCACAGCAGGGACATGTGGCTTTGGTGGCACTTTAGCCATTTTGCTTTCAAAAAACCAGGAATAATTTTTGTCTTGTTCCAAAGATCATCATTTCACACAAAATTTTAAGGTGTTTTAACTTAATGAAGTCAATGGTGTGAATAATTAAAGCTACCTGATAAAAGAGAAATCCAAAACCACTTTCCTCCCAAGTCTGAAGCAGTTACAGGATATTAATTAAAAAGTAACTAAAGGGAAAAAAAATTACATTACTCTCAGATAAAACTCCCTGAATATGAAGGGCTGAAGTGTAACTAAGAAGATCCAGGCAAGACAATGCAGGTAACTCCCTCCAGTTTCTCCAGGATAGTTTTTGGACAATAAAAGGCAGTGTTGGAAGAAATGCAGTGCTGTAACTTTGCTGACACCATGACAGTGACAAAGAGCATATGTCTGTTTAGCTTGAACGAAAGCTCTGTACAGACTGATGGTAAATAGATGGTTGTCTGAACAATTAAATCAGGGGCAGTCATGACCAAACCCTCTGCCAAAGATAAAGCAGAATGAGACAGACACTCAGCCTCTCTCAGCACTCCCCTCCTGAGAGTTTTGCTGGGTGGATGCAATTCCCTGCACCAGAGCCATGGAAGAGAGCAGAGCATGGAGAGAAGATGGACTGACCCATGACATGGGGACAATCCCATGGAGCCTGTCTCTGCAACCTGCCACAGCCTCTCTTCTTGCTGCTGCACCAGCTTTCCTCTAACTCAGGCATTGACCATGGAGATAAATTCCTGCCCAGACCCCTGGCAGGTCTGATGGCTGCACAGTTGTCCCTGAGCACTGGCTGCATCCCAGCAGCACGCTGAGCCTGGCCAAAGCCCTGTCCTGGGGGAAGGCAGGGGCAGCTGGGGAGGCTTTCAGGCTCACACAGCAGCAGGACTTGGAAAGAGTGGCTCGACTGACAGCTTCAGACGCTCACTGACAACTTACAGTGGCGTATGGCAACAATCCACCAGCACAAACCCAATGCTGCAAGTTATCACAACTATTCAGAGATGAGTGGCAGCCAGGAGAGCTCCCAGCAGAAGGGAGGAGGTAAGGGAAGGTTCTACAATGAGAGAGAAAACACAAGATGGGGAAACAGAAAAGGAAAACAAAAATCTATTTCAGTCTGGTTTTTTTCCTCTGTTATGACTGTTACCTCTTCCTTCTGAAAATGCAGCAGGCTGTCAGAGACTCATAACTTACTGGGTCTGATGGAACTGAGGGAGATCTGTGTAAGTCACCAGGCACCAGAGTATGTGCACATAACCTGCTGAGACCAACAGCTCTGCTGGACCCCAGCTACATGGGAGAATTCTATCACAGGGAAGGGGGTACTGTTTGGGAGCTTGCTTCTGTTTTAAATTGATGAGACAGTTTTACCCTAACCTAAAGACCCACCCAAAACGTTTTGGGAGTCCTTCTCCATTCAGCTTTTGCTATCCCTGAGTAAAACAACCCACACAGAAGCAGGAGGGAACTGGAGAGGCAGTGAAGCTGGTGGCAGTGCCTCTGGCCAGCAGCCAGGGAGACGGGTCCTCTGTCTCACCTTACCAATTTTCTGCTGTTATTGCAGGACTCTACATCACACACGCCTTGTGCTCCTCCAGTTGTACCTTGGCAACACAGAATTCACACCCTTTTTAAAGGTCATTCCCTAATCGTGCAGCTGTGCAGCTGTAACTGTAATGGTGCACAGAAGGTCCACAGTGTTCTCCAACGAGAGTAAATAGCAGCCAAAACTAAATATTTCAGAGTTCAAAATAAATTATCTTCTTCCATACTCACTGGGCTACAGTCCAGTAAGTCTTTTTCAACTTGAATTCAATACAAGACTCTGCAGTGGCTTTTTCAGCACATCTTGAAAGCACGAGGGTACTTGCCAGAGTAGTCTGCTTCCATGCATTCCCTGTGTAATAATTTCTTTCTAGTATAGATCACCTCATAAATGTATTTTTCAGTGCTACAAGGCAAGATTCTCATCTCAGTCACGCTGCTGTAAATCTGTTATAATTCCACAATCTAGCCTTTAGCATTTTTAATTTCTAAGAATGCCACTGGGGTATATTTACTTCCTATTTTCTACAGCCTGTTAGGTGAGAATTATAGTCATGTTGTCCAAAGCACACTCTAATCTTATATGCATCCATTAGTGGCTTAAGAAAAAATAATCAGACTGTCCAATCAGGCTAACAGATAACACAGAAGCCATCATTCACCTGTTATCCCTTTCTGCAATATTGTGATTTCCACCTGGCCCCAGGGTAATACACTATCGGTATTAGCAATTTTCCTTGTAAATTAATCAGAACCACCTAGCAAATAATTACAAACTTCTCTTCCAAATCTATTATCTTCAAGTTTAAATGTGGGCAGATGGTAGGCCTTAGGGCATGTTTTATTCCAGGTATGGAATTAATTGATGATTTCTCACATTATAAACAGAGAACTTCAAATTATTGTTGAACCTCTAATTTTTTTCCCTCTCATCCTATTAATGTTCATCCTAGGTAAATGTCTGGCAGCAATGAAATGTGCATTTTAAATACTCAGCCAATTTTGATTCAGGTGTGAGAATCAGAAGGTTCCTTCTCACCAGCACACTGATATTCAGAGCTTCTCTGTAACACTCATCCACTGACGGGTAAAAATTAATTTATTCCTCAGGCTGCCTGCCCTTGAGTGGAGGTGGACACTTTTCTAAATAGGACTTTGACATGCACAGTAGTTTCAGAATATAAATAGTATAAGACATTTGCGTTTGAAAATCAATTTTTCCTTCAAATTGATACCCTAGAGCTGAAAACTGATTGCTTATTAATTAATTAAGCTTTCAATGAGCACAGGATCTTTGGAAGCCCAGAGGAGGGGGAGGGGAGCTCATGGAATACCTGGTTCAATGCACACATGGAATATCTGACCTTTATGATTTAGGAGGCCTCTTCTCATTAAGCCAAGGAACTGAGATACCACCACCCTTAAAAGCAGCATGTAAAGAGAGGTTCAAGCAAAAAGCTTCCCTTTCCTGGCTGACAGGTCCTGAGTCTCAAGCGTAGACACCCAGGGACCTGGGAGTCTCCACTCAATTTGAACACCCACCTATTACAGAGTTCTACAATTAGGTTTGCCTCAAAGGCAGCAGCGTTGTTCTGCATCATTTAAAGCCACCAGATCAACTAAAACAATTTTGTAATTAAGAATGGGTCATGCTCAGTACCTTTCCCTCAGAACAGTGTGATACTTGCTATTCTTTACTGCCATAAAATGGGGATATTAAAAAACCAAAACTACTGTCTATTGCCTAGACTTTGACCATCAGTGCTACTGTCAGCTTAGAGATATCTACTGTATCCTAAATAAAATTAATGTGAGCAGATCACAGGCAGCCAGGAGCTGGTATGGACACAGAAATACTTTATTTTTAAACATTAATATCATTTGTCTTACTCTATGCAGAGATGTAAGAAATAAATAAATACTTCTTTATGAATCACAGCCACACAACAAAGCACTGAGAGTTGAATTCATTGCTTCCTTCCTTTATTATTTTTCTTTATGACTTCCTCATTTGGAACGTCTCCTATTTCATCACTCACATGAATAAAAATGATCTTATGCAATCATACATCACATTTCCCTCTCCTTCCTGGAAGGAGGGGGAGGAAACCAGCTCAAAACAACCGAAACAATCAGAGAGAATTTCCCAGTGGAGACAAGTGGCAAATGTGTAGCCAGCACAGTGTCCCCCTCACTCTCATCTCCCTACAACAGCCTATCAGCTCTGCACATGGGAATCCTAAACTCCTTCTACAGCCAAGGAAAAACGCAGCAGAACAGCTATTAGAGAGCATTTGTTCTTAGACATTTTCAAGAACTGTGTCAGTATTAATAAAAAGCCTGGGTAGTAGAGATGGTATGAATGCAAAGCTTTGTTCTGCCTTTTCACTTGAGGAATGCCTGCTCTTTCTCAGCAATTCATGATCAGCAAAACAAAATCAGAACAACTAACTGGGTAAAAGATAAACAGCTTTTAATAATGTAGAAAGTCGATCACAGCATTCCCAAGACCGAGATCCAGTGCCTCATATCCAGCAAACAAACCACCATGGTTGCATTAATTAACAGAAGATGCCCGATGCACAGGGAACATGATTAATTTTAAACAAGTAACTTCACTGACAAAGGTTCTCAGGAGCAACGAATCATGTCAGGACACCCAACCTTTTCCTCACTCCTGTCTACAACTCAAGATGCTTTAAGAGAAGCACTAATTTCAGAGTGGGAAGCTTATCTTGAAATACCTAGCTGTAGGTGGGAGGGAGGGAGGGAGTGTTTGGCACTCAAAACTGTTCCTGGTAGCCAAAACAAGAAGCTTTCCTTGCAAACAGGAGGTACTGGGCCCAGCAGAAGGGGAACTACAGAAACACCCAAGTTATGCTGCTCAAAGCAGCAGCCTGAAGCTGCATGACCAGACAGATCTCCCAGTGAGAGTGGTGAAGGATTCTGTGATGGCAAATAGCTGCTTACCAAGCTGACTGTGTATCCTAAGGGGATGAGGAGCGATGCATAAAGAACTAGAGCTTAAGAAGCAGGCAAGCAAGAAGATTCCATAGACCAAATTCAACTTCCTTAAACAGGAAAAAATGGATTTTGTTTATTTAAATAATGAAGCTTCTACCATCCCTTCTGTCCTCTTCACTGATCATAATTGTTTAGGTAATGCTTGGACAGGGAAAGATAGATATAACCCGAAACCATGAACTACATTCTCCCAGCAACACATTAGGCTCTTTGAAGAAAACCAGGAACATTTAATAATTCCTTTTTAAATTAAAAAGAAGGATGGATGCAACTTAATTCCATAATTAAAGGGTTAATTATATGCATGATAAAAATAAGTTTTATGTTTTACTGTGCACACCCAATCCCTATAATCTGGTCATAAATAAAAGGGCTGGTGATAAGGAAAGCTGCAGGCAGGAGAGCAACTCACCATCTTTAATGGGCAGTTATATGACATGCTGCTAGTACATTGGCAGTAAATCAGCAGAAACATCTTTTATAGAGTTCTAGTTTTTATGATGTCATTAACTTTCCTCCTTATACTTAAGGGATAATGAAATAAAGTCATGAGGAGGGATCAAAGGATGAGCCTGAACTGTGTAGTTTGAAACAGCCACAGGGGAATGAATTTTGCCCACGCTTTCCTGGAGACATTTTGAGGGCAGAGAGGAGTGAAGACTGGAGGAGGCAAGGCAGACCACAAAACTTTTGGCAAACCCTGAATATCACACATATTAATGAGCTGTTTTATGAGAAGAGTTCTTTAAGCAATATTCCTGTGGCTTCAAAACGCTGCAATTTAGCAATAATTTAAACACACGAGGTGGTGGGATCCACACCATGTTGAAAGAAATGGCAAGACAGGCTGAAACATTAGCACACCCATATTGCAAAGATCACAGGCACAACAACAGTGTCTCACCCTCTTGTGTAAGCAGCAACGCTGAGCAGGTGCCATCAGCAGGGTAATGTACAGCACCCAATACCAGTGCACACCAGTAAACTAAGGCAGTGATACTGGGAAGCTGTGACAGCTGTGAACCATTTAGGTCAAGTCAGGCATCCATCTAACACAAATAGAAGAAAATGTTGCCAGTGGATCTGCAACTAATTAAAAAAATTAAAGTAAACCTCCCCCTGCCTAGCAGTGGTCACTGTGATTAAAATCCTTCCATAGGCTACCTATCAGAGAAGCCTTAAAAAGCAAAGGTTCTGTTTAGCTGATAAAATGACAGCCAAATCTAAAAATTGGTGGTAAGAACAATTTCTTGACTTCCTGATCATTCCTTATTCTGATTTATACACATAAAGGGGGAAATTTTGTGTCTTGCCCTGAAGATACGCAGCACTGGCCGTTTCTTAACACACAAATTATATGTAGCCCAGGTCTCCTCCTCCTTGCAGCCCAATGTTTTCTTTCACTTGCTTTGCATAACTCTGTTTAGCGGATTTTGCCAAGGAAATGAAGATGGAGCAGTTAATTAGCCCATCTTAGGGATCTGCACGAGCACGTGGGAAGCTCTAGGTCAGCGCATCTGTCTGCAAACACAGTGGTCAATTAGCACGAAGAACATTTATCAACAAGTGCTGTTACATTTTCCACAAGCGACCTTTCAGCAAACTCCCAGCCACGTTGTACAGCAAGGCTCAGGCGTGTTAGTTAAGATTCTTGAGGCTGCTCTCCCCAAGCACCGACTCCACTCATCTTCCCATTCAAATTGAAGCTGTCTTTTGTCTGATGTACGCACGCGGCGGCGCGATGGAAGAGTAACCCATCCTGGCTGCCATGGAATAATAATGGCTGTGTCAGTGCGCCTGTCCATCTCCTGCTCCCCATCCTCCTCGCAACAGCAGCTGCCATGGAAGCTCAACCCTGACAAGGCAGTGCTGGAGAGGAAGGGAAGCTCCTCTCTGGTGTTATTAGGAGGAAGGGGAGGGGAATGGAGGAGCTAATTGTGCACACTGCAACTCCTTCTGAAAATAGCAAACTGAGTTATCTCAGTGTTTCTTATAGGGCTTTATGCATTCAAACTTCTCTAAATGAGGAACTACACCATGCATTACGCATTGCCATAGAGATGATTGTATACCATTACCCAAAATTGAACTGAGTCTGTTCAACCTACCCTGCACTCCAATTTGTCACAGAAACAGTTTTCCTGGCCCATTCATGTAATGAATGTGGATATGAAGTTAGTGCCAAGGAAGATAAGCACCCTCAGGGTTATTTAAGCCTACCCTTCTCTGTCATTCCCTGCAATATGTCTTAGGCAGCATTATATAGGAGTTTTTAAAAAAAAGAAGCAGAAGTGGAAACAGTAGTAAAAACATCATTCAGATCCGATTCCAGCATTTACAGTGACCTTGCTGGGTGGAAAATGTTTTACTGTTACCTATTTCAAAATCCAACAGGATCGATCATAAAATCTCTTTTGTTTTTAGAGAAGATACTGAAGGACACAGCACACAAAGCATACTTTGTCAGGCCAATAGCTCTCCTGTTTCTACAGAAAACTTCTCCAGTTCTTCATATAAATCACATTCATCCAGTGAAGTGCGAAATGCCCAGGTTCTACAAAGCAACAAGTCATATTTCAGAGGCTCTGCGCTTTGTTAGGGAACCCTAGATGAAGTCCTGTCAGTGTGAAAGGAAAGGCTCAGCTCCCATGAATACCATTCAGGTGAGAATTTAACTCTCTTAATTGTCCCTTTTAGCTTCAAAACAACCATACAAACAACAAGGGAAAGTAAAGCCCGGTATATTGACTGCAGCAGACTCAGAGGGCAATCACTGTTCAGCCAGCCTTTCTGAGGTAGCTGAAGTCCATCATCACATCCAACCCAGAGCTGATGCCAACACAAAATTCTGCAGGACTCTCCATCACCGAAGCAGCAGCAGTGCCTGTGTGCTGGATCAGCCTGCACTTGGAACACAGCAGTGGGATGGAGGTGCCTTGAGATGCATGGCTTGTAAGCTGGGAGGTTAAAAGCAGCATTAGAGAATTAGGTGCCCAATTCCCACTGAGAACCACTGGTAATTAGTATCTACAATAACACAAAGACCCATGCAATTAGTATGCAAAGATGCTTGTGCAGAGGGCAGGCTGGCTGAGATTTAATTTTTAGGGTTTCCGCAGCAATTTTATTTGTGACCTAACACTTGATTTTTACCTTCAATATTCCTCTATATCCCACCTACCCTATCCTTACAGCACAAGCCAGCAAGATTACAAACCAGGGCTTATCTACAAAGAGCGTTTCCCTGCTATGGAGCCTGTGATGTCCCTCAATTTAAATTGCAATGGTTTCTTCTTTGAAGGATTGCTAAGTGGCAAGAACAAAACCTATGACTGTCAGGCTCTAAGCATCACGATTTCTTATGGCTTTACAGCAGAACATTAGGACAGGATGAAGAATTAGCTGTGTCAAGGAGAAAATTTGCTACTGTCAAATTTGTTTAGTTATTCGGAGTTACAAATATGATTTGCTGCTACCAAAAAATCAACTAGGCTATATTAAAAGTGTAATTTGATACCCAGCTATAAATCTCTTTAATAAAGGTGTGGTGGAAATGATGTTATCCATATATAAAGATTAATCTCTATTTAAATATATATATAAATTCAGGAAGCTGAACGATGCCAATGCTGAAAGGTGTCTTCTAAAGTGCGACGGTGCTTTGTTACTCCTGGTAAATGCTAATTCTTTTTGCTGCTGCTTGGTTGTACTTTACATTTAACCACACAGTCCTATTTATTATTCTCACTCTGAACTTTCACGGCATCCTTTTCATCAGTTAAATTCCCCTTTTCGAAACAAACATCTATTTGAACAAAAACAGTCTTCAAAAAAAAAAAAAAAAAAAAAAAAAAAAAAAAAAAAAAAAAAAAAAAAAGGAAAAAAAGAAAAAAAGAAAATAATCAAAGCATTTTTAGTGAAATGAAGTTTTCTGGACTGAATTACCCAGCCTACACCATAGCATGCTCAGCCAGTGGAAATTATTTAGGAACAAGCGAGGGATGGGGCCAAAGGCCCGAGGCCTTTATCTGGCGGATGATTGATGTGCGGCGGGCCCCGCTGCGGCCAACAGCGATTTTTATCTGTTGCCAGCAGCAACAGGCCCGGGGCGCAGCGTGAGGCCCGCGGCCGGCGGGGCGCGGCACGGCCCGCACACAGGGACACACAAACGGCCTTTTCAGCCCGACAGCTCTCGTGGGGGGCTCTGACATAAAGGGCCCTTTGCAAAGGCTGGAATTGTCAGCCCTTTGATGGCCGCATGCTGGGCCATTAGCTTCTGTTACTAATTTGCGGTGCATGTGAGAGGGCAGAGCGGCGGGAACACCTGCGAGCGGCCCGGGCGCATTGTGGG
Organism: Dicaeum eximium; assembly: GCA_013396995.1. Taxonomy (NCBI): domain Eukaryota; kingdom Metazoa; phylum Chordata; class Aves; order Passeriformes; family Dicaeidae; genus Dicaeum; species Dicaeum eximium. Next base: position 778,492 of record VWZP01008898.1, on the reverse strand, counting down.
ACGGGTTTTGTCAGGAGAGACGAGGAATAAAGGACGAGGCATAACCCTTCCCTCTAAAGGGCAGATGACACAGGCTATTATCGTTTCCAGCCATCAAAAGGACGGCTCTGAAGTAACATCAAGCCGTCTAACTCAAACCTGGAAAGGCAAAGGCACTAGGGAAATTCAGAGTTAATAAGGGGCCCGGCTGTAACACAATGTGCCAGGCTTCTGCAGGAACTTTTTGGGGAGAGGCACCCTTACACACCAGGACACCGAAGAACAACACACAGAATTCAAGGATAAACCATCATCTGTGCTTGTGCCGATTCTGAAAGTCCACATCTGCTCAAGCTCCTGTGTGCAAAACATATAAGGGGGAAAATAGTAGTGGAGATGGGGGTGTTGATGGCAGATGCCAGCCCTGGCCATAAGTGGAAGAAATGCCATTTGGAACTGCTGGGGTAACTCCTAAACCCACAGATTCCTGCGCTCTGAACACAATTTGACATTTTTCCACCAGCAATCCCATAGAGCATCAAAGCTTCCACACAACTGGGCCAGTGAACACACCCAGAAGGTCTCCCTGCCCCACGCATGAGCTAAACTGAGGCACAGCAAACAGCACGCCCCAGATCCCAGAGCGAGATTATGGCAGCGCTGGGAATACAGCACAGACCTCCTGTCTCCTCCTCCTGGCTTTGAACACAAAACCTCGCTTCCTTTGTTGGTTAATATTCAGGATGCAGAAATTACAAGCATTCAAGGCTGAAACTTTAAAGATTAATATAAAAGCAACTTTTATATTACATTTGTGCAAGCAACCAGAAAAGTACATATTGTAAAATAATCCACAAGTCGTACTACTGCGGACCACTGCAGTGACTAATGAACATGTTAACTTTCAGGCTGAGTTTTGCTGGAAAGCAATTTTTCCCACCAAATTATAAAGTCTACTTGAGTAAAAGAATAATTTACAACTCTCACAGCACCATGGTATCACAGAAATACCACTCCAGCGAAATTAAATAGGCGTCAGAAAGCACCACAATATCCAAACAAATCCAAACCCAACTCCAGTCAGAAGGAAGAAAGTCCACTGCAGTAGACCGAGTCTGCACTGATGCTGAAGACACACTTTTATTGAACAAAATTTCTGTAAAACATGGTTTGCACAGCCTGTATTCATGCTACATCAGAGCCAGGAACCAGAAACGGGGCCCCACTGCATTAAGCTACTGGTTTGCAGCCCTAGGACATGAGACCTCCAGCTTTGCTGAGCACTTCTTAAATGAGCTGTAAAAAGGTAGCTAAGAAAAGCAAGCCTGTGGTCAAGATGGCTTTGCATTCAAAATATAGGGCTCTGCAAATTTAGTGGTGTTTTTCTTAGGTTGTTTGCAAATTGGAAGAGGTTGAAAACCACCAGCAAGACTCCAAGTGAGGTATGAGAGAAACCTACCATTATAAAAGAGGTTTGGGTAAAATGGCAACAGACTTTGACGAAGCTGAAACCTAAATAAATATTATAAACATATTACTACGAGTCTGGAATCAGAAAGTGCCATCCGCAAGGCTCCAGGAAGTTCTGAATCTGGCTCCTCACCATGCAATTTTAATTACAAGTCTTTCCTACCTGTGCTTCCAGCTTCACAGCAATTTAAATGTCTGAAAACCTCAAATCATGGGATCTTGATCAAACCTTGTAAGCTTATTTTCAATGACATGTTTGCCTTCAGTTTCACAACCACCGATTAGAATTCATTTCTTTTAAAGCAAATTCTGACAAAATCAATCAACTTGAGAAGGTACTGGTGAGTGAAAAACACCACACTCAGTAAAGCCACAAGTCACAGCCTTGCTGTGGTCCTGCTGAGCTGACAAAGACCCACTCCCTTCTCCAGATTGTGTTTTCTTGGGATTCCTGCAATTTTCTACTGCTGTCATTGACAGAGATGAAAATCCTACTGTTCTGCCACTCATTGTCCAAGGCCAGTGAGGTAAAGAGCTACCTGAACAGAATACCCACAAGGATGTTTGCTCAAAGCAGACAGATCAGAGATAAGGTTTTGGTCAGATCAGGTGTAAATCGTCCGTGATGTGAAGCAGAAACTAGTCCTACTGAGGATCTTTCTTCCACACTCCATTTCTCAAGTCAAACAAAGAAAAAAACCTCTAAAATCCCTTTCCTCGTCCCCCAAAACCTCTAGTTTTGGGTAGTGCCAAATGTGCTGTTCAGAGCCTGAACCAGTCACACACCTCACAGATAATGATCATCCTGTCAGCCCCACACCTCAGAGCTGGCAGGCAGCCCCCAAAGCAGCTTTGATTCTGCACGTTTGCACATTACTCAATCCCTCCACACAACCACCTTCTGCTCTCTTTCCCCGTAGTCCAGTGTAGCATTGAAGAAAATTAATGTGAAACTGCCCTTCTAATTTTTGTCTTGGAGAACCTGCCCTGCTCTTTCATCTCTCTGTGAGCCAGTTTCAGTGGGTGACCCAACCACCTCAACAGGAACTTTGAAGCACAAGTCACTGAGGCAGCGTGTCAGAGCACTTGGGGCCAACAAGATGGGCACCATGCTGACACTCTAGTTAAAAACACACCAAACTCCTCCTTTCTGAACACCAGATTAATCTGAAGTTCACTTGCATTGCTCTTCATGCATGTTTGAACACATCCTCTTCACTTAAACTGCATTGCCTAAAACAACTTCCATTATTTTTCTAATTTCTCTGCAGTAGTACTAGAAACTTTTGAGGAACTGATTTCCTTTACATTTTTCCTCTACATTTGCATTTTTCCCTTTACATTTGCAAATTTCATTACTTAGTTCCAAAAGCCAACTATCGCATCGATTTTGCCAACCCAACAGCTCATTGGCCATCATTCAACTGAGGAACTCAACAGAAACACTTTCCAAAATCCCTGAGCTCGGTTGCTGCTTCCCCCTTTCCTCAAGATGATTTAAAATGCCCTAAGGTGTGGGATGAAGTCGGGCCTGTCAGGCTTTTCTGCCCACACCTGTGCTCTCTGCACCAAGCAGGTGCAGCCCATCAGTGCTGCACAGGGTACGTGTCAGCTTGTGCTAACATCCTTCAGATAAAACCATTATCTTTACATCATTCATTGGCCTTTATACAAATAAAGTCACTGAACTAAAGCATTGCTGCAGAATCAATTTCTTTTGGTGTTGATAATGAAGGCTTTGGCTTTTATTTCTCACATAAACGTGTACTTTATTTCCAGGAAGGAAGGAAAAAAAGAAAGGAACAAAAAAAGGAAGGGCCTTTCTTCTCAGTAACTATTGTAATTTCCTTGAAATATCAACTGATTCTTACCCTTCCTTCTCACACAGGACCAGATATATGTATCTGTGAGAACAGCCCATTTAATTCCCTCCCTGCAAATACTCTAAATAGGATCCATAAATAGGATTCATATAATGAAGCTGATTCTGGCATGACTGAAAAAGTTCTACTTGTTAAGAAAAATACTTGAAGAATGAGTACTGTGAGAAGTATCATTGTTTGTGAGTTCTGAAATATAAATATGCAAATACAGACACAGTATTTTTTTAAAATAAAGTCTTAAATAGCTGCCCAAAAATAATGCAGCCAAGCTTGAGAAATAGATGTAGATATGAAAGTCATAATTATCCAGCAGTAGGACTAATCCAAGGAGATTAGTTGGAAACAGAAAAAGAACGAAAACAAGGGAAGTGATAAACACATGAGACACAGCATTTGGTTTCAAAGTGGGCCAGGTGGCTTCCTTGGCACTCTGGCAGCAGGGAATTCTTCAGACTCTCAGCACATTCCGAAGGCAGAGAAGCTGCCTGCCCCAGCTCCAGCCCATTGGATGGGCACAGGTTCAGGGATCATTCTCCTTACCCTTTAAAAGCAGCTGGATTGGAATGCAACCACGGAGACCTTCCTACTACCCTGCTGCCTTGCAAATCTGGGCAATAACTCCAGGCTGCAAATTAATCTGAATTAGGTGTCTGATACTCTAACTGCAGTCATCACACAATCTCCAGAAGAGGAAGATTCCTGGAGCAGGGAGATGTCTCGGCTCGGGATGAGCAGTGGGGAGTACTTGGAGAGAGGCACCAGGGCTCAAGGGAAATGCCAAGGAGCATTTGGTTCTGCAGCTTCACATAGGCATGGTCTGTTGCCACCAGAGCTGGTGACTCCTGGTCCTGTCTAATGCCAGAATTAGAGATTCAGCTCATGCTCCACACCACCACATGCCCTGGAACACACTCTGGGGGCAATTTCAGATATCATCAACCCCTGCTGTTTCCAGCCTATATAAACAGGAAAGAACACTGACCTGATTTTATCCAAGACAAAAGGCTGGGAAGAAGAGAAAAAAGGGGGAAGGAAAAGATAATAAAATAAAAGTTCAGTTTGTGGGTAGTGTTTCAAGAATGAAATCTTCCCAGCTAGTCCTTCAGGTGCTCTCCATCCCCCAGCCTTCAAACAGGCATGTTCTGCTGCAGCAATGAGCTTCACAGAGTCTGCTGTTCTAGGAAGGGCAGTGGTTTAGCCACGTCCTCAGTGTTCTGCACAACAATTAGTAGGAGGTTCATTGCTATACATCAGAGATGTGGTCTGGCTGTGGATAATTTTTCATAGAACTCTTAAAAGTGATGAGTTAAAAGCATTTATCAGAAAAACCAGTGTAACAACAACAAAACCTGCAAAAAAATAAAATACAAGAAACCAACCACTCAGGCACACACACAAGCTTCCAGACATTTAATTACAAAATAAATGCATATGACAGACATCAACAAGCCTACAGGAAGATTCCTGCTTCAGTATTCAATGCAGCCTCAATAAATATTTCAAGGTTTCAAATGGATGCTTTGCAATAGCAGAGTTTCCATTTGCACAAGTGCCAGAAGGAAGAATTCAAAACAGGCTTAAAGCAAAACCAGAGTATTTTCCTGTAAAACTTTAATTGGGAAACTGACACTATATAATCTGTACATCATTGCCTTCGAGCTGTTGTTAAAAAATTAAAGCTGTATCAAAAGAACTGCTTTGTTAAATTAACACATTATGCATACCAGACATAATCTGCAGCAGGAAAGGAAATAGCTTGGAGTCCAAAATGCACTGATTGCTGTGGTTGACAGAGGCTGAGCCAAACAACGTCAGCAGACTAAAGCATCTCTCACGCCTCCTGTACGGACACACTCCCTTACAAACACCCAGCCTTGATTTCAAAACCTGCACAAAAGCAGCAGACGAGCAGGATTTCATCATGGTGATTGTTACAGCTACAAATCACACATCACATTGTGTGAATTCAGTGTGAAGTTTTGAGATGTGCAGGTAGGGGGTGAGGCTGTGCTGATGGAGCCTGCTGCCAAGCCCACCTTTGCTTTTATTCCAAGGCCAGCAGCAAGGAAGCTGGAATGCCCAGGGCTGGTATGATGGGCATGAGGGCTCATCCAGCCACGGGAGCCTCTGTCCCATGGAAAAAGACATCCCAGCCCCTTGTTCCAGCAGGAGGCAATGCCTTTTCCATGCTTGCTCAGCAGCATCTGCAGGAGCACAGCCACTACCAGGACAGGCACCTGCAGCATGGGGAGCTGGGCTACAAGCTGGGCTTGGGACAGAAGCTGAGGGGCTTGGTTCGAGAAGAGGGGTGATCAGGCAAGGACATGGGACAAGCAGCTCCTTATACTCTAGGCACAAGACAAAAAAATTAGGTAGATCTTCTGAACTACCTCACCTATTTTAGTAAATACTCTGTAAAACACTCTCCCATCTACACACCTCAAGAAAAGACCTGAGTACCACTGCCCCATTTTAAGGCTAGAGACACTCAGGCACTGAGGCTCAGAGGACCCTGCCCAAGGCCTCTTTGAAATCACTGGTTTAAAACCTCATTTACTAAAAGTTTCTCTCTGAAGTCCATTCTGATGCTGAAGTCTGCTCAGCAAATACATGCCAAATCCAAACCAAATGCCCTAAGTCATTCCCAGGATATGACCACCTTCTCTGTTTAACCTTTGCAAGCCCTTGTCACAGTCACCATCAGTTTGGCTTCAGATCAATCCAGGCTCATCAAACAGCCTACACTTTGAAAAGTGATTCATCACTTTGCATGCCCAAACTCCTGACAACATGACAGACCCGAGGAGGCCAAGTTTTCTAAAAATACAGAGCACGCTTCCTCAGAAGAGCCCGGTTCTCTCATATGCTTTAAGTTGTTCACCTCTGAATTTGAAGTGCCAAAGTAATTTTGGAAGATCTGAACGATAATGCTTCCTCAGTAAGAATTTACAGCTTTGCACAGACGGTCTGTACTTCACTCTGTGCACTGCGAGTCTGAGGCAGTGCTGTGGTCTGCAGTGGTGAAGGCGGCTTAACAGTTTTGAGGCTTTCAAGATAAGCAAAATTTCCCTTGACGTTGTAAACTCTTCAGGTGGTTAGAGACAACAGTTTCTGCTTTTTTGATGTCTTCTCAGAAAAGAGCTCACATAATTTTATCAGTCTCTGGGGTGACCATCAGATAACCAAGCTATTCCTACCGGAACCACTCAATGCATCTCCCCCTTCCTGTCACTGGCAATCCACAAGACGACCAGCGGGTTCGAGCTAACCACAGGGCTCACAACCTAACTGATTAAGTAGGTGGGAACTGATGCCAGCTCAGCTCAAAGTGTCTGTCTCTGCTAACCAGAAGCCAGCCGCAAGCTGTGGAGGGGAATGACCACAGATAACACACTGATACTGAAACCGTTTGGTGAAGCTGCAGCTTCCTGTTCGAGTGCTCTCGCAATCTCTTCAAAATGAATCTTCAGCAGGAAACTGGCTGCAGTTAAATGGGCTGTTTGGGTCGGCGTGTGGCGTCTATTGCTGCCTCTTGTTTTCAAGGGACCATTTATTATTCTCTCCTGCCCTCTTCCCCGGCTCTCTAGAAATGAACTGAATTAGGGCTCCTCAGAGAACGAAGGAGAGGAAAGGAAAGATCCTTAGGCAAAGGCTGTGAGCACCCTGCACCTGTTACAGCTCGATGCCTGCCAGTTACACAGTGCTCTGTGCCCTCGGGCATCTCCACTGTGACATCCTCATCTTTGTGACTAGAGCTCCTTAAACCAGGATGCTACCAGATGCAATTAAGAAGCTTTGGAAGAGACAAGAATACATGGTAAAAATGTGTTCTGTGAACTGGTCTGATCTAACTTTAGTCACGAGCCTTATAACCATGCTTGTGTCAACACTTGCTCATATTTTGCTATGAGGAATGCTTGCAAAGAAAGCCTTTTAGACAAGCAATTTTTGAGATAAAATTTTGAATTTTTGGTTCATTACAAGTATCCCACTAAGTTTTGCTTTTCAGCTGTTCAATGCTGCTGCTACTCTGCAGGTGATGGCAGAATTTCATCAATCCAGTAAAACACATATATGCTTTACCCACCTCAAATGCAACAATCTTTTTCTTTGGTGATTACCAACTGGTCTGAGAATGCTGCTGCACAAGTTCAAAGCACATACTACACAGTCTGTACCATCCCTCATCTACAGCACTCTAATTGCTACAGGATGTCCAAAAATTGTCCTGCATTGATTGGCTGATTTCAAGGTCAGCATGAACCATTTCAACCCCGTGTCCAGAAAACCCAAGAACCACACATGACAGCTTCTTAATCAACTCCAAAATATACTATTGTTTACAGATAACAAAGTACCTGTCTAAAAAAACTGAACTGAGGTTTGCAAGTACCCAGCAGCTACATCTAACATCTTCCCAAAAACAGCCAGTGTCCTGAAGCTTTCTGGTGAACACGTGGTGAATTCATCAGACAAGAAAATTCCTCAGGATACTACAGATCTAGGCTGTAAGTGTTCAGGCACACAAAGTCTTATCCATCATATACCACAGAGATGAAATGCAGACAGTAAAGGTATGAATCAGGCTACATTCCTGTAGGAACCACTGCAGCCATGTCCACAGTGATGTAAATGTACGCCAATTTTCCATCATTCTGGTTGCAAACCTCTAAATATTCACAAGCAGAAGCACGGCATCTGGAAAGTATCTATAAATAAAGCAGTTAATTCCATTAAAATCTAGATGTGATACCACTTGAGTGTGTAACTGAGCAGCACTGTGTAGGAATTGCTAGTGCTTGCTGGATTTTTTTATTATATTTTTGAGACACATACTAACTCCATAATCAAAAGCAATTCTGAGCACAAAACTGACCTCAAGGTCACAAGACTCTGTGGCAGACTGTTCCCTTTCATTGGAAGTACATTGTACAGCCAGGACATCAGCACATCCACACCGGATGGTCCACAGGGCTAATTAAAAAGCACCTTTGGTGGCTGTATCTGTTCCTAGAGCAGGTTAGTAAGCCAAACTTTATAACAAGTAATGAAACTGAAGGTGCTACAGAAGCACACAATTCCCACAAAAACAAAGCAGAGCTCAGAGAGATGAACAATTGTTTCACTCAACCTCAATGCCTTTGAGTTTCTGACCTGTAACGAGCTGAGAAAAGAGAGAACAGCTACAATCACCTGAAAACTATGCTGAAACACAAGGTATTCTGAACTGGAACTTAAAAATTTCTCCCTGAAACTAAGTATCATTGATCGAAGGGTTTTAAAACAAAATTTGGATACAGCAGTGCTTGAATTTCCAAAGTACACCATTGCCTCCCTAAAGGTATTTAATAAAACAAAGAGACAGGGAACTAGCAGAGAGTATTGGGCCTTACCACTTCCAAATGATATTGCAAAGACCTCCGACTCCGGTGTGATTCCTATCTCACACCTGAGTTACAATGGATTCATTGACATTTCTGCCCTTGCCATGCATTCCCCGGCTGTCTAGAACTGCAGTCGGTCCTTCTGCATCATATAGGAAGTTTCTTACAGTTTCATTTATTTATTTATTTGCTATAAACAGGAAAAAGGACACCTTTCTAAAATGTGACCAGCAGGTCATGGTGACTGGGGCTTGTGTTGACCTGAAGTAGCTGTGATGCTGAAATGCTGAGGCAGCAGGAAGTGAAAACACTGACCCTGAGTAGAAAACATCTCACATGGCTGACCAGGGTTTCCATCTGAATGCTCCTCTTCCAGCAGTGCAAGCACTGCAGATCAGAAAGCTGCTCTTCAGCACCTCTTGTACTGTTGCAGCAGGAGCTGAACAGTTCCTGGAAAGGCAGCCCAGAACCTCATGCTCCTGCCTGAGCCACCTGCACAGGGACACCAGCACGGAGCCCTCTGTTCTCTCACCCCACAAGGAGTGGGGGAGAGCTGCCTTCCCACTGCAGAGGAACCACATGGCCCAGTATATTCACATTTTAGCAGCCAGCTCAGTTGCATCCAGGCTGAAACACGAAGTGAGGAGAGAAACCTCAGCCTACAGCAGATTTCCACTCATTTGCAGCTTTCACAGCAGAGCCCCCACACCTTCAGCATGTTATCAAAAGTTTTCTTTGGTGTGAGAGCTGACTTAGGGTTGCATCTGTTGTTTTGCTAAATTAAAGTTGCATTTTTGTCTTCTGTTAGGACAGGAAAGAAATTGAAGATCTCTCTCGCCTATAATAACAAATCCCAATTAAAAAAAAAAAAGGTGACAAGAAGAAATCACAGCACCCAGCACAACAAGCACCAGTGCATGGGCAACCCTCAGAGACTGACTATTTTAACCCTCTCTGTAATTATAAAACACCAGAACTGCCCCAAGACTATCAGAGAATTGAACAAAAGTCAAAAGCAAATCCCCCAAGAGGCCCCACACTTAACCCCTGCTCACTGTACTGGTTGGGTAAGGAGCCCTGATCCTAATCAGCTGTCTGCTTTAATCATCTTTTTGTTGGCTTTGGTAAAAGGAAAGGAAAGAGAGGTAAAACAAGGCAAAGGATTCTAAGGAAAGAGAGTCATGAGAGCAAACAACAATGTGAAAACAGCTGAGACAGACAAGCAAATACCGTGCCCTGCTACACAAAGAAAGCTACAGCACGTATATGACACAACTGCTTCAGGACAGTCTTAATCAAAAAGGTCCAGAAATAAAGACCAGATATTCTCAAAATCCTCTGCCTTCCCTCTTCAGCAGGATGTAATCCTTTCCAGGCTGGTGAATTCAAGATGGATTTAGGACAACTTTTCATTTTAGCGTGCGAGGCTGGTGACAGCGAGGTTATCCCAGCCCAAAAGCCAAGGAGCACTGGGAATTTCGGGGGATGTGTCTGGTTAACAATAGCATCTTTCTAGTCAGATTAGAGGGCTGCTCCCCCCCGGTGCCCCGAGCGGAGGGCAGCGGCACAGAGATTAAAAACACGGGCAGAAATCACACACAAGTCATATGTGCCGTCCCTCGAGGGGCTCACGGTGTCAGCTGGCTGCGCCTCCCTGAGCTGGGGGTTTATGGAAATCAGGACCATCCCGTCCTGCTCCGGCCACGGGGACCAAGGGGCACCGCTGCCGAGCCTCCGAGGCAGCCCCTCTGCCAAGACCACTGCTCAGGCAGGGGGAAACTCCGCCAGAGAGGGCCCTTTGTGCTTGCTTATGGCTGTGGAGAGGAGTGAAAATCCACGGGACTTTTCATCCTAATTAAAAGCAGAGGTCATCTAAGAAGAAACAGACTTTCAAAAAAGGGAACTTCTAAAGGAAAATGTGTTGTAAGGAAGTTCATGGACTTCAATATTTGTAAAGCTGAAGTATGTCGTTTATTTATGTTTGTACTTCTGCTTAAGCTTTTCATGGGACGTTTCAAAAACCCTCAAAAGAGCTCCCACGGATCTGGAATAATGTGTACTAATTACTGAGCTCAATTTGAGCTCATGGCTTATGGGACAGTCCCTGGAGCCAAGGGTCCAGCTCCTCAGCTGGCTTACAGCAACCTGGCTTCATCCCACACAGCGCTAAGAGCAAACAAACTCTTTATTTATTCAGTGAACTCAGCCTGTCCAGGCGAATTCAAGCATGGGAGTAAAAAACTACTGTGAAGTGAGGTTATTAGGAACATGGGGAAAGAAAGCCAGCAGAAGTTAAATGCTTTGGACTGATAACCCACCATTTTATTCCTGGCTCTCTAAAACTCTTGGTATCTTACAGGGAAAAGTCCTTTCAAAATGCTTTATGCTTCTATTCCATATTCTTATTTTTCTATCTTTTTAAATCCTTAGTGCTGTTATTGCACTTGCAGGCCACATCACTTTTTTATAGTCCTTTTTTCTTTTCTCTGTCTTCAAAGAAGACAGAGTATTGTTCCACCTTATGGGGACCTATCTGCCATTTTTTTTCTTGTCCAGAAGCAAAAGACAATTAGAGTCCCTCTTTTATGCTTGGCATCATGGCAAAAGGAGATTGATAGTTATTTTGGAATTATTACTCCTTTATTCATAAATCTTGTCCAGAAAAATCTTGCTCACATTGCCAGCCCACAGGCACACTATTGTAGGAAATACATATTAAATTCAGTTTTATCATTTACCTTTGGCTCCAGCTCAAGGAGTTTTAGAGTTATAACAAGAGCCCTGTTTCCAATATTGATTTTTGGCACAGAAAAATGCTAATTTATCAGAGGTCCTAAAATACAATGAATTTTCCAGCCCAGCCAAGAAATGTTACCCACCTACAGCAGAGATTTTTCATTAGTGTGTGACAGAGCAGCAGGTGGAAAAACCCTGTTTGTCTCAATTCCAATGTGCCTCCAGTCACTGAGCGTGCTTCCACACCATGAGGGAAGCACACTCAGGAATTCCCAAACAGAAGTATGACATGCTTCATTGCAATAATTTTTTTTATCTTTATGTAGAAATTTATCCTTCTCAGGACATCAGTTTCTCCATGGCCATCTCAAAGACATCAAGGTATACAATCATCCCTGGGATCCATGTTGGAAATGACTCAAGGTCTCTACACAAAAGATGCTGTTGAAGGTACTTTTCCAAGTGATAATTTGGTTCCAACCTAACAGTACAAGAACATCCCTAAAGCACAGAGTGGACTGGGGAATGCTGCTGGTGTGATCCTCAGTGAGCCCTGGAACCACTACACCAAAGGCACCAGCCTGCCCATGCTCACACCAAGGATTTCTGGCCTGAGAACACTCTCCTTAGTGGGCACCATCTGCTTCAGAGTTTCACAGAACTGCACTGAGCTGGCACCAAACTAAGAGAGGCCATGAAAAGAGCTTTACAGGGGGATATAAACCTGCAGAGTCAACAGCTCCTCTGCTGATGATTTCCCAGCACTTTGCAGCCATCTGTACCTGTCCTCTCTACCACTGAGGTTGCTGAGCTGGGCAAACCAGAGGAATGCAGCTCAGAACTGGCTGTCCCAGCAAATGCACCCATGGGCACGAGCCAAAGAGATCTGACAGGGGCAGGGTGGCTGTGGGCAGCTCTGTTGGGCAACAGCCCCACTGTACAGCAACACTGAGCACACAGCACAGGAGAGGAGTCCTGGCTGGCTGTAAAGATCTTTGCCAGCAAAGATCCAAACCGGCTGGAAAGCCAGTTCCAAAAATGAACAAGCTCATTTGAGACAACAGTCAGGAAGGGGCAGACTGGGGTGCAGGCAGACAGTGCAGTGAGCTCAGGGTGCTCAAAGCCTACCCAGCACTTGCCTGAGTCACCTCAGGTTCAGCTTCACCCAGGGGACAAGATAACTCTTCTCATGCTCTGTCACCAAGAAGGATAGCACTGAGCTGACTCTGGATGACCCAAGAGTCTCTGCAAGCCTTATGGTGTTCTGCACATTTCCCTCTATCCACGAGCTCCAGCCCCAGTTAGCTGAGACACTGGTTTCCGGCGCTCAACAAGGAAGATGTAAAATCAACAGAATTTGATCAGCTGCCAGAGATTTGACTAGGCTACAAAGACTTTGATATTTTACAGAAGCTTAGAATAAAAATCAGCTGCTGCTGTAGCCAAGTGTATGTTACTGTTTTTTTTTTTAAAAAAAAATCCCTTTCAAGAACAAATAAAACCAAACAAAGACGTCTCATCCTCCAGTACTTTCGTTCCAAGGCACACTCAGACAGGTTGGCTCACTGGCTACCCATTTGCCATATGCTTTCAAGTTTATTCTTTCATTCACTCCCATATTTTAGCCCCTTCCATTTCAGAAGACGAACAGCTGCACAGATGCTCTATAAATAAACTACATAATTTATTGGAAGAGGTTTTTTGTTTATTTTTTAAAGCTACCACATATTCCCCAGCTCTATCCTTTTCCATCCTCTCTACAAAACTGAGTCAAATTCAGCTGCAGCTTGGGTTTGTCTCTACAGTGTGCTCAACCTTATAAACAACTGCAACCTTTTAGCCATTAATTACAAACTGTATGTAATGATCTTATATTCATTGTAACTACTTTATAACTATGTTTGGTTCTAAGTTAACCATCAGAAAAAAAACTTGACAAACATCCACAGGGTGGATACGGATCAGTGAGGTATAGAAACCTCAACTAGTCCTAACTCTAATTTCTGATTCTCTGTGTACTTTTTAACAAATCAATGCATTTTCAGGTAGACAGGCCTCTCATCCTGTAACCAAAAAGAGAATCTGTTTTGTCTGCTCAGAGGACAGACAGACCTCTCTGACTAAGATCACTAATCTCATTTGTGCATGCAGGAAATGTGACAAATAGCTGGAGTAGTTTATCACACAAATGTAACCATCAAGTCAAAGAGGGAATGAGATATTAACCTCCATAAACAAACTCGTGTTCTATTTCTCAGCACAGCGGAAGTATACATTTAATGAGATAAGGATATGAAACACATGCTGCTGATGAGAGAAGGAGCTTGCAGCAGCAGTACAGACATAGAAATGTCTCATCCTATCCAAGTAAAAGTAAATGCCATATGAAACTTCATTTTTGGAAATAGTGTTATAAGAGATTTTGTCTGTGGTATGTACAGGAGACTCTGAAACTGTGCCAGGTCACTTACTGCTGGGTTTGAGGCTCAAATTAAATGTAGGTGCAACTGGAGTTCACCAGAACTCCAGAGGTAACTTCAATGAGACCAAAGTTTCACAGCTATTTCAAGCATGGTCCTTATTTAGGCACCTAATTTTCCATGAAGGCCTGAAGTCAAGGAAGTTGCTGGAGTATCCAACCCTCAGGAATTAGTTGTTTAGACACTTGCATTTTGTTTTCTTCCTGCCTCTAGCTCCAGAGTCTGCACTGTATGGACATTTGCTCAGGTTTTTCACCAATGAGCCTGCTCTGACTGCCTGGACAGACCTTGATGAGCCAAACCTTGGACTGAGATACTTTCATGCAAGATTCCTACAGTGGGTTTTAAGTCCTCTCTTTCCAGATGCTCATTTCCTTAAAATGTGCATTTTCTACAAGTGTTTCTGAAAGCAAACATCTCTGCAAGGACAGCTGACGCAAGTGAATGGTGAAGAGTGCGGATTCAGAACGAGGTAATTAAAACTGAGCACACACAAAGTAGTTTGTGGTATTTAAACAGCTGCTGATGGAACCCAGCACAAGAACTTCAGCGAGTAGATACAGATCATCATTCCACAAGCCTTCCACAACACAAGCCATCAGCACAGCTATCAGGAGGAACACCCAGCACAGCAGCATCTCCACTGCTGCTTTCACCATGGCTGGGAAACAACCCGCCTGGAGTCAACAGGGGCAGAGCCAAAACAGTGACTTAATGTTTCATAGACAGCTGCTTTCGTGAGAAAATGAGAACTGCTGTAGACGTTATGGACAAGTCCTGGTGTGGGGCCAGTTGTCTGGATCTGGTGGTTTGAACATCTCTGTGCCACCTGTGAGAATCAGCTTCCCATGGGAGCTTGGGCCAGGGAGGTCTGGCAGTGCTGGAAGTGGCAGTCTCTGACTTTGGTTAAATCAATTTACACCAGCATTGGAGTCTTGGGGGAAAGAGTCAGCCTCAAGAGCTGGCACATGGTGGGGCAGAAGGCAGTTTAACAGGGAAAATGACAATCCATAAAGAAAAGCAATGCAGTTCACACTACTCATGATCTCAAAATACTGCCCTGGCATGCAGAAAGCTCTTACCTCTCTTGAGAAGTTACAGGTTGGTGAAATAAGAGAACCTTGTCCCCACATATGCACAGAGAAGGAGCTAGTAATTTTTTCAAAATCATTTCTCTGAGAAACAAAAGTAAATTTCTGAATAGCCAGCAATGGAAGAAAGCAGTCCTATGATTTATTTGCCTTGAGACTCTGAGAAGAATTCTTTGGCCTTTTTCCATTATGATTTTGCAACCTATGTTACAGCCACTGGGAAATTGTTTAGTCCCCACACCAGGCCCTCAGTCATAAAATCTGTGAAGATGATTCATTATTATTTATGTGGTGCCACGGGCATGCATGGCATTTTACAGACAGATAGAAGATAAAGCATCTGCCTTTAGAAGCTTAGGTGAATCTGATTCTCCAAATGTATGGAAAGCAGCAATGAATGGGTCCTAGAGCAAACATTCCTCATCCCTCAATGAATTAAGCAATGATACTCACGTGGGATACTGGCACGATTTTGACAGGAGGATACTTAGTAAACATGTAACTACTGTCTAAGAATTTGTGGTATTATTTCATTAAAACTGTGAGACTTTTCAAATCATATGTTATTTTGTAATGGTTTTATGATGAAAATGTACTTAATCTTGTATTATGAATTTCTGATATTACACATGATAGCACGGGACAGTGTTGCTATGAAATCAGACCACAAATTCTGCACTGCCTGGCAATTTTTTTCTTTGTGCACTGGGTAGAAGCTCAGTAAGTTCCATCACCCTAAACTTACACCATAAATTATTGAAAGTAAATAATTCTTGTAATTATCGTAAAAAGAAATGTGTTCCAGGTCTCCACATCAACTTCCAGAAGGACATAAAATCCACCCTTGTTCTGGTCCTACAGAGACTGAGCAGCTTTAGCTCTCGGTATGAAACAGTTTGGGACCATTCACCTAGAAGGCAAAACTTTATCATGGCAGGGGTTGTGAAAACAGCAATTGCTGTCAATCAGTGTAGGCAGGAATTGTCTGCTGGACTGAGACATTCATGTTCAGATTTGCATATACCTTCATCTATAACCTTTGCACTCCACATGACTGACTGGCTGAACAACCAGGGTATCATATCTCCCCACCATACATTTGTTTTGAGAGTCAGATACAATGTGATTCCAGGAATTTTCATATTGACTTTGCTAAGCCTCTCACACCCTCTCCTATTTCTGTATTACTCTACTCAGTGATGTCTGTGCCTTTTTGGACAGCTAAGCAGAAAATGTACCCAAAACAAACAAATTAATCCACCTCTACGCAAAGAAAAGTCATTATTGCACATACAAATAAGGTACATACGAACAGAAATGGACAATTAAACACGTCTGGTACACACAGGCAGACGTGTCCTGGCCCTGTAACACCGCCCTGGAACATTGTGGCACTCCTGTGAAGGAAACATCAGCAACACCCTCCCCTGAAAACAAACCAGCTTGTTTTATAACTCAGAGCTTGTAAATAAGAGAATACTGACTTTTTTGTTGTTCACAATGGTGAGGGTCGCAATTCTGTGTAAAATGGGAGTAATTGTGTATTTGATTCTTCTATTTAACACACAAATGTAAACCTGTATGGGGGAGGGAGGAGAGGAAAGAAGCATCTCCTGCTCGTGTTGAAAACTCTCCTCACTGAGGTCTTGTAATTCTCCAGAGGTGACTATCTAGCTGAAATACACCACAAACTGACCAAAAAACCCCCTCCCTATAAGTGTAATATTAAATTAAGAAGCCCCCAGGCTCTTAATGCACTCTCACATGTCAGGGCTGTCCCTTGGCAGGTGCATGACAGCCCTGTGCTCTCACCCTGTTTCTATTCTGCATTTCTTCCATGCCAGTGGCTGTGCAATAGGTAGTGTAAACCTCTGCAATCAACATCAACAGAAGTGAAAGAATTAGCTGTAAAATGACTTACGGAGTAGCCTCTTCCTGAAAGCGATTGAGCAGAACTCTGTGGGAGGAAACAATATGCCACAGTAAGTAATGCAAGAGATTCTGTGTAATGTAAGATAAGAATCATTTTGCGATTCCCTCCCCCAGCCCAGTACTCCTTAGGGGAAAACTCCACAACCTCAAATGATCTCCTGATACTCTGTGTGCTGCCACAGGAGTAACAGCCAGAGAGCACTTCTAGGTGAGGGCTCTGGGGCTGTTTCAGACAGGGTTTCATAAGCCAGAGCCAGGCTTCGACAGCTCCTCCCGACCAAGGTAAAAGCTCTCAGGGTGGGACGCGTCCTCACAGCAGCAGGACACGCTGTGAGCCATCCCTCTTCAGGACGTGACACCACCTCCCTGGGAACAGCACGCACGTGGAACGATGCTCTCCAGAACCAGGGCTGTAAATTTTGCCTCATCGATTCCAGCTCTCAATCATGTAACCAAATATCCCACTTTCCATTCCCCTCTATGAATCTGTGAGCCTCCAGCCTTCACTGCTGCAGCATTACCATATGACAACTCTATCTGAAATAACAATAGCAGCAAAGCACTAATTTATCATCTCTCAGAGCTTTAATAAGCATTCTGTCCCTTTTGAATAAGTTAAATTACATTGTTTACTCCTGCTCTTCATTTCAGCTCCTCCTGTTCCTTTCTCTACCACATCCTTACCTCTTTCACGTGCTGCCAAATCATTTGGTTCTTTTCCTTCTCATTACACCAGCTCCAGTCACTTGGATCCCTTTCCTCTCTCTACGACCAAAGACTGTCAAGCTACTGGGTTTTTGCTGGCAGTGGCTTTCTCGAAGCAGCTAAATGAATTCCACCTCTAGCTCCAGCTGCTGCTATATGCCTTCTTTTCGGAAATTAAAAAGGAGCCAGGAACACACGACACCACATAACCCAGCAAGTACTCTGCAGGCCAATTTCCAAGTGTGATTTATAATCATGATGCCCTCACTACATGATTTTATTAAACAAGATCCAGGGAGTCTTAGCAGTCCTGTTTCTAAGACTGATGTTCTAGTGGGTACCAAAAATACTGAATTGTTGCAGGCTGATGGTGGGGATTGTTTTGTCTTTTTGCAGCAGTGCCAGAAGTTATCACGTTACTAAATCAGCACAGCACAATACCCCAAAGAGGTTGATGCAAACTGATTGCAAATACTTGTAATTTTTCACCAGCAAGATAACAGTCCCTTTGTACTAGCAGTTTGCAAACCTTTTGATCAGAGGATACCCAGATATACACAGAAACCTTTTCCAGACTCCTGCTCTCAGTGGAAGACACAATTTTCTTGTTGCTCTGCCCACACAACCTCCATGCCACCGGCTTGCACCTGCCTCTGACACCAGGCGGGCAATTCTCCAGCAGGAAGAAAGCTCCCAAAGCATAGAAGAGACAAGAGCCAAGTCCTGCAATTATGTGGGTGTGGGAGGAGGGCTCCCTGTTAACCCTCTCACCTGCTGGCACAAGAAGGAGGGTGCCAGACAGAGGGAAAGATGTGACCCAGCTCTTACACACAGGTCTGCAGCCAAGGTGTGACTGGGTGCCAGTCCCCACCCCTGGCATGCTGCACCTGCACCTCTGTCCTGTGATAGCTCCAGAGACCTCTGTGCTGCTGGAGAGGGACAGCTTCCTTCCACAGGGGAGCCTGAGGCAGCAACAGCAGTGATAACAACATCTGAATTCCCACCTTCTGCACATTGCATACAGATTTGGCCACTGCCTTCAAACATTACAAAAAAGTAGGGATTTCTTTATAAACCTCCCAGATATAAACTGCCCAGAAATAAAGCTATAGACCAGTGAAATGAAGGGCAGTCGCATTTACCTCTGTTTTTGAGAAACTATAACAAACTTACCCCTCTCTCTAAGTACTCTATACCCCAAAGTACTCATGGAATTCAGCCTTGTATAGAAAAAGGTTAATAACAATATCCTGCTATCTACATAAGTATGTCAAACAGCTGAACACAATTATGTGTTCTGACACTTTGGAGAGCTTGATCAGGCAGTTCACCTAAAGTAAACACAGAAATGACGAGGAGGTAAATTACCTGCTTGGAAAGGAGGGAGGAGGAATGGGAAAAGGGTGGAAGTTCTCATTCCAGCCCTCCATCAACTGAGATTTAACCAAGAATGACAAGGTCTAACAAATTGGAAATAATAACCGAAAACAGAAACAAGAGGTTTCATTAGAAGCTTCTCTCTAGGGAAACAGCCTCAGAGCATTTCCACTCTCACAGTTATTTTCAATCTTTGAGCTTTGTGCACACGCACAATGTTTTCCTGGGATGGAGCAGACTCTTGGACAACAAACTCAAGCACACTAACAACAGACCTGCTTTTCTTAAGACAACTTTCAGGCATCCCAATCTCTCCAAGAACCCCAGAAATCTGCAGACCACTGAGTAAAAAACAGTAAAACCAGTTGTTGGATAAAGTGTTACATCAGAAAGAATGAAAACAGAACGGCAATTGACTCTGGTATTTTTCACATCCAAGAGCCTCTTCTCTCTTAAAAGTTTTAACATCAAATTTCCTGAAAAATCAGCAGTGAAAAAGGGTGGGGTTTTCCCCTTCCCTCAGAATTTTTCTTGCATATATAAAATTAGTAAGTGGTGAATACTTTGGAGTCAACTTGTAAAATCTTTTCCAACAATTAGGCTTATGCACAACCATGCCCCACACTCTCCAGGGCTGTTTGCATGCATTTCTCTGCACATCTAACAAACCACTATTGCTTTTTTGGTTAGCTGGGAACACTGTGGCTCTTTAGGCAGATCCATACCAATTGTCACATGTAGCAATTCTGAAAAAAACCCAGCTAATATCTGCTATGAGTGCCAGAGCAGAACAGTTTGCATGCAACTGTGATGGATGTTCCTAAAGAAAAAAATCCTTGTGGGTTAATACAAACACGGCTCAGTCCGTATGTCTCTATATCAAGATCAAATAATGAGAAAAGTAATCAATTGTGGCTGCAAATATAAGAAATCTTAGTGGAAGTTTAACTTGGCATCTACCCAAAGCTGAAGAAACCTCCTTTCACAGTGAATGAGTGCTTGTCTGGCAGGAGTAATTACTGGGGCAAGCCTTCAGCTGGAACAGCTTACCAGGGCTCTTACCTACAAGGACAGGAGCACTTACATGGAGGGCTGTCAGACAACTCTTGCTCTCCAAAGAGTCTATTTGCTGTTTTGGTGGATTTTCTCCTTGCCAGAATGGCCTCAAGCAGCAGGGTACGATGGTGCCCAGGGTACCCAGCCAGGCACATTCCTGCTGGTGCTGCTCCCACCAGCACAGCACCTGCCTGGGAGCTCTGGCTCACCTGGGACTGAAACCCAAACCAGCTCCTACTGCTTCAACAGGCACCCAAGAAGGCTCAGCTCTGGCCCTCAAACACTGCCTGGAGAACCATGGCAGGCAGGAGAGGGGCTGGCAAACACACAATTCAAAGCCAGGGCTGTGACCCCACCCAGGCTGCTCCCTGCAGCCAGACACAGAATCCCAGAGCTCCGGCTCCAGCTGGACAGCAACCCCGAGCAGAGCCTCAGGGAGGGCAGCAGCCTCTCTGCCTGCTGAGCACCAGCTTTTGCCTCTTCCAGGGCTGTTTGGAATAGCCAGCATTCCTAGGGGAGACTGTTATTAGTGAGGGGCAAAATGAGTATGGTCTGTGCATTTAATGATGCAGAAGTGGAGCTGCACTGCTAGGTGGCATTTGTGCATAAAGATAAGTGGCTTATAATATTTTGCAGATGATGTGCTCTTTTACAACTAAAGATTTTTGGTTCTTTTTAAGCCCAAGGTTAAAAACAAAACCAGACAGCACAGACAAGACATTTCAGTTATGTCACAGAGTGAATTATTTCTACCCTGGGACAGCTCTCATGTTAATTACACTGAATATAAAAAAAATACACCTTTCTGGAAGCAAAGGCAAAATCTTACTGCTGAAAGACTCTACTACCCCCCAACTGATGTCCTTGGGAGCTTGAGTTACACTGCTATCTGCAACTGTATTTAAAAGATTTCTTTCTTTCTTTCTTTCTTTGTGATAAAAATGGCAACTGCAATTTAGAAGAGAAAATAATGAGAAAATCTCACCAATAACCTGCAGCAGGTTTTCCAAGATTGTCTGTTAAATTGACAGGAAAAGTTATTTCCCTTATATAAATAAAAGCATGGCTTTCCACTGCTCTCATGATGCAAAAGAAATTAAGACACCCTCTGTTCAGTTTCTTAAAGCTATTGGGTTACTTATTGAACTCAAAAGACAGCAGGAAGAGCTTTAAAATCCATTAATAATCAAGGTAATAGGGCACCTCAAGCCAACTCCCCACTCTCAATGGGTCAGGCAGGTTTTCAACTTGGAGCTTTTGTGTCCTTGATATAAAACCTTGATATAAGGGGATTAGTTAAGAGCAGGTGATGGCAGCACAACCACAAAACTAGGTCGTTTGTAGTGCTCCCTTCCACCCTCTTTGGCTAAAGGACACAAATTAACATATTCCAGAAATGTCAAGGGTTCATTCCTGCTTTTCTGACATGTGCCATTTCACTGGCTGAAACCAAGAGTGTATCAAGTACCCCCAAGTCAGCTGTTGAAATGGCTGTTTCCAGCCAATAGCTATTTCCACATGGCACAGGACAGTCCCCAAAACCAGCCTGCAGCCACTACTGTTAATGCCATCCTTGTGTAAATGTGGAAGCTGAGGCAGGGAAAGACTCTGATGTGCCCAGTGGCACCTGAGGAGCCCCCAGCAGAGGAGGGAACTGAGGCAGAATTCCCAGCTCCTACTTAGTGCCAAATCTTGCCTTTCCAAACCACAGGCCCAAACTTACCCTGTGGCCCAGTGCTGCAAGCCTGATTTGCTTGGTTAACACCCAGCAGAGGTAATCAATAGTATGTACAGAGAGATCTGATTTTTAATTCTGTTTTATAGCATTTGTTCAGGATGACACTCACCTCAGCTGTACCCATCTTCCACTCTTTCCCAATTCCACAGTCAGAGAGGCCAGAGGCACCAGGAATTTCATATGTTTACCCTCCCCCTGATTATTTATAGAGCATTCAACAACAGAATATGGGTTCAGCTTTGAATACTGGAGAAGTCTCATATTTCCTTCCCAAGCAAATCCTTTCTAAAACTCAAATAATCTTGGAATGAGAAGGGTAAGTGGAGAGGAGGGCAAAAAGAGCCAAGGGCAGGAGATATCCCAGACCTTAACACAGAGACTCTTAATGCAATTAATTTCCATAGCCACACTCCTGTCTGCTGATACAATGAGTTCAATTGACGTGGCAAAGGTCACCTGATGTTTGCTGAGATTAGAACCCGGACCTGACAAGATAACCACAACACATGATGAATGATTTGGATGTCCTGTAATGCTTGAATGTGTTCCTTCTTGAATTCACTTACTTTATTCTGTTGGATAAACAGAGAGTGTTATGCTTAGGAACACTGCAAAACCAGTCTGGTAAGATATCAAACTACACAAGGTCTGAACATCTGTAACCAGCTTGATAAGCTACAGAACAGCTTCCACCCAAGACACTTTCATTCCTACCTCTGGTGGCTGCAGACAGCAGAAGGAAAAATGCCCACTGACCAGGAATGAACAAACTGAGTGCAGTTAGCCAGGAACAACAGGAAAAGACCTCACAGAAATGCACAGAACCTATGAGTGCTGCTCCCATTCAAACCATCACCTCTGCCAGCTTCACAAAACTTCTCCAGACTTTCTTTCTTCCTAACTATCCCTCACTGAAACTTCATGCCAGTCATTAGAACTTAATTGCAGCTGAAGCCGTTTCCATGCGAGCATTTGGTGTTCTGTGGGACACAGATAAAAGCAGACAGCATGCTGAAGGGACAGGAATTTCTGCCTCCAGAAGAATGGGATTTGCAGGGTTTCATGATCCTCCTCCATGTGTATTCAAACCAGATTCCCAAGAGTCGTGGTTTGTGGAAAACTATCCTGTTGCTCCTCTTTTTGACTAGGATGGTCTTACTCCACTCTTCAAACTGCAGATCAGATCCCAGTGTGTTACACATGGGGAACAGTGGACAGCACATGCCACAAAGAGTTTGCAGCCTACATGTTACCACCCCAGGCCTTCCAAAAACTCCTTCAATGAGCTCTGTAACACCCCTGACTGTGGCTCTGAGGTCCCACTGCCACCCTGACAGAGCCAAGACCAAGCATGCCACATGCACCAAAGTTTACAGTGTTATAAATATGGAGATGTGGCTTGACTGTGGTCCAGTTCTCACTTCAGAGGCTCATCTGATTGTGCTTCTGGCAAGGTACTTCAGCCTGAGGCACACATGAGGGACCTCCAGCTTTGTACCCTGCTGCTGCTCTAATACCTGTGCCCCAGGAGGGGAAGCCTGGTATGGGAGGTAGGAGAGAAGGGGGAGAGAGTGCCTCTGATGGCACACAAAGAAAAGCAGATCACAGTGAACTGCCTGAATTAGAAATCACAGAAGTTATTTTGTATTCATCTACCAGAGAGAGAATTTTATATCTAGCTTATACAATATGCTAAACACTTATCAAAGAACATTTAGAGAGAGGAAAATCTTCGCATTTCCTAAAAGACTGCTTTGCTTTTATTATGTTTAAAGAAAAACAAACAAACATATGAGGATAGGATGATGAAAAATTAGAAAAGATAGCCTGGGGGATGAGAGGAAAGGGCTCTCAACAACTTAGTAGCAGCTCTTGCTGGTTTTATGCACAGCTGAAGCCAATTCCTTGAAAAGGAGAGTTTTGACTCTTAAGTGGCCAGCACCTCTTGCAACATATTTCCTAATCAGCGAGTATTTATGGTCGATATTTTATATTTCCAATTTCCCCCTAAGGGCTCCTGAGAAAGCAGCACACCTGCCAACCTTTTCAGCTGGGCCAATAATTGCCAATTTGCTCTTTGCCTTAGTATATCACTCAATTTAGCCCTGGCTGTGCCCTGCATACATCCTCATTCATCTCTGTGCCCCCATGACAATTAGAGTGTTAGCTTCAGCTAACTAGGGCAACTATTCTACTAGGGTTGGAAGACAATTATTAGTCTATTTTCCCATCTTGTGGCAACAAAATTGAGAATCCATGACAATTACATTCAGCAATTCTGCACTCTGCCGCCTGTTCCCCCTCCTTGCCCCCACCCTCCGAATATTTCAAATTATCACAGCTCTACTACCACATTCAAATTTTCCATGTTCACAGGGAGTGAGGCTTCTATTTAAATGATAATGAGGGACGATCCATTCAATTTAGTGAGGGAGAAAATCCATTAAAAAGCAGGCAGTTCTTAAGCTGATGGGTCAAGAAAAAGATAAAAACCCTTTTCTCAAGCCATTATACAAGGCTCTGTGTGGATTTTTGGACTGTTCAGGACATCAGAAAAGATTAGGACAATTATGGAACATGGGGAAAACCAAAACAAAATGCCCAACCTTTCCACTTTTACTTGGGTCAACACAACAAAATAGCAATATGGCTTATCTGGCTCTTAATTCTCTGGCAACTTCCAATTACCTCACACTGAAAGGCAGCAGAGGAAAATCCCATTTTGGAGAAAGGCTGTTGACTCTGTTTTGGTTGTGGAAGACCTGAGAGTACATGTGTAATAAGGATGTCAGCTCTGTAGTAGTTTTTAAGGGAATTTTACATCAACACTGGGAACATAAGTGGCAGATTCCCATCTCCTCTCTGCACCACAAAACCTGGGCTAAAACTTCACTGTTTTTCTTCTCTGAAGTTTCATCATCCCGAAGAACAGCCCAGCCTCAACAAATCAAACCTCTGCAGCCAGAGATGATTTCACTAGATCATAGTAAGCATTTTTCCCCCAATGACCCATAATAAATGGCACTCGGTGTAACGTCTGGAAAGACTTGCTATACAAGCCAGACAATTACTGTCTCACTAGGAAATTGTATCATTCTCTCCCCACAGAATTTTCACTTGTGGCAAGGAAGGAGCAAAATGCTCTGGGTTTTGTAGTGGACAAACCAATGGCTGTTTGTGTGTGTGTGTGTGCACAATATAATCAATCATTTGCCTCAGTTTTCTTTTGAGTGCAATTATTTCACGACAGAGCAGGCCACCTCTTGACTTCACGGTCCATTAGAGACTAATGACATGCATTAATGTAAATAAAGAACAACTTGCTGGCATCCCACGGAACAAGTCACCTCAAGAAACAAAAGGCACAGAGGGGCTAAGCTGTTGAGAATAGCACCTCTGAAATGGGGACCAATGAAGCTGGAGGGAGAATCCAGTGCTCCTGAGATGGCACAGCTACTGCTGACACTTTGACAGGCACATTTCCCACCACACCTGCTGTGTGCTACCCTACAGCAGCCTGATTGACTCCACTGTTCACTCCTCGTAACGGGGAAAGGCATGGGAGGGAAAGGCAGCACAGAAAGCAGCCCTGAAGGCCAAATGCACCGAGGACCAGCAGGAGAGTGAGGAACAGCCCAGGTGCCTCCTGCTGCAGGGCATCCATCTGCAGGAGAGCCTCGGTTTGTACCCACCAGGAAACACAATCCTGCCTTCCCTGGACATCCTGACTGCCCTGTGCTCCTGATGCTGAGGACATGTAAGGAGTTGTGGCACTCCAGTGGCACAGCAGCTATTTAAACAGCGTGCTGGGACACAGCTCCAGAGCCAGCAGGGACCAGGCACGGCCGGACAGAAAATCCTGCAGGAACCAACACTCAGTAGCACGGTTCTGTCTCCTCTGCCTTTCCCTGCTCCTTCTCTACAGTGAGAGAACCAGTCTGCCTCCTCATCCCTTTGCACAGAAATGGGGAAAACCATCTGATTGCACCCCTGGGACTTCCTAAGACTTTGAGACAGTCGCTAAATAGGCTACAGAACATGTACCAGTACGCGAGGCAGCGTTATGTGTAATTAAAGCTAAATTGCACTCATCAAATAACGAACGAAGAGCATTCAGTGATTCATGAACCTTACTTTTCAAACTGTTTAATTACTAATTTGAAAAATTCTCATTTGCGATGGGTCGCCAGGTCACGAGAGCAGCTTCAGCAAAGCTCTGAAGTGTGCCCCGGCCTCCAGGCACTGCCCAAACGTCTTCACTGACTAAAAAAGAACAGAGTGCCTGTTTCCCACTGAATTTCACTGGCTGCTGAACAGGCTTTGAAGATTTTGCAGGAATTAGGCACTCAGAGTCGATTCCTACAGGCTCAGCCTGCAACTTTAGGGGCAAAGGGAAAGGAGGAGAAATACTGGAAGTGCATGGGCTTAACAAGCAAAGTCTCCAGACCACTTAACGCCTTGACCTAAGCTAATGGCTAAGCTGGAATTTGTTATTCCTTTCCTGCAGCCACATGCTCCAGTGCAGCTCCCAGGCACTCCAGGAGTGGCCGAGGGGAGGGGAAGCAGAGAATCGCATCCATGTATCTAAAATCACCACCATTACTGACTGCTGGCACAGCCAAAGATGTCCCACAGCAAGGGGATTTGTCCCGGGGCCCCCCCGGCTGCCCGGCCCCAGGGCGGCGCGTGGGCTCGCAATCCTGGAAGGAGATCACAGGACACGTTATTTTTCTCTTCCTCCCACTGCGTCGGCTGTTTACGGCGCCCCATTCACACTCCAAACATGTAGAGAGAATTTTCCCCCGTCACATTTCCCTGTCAGAGCTGTCAAGCTGAATCCCGCTTTAATCTGCCAAAAGCACTTTTCTGCTGACATTTTTAATAAATACTTTCAGCTTTTAAACACATTTGTGGGAGCCATTTTTTCCCCTTTTTCTCCCTTTTCCTCCTGTAGAACGGGCTCTGAAAGCCTTAATAGCAAATACATTACACTTATCAAAGGCTTTCCCCCCCTCTCTTCCTTTTGCATCCTGAAGCGGAGGTAGTGTTTTCAATTTTAAAGCTAAATTAACTGTCCAATTGAATTTAGCTGGTGTGAGCCGTTTTCTGTGACAGGTTTTAGTTATGAAGCATATTTTACATTAATAGAACTCAACATGAAAACCACTCGCTCTGGGA
The DNA here is from genome assembly GCA_013396995.1 of Dicaeum eximium. NCBI lineage: Eukaryota > Metazoa > Chordata > Aves > Passeriformes > Dicaeidae > Dicaeum > Dicaeum eximium. Next base: position 751,483 of record VWZP01008898.1, on the reverse strand, counting down.
TTTCTGTGGCTTGCCATTGAAATGGCAAATTTAATATTTCAGACATGCTCGTGCCAGCGTTTGATTATTGTTCTTCATTTAAATCTCTCCTAACGGGAAAGGTCCTAATTAGTAAAAAATCATGTTTTAATGAAGGCGAAATGCTAATTGCTAACACAAAAAGCCTTCGTATAAAATTATCCCAGCACTGCCATTGATTTCTTGGTGACTCAAAAGCCCATTTGTGTGTTTACACACTAAGGCACCATTTGCTTTTGTTTTATCATAACATTTCACTCAATGTACCATCGAATTTCCTGAGAGAAAGACAGCTTTCCCCCAAAACCCTCTCATATCTTGGCGGCAGGAAGCATAAAATTAGATGAACTAACTTTGCACCCAAACTATGTGATTACGTGCAGCAGTTAAACCCAAAGATGCTGTAAAAAGCTTTTTAACACAACTTCTTTGAAAAAAACAAAACAAAGCATCGAGCCATTTTCCCCCAAGGAATAACAATTCCATTTGGTTTTCCCATCTCTGATCTTTCGCTTATCATATTATTTGCACCATGATTATAGTGTTTGCAAGGCAGCTCAACCACTTACGCCGTAACACTCAATCATGACATAAAAAAAAGTTATTACACAGTGACCTCTGGATGCCAACATTTGTTCAGCGAGATTTATGAAAAGCCATGTCAGCAGCGGGAATTGCTGCAATGAAGCGATGCTTTCTCCTCAACGGTACTTACATCACTGAGACGGTCCCTTGAGCTGCTCCGCTGAGAGCTTGTGGCCTCCCTGATGCTGTCTTCCTCGCTATTTCTGCCACTTCTGCTTGTAGGGACCTTCATCTAGAGGGAGAAGAAGGAGGGGGAAAAAGGAGATTTTCAAGCACTGCTCTGCCACCTGTTCGCGAGGCTGCCGGCAGCAGTTCAGTCAATGTTTCACTCCTACGCCCACGGCACCCTGGAAGGGATGGAATGCATGGATGGGGCTTCTCTGCAGGTGTGCCTGACCACGTGTGTCTGCACTCCTTTGCACCAGTGGTGAGAGAGGGAAGGTGCTCTTGGCACTCCTGCAAGCAGGTGAGGTGGTGCCAAAGTGCTCGGGCCTGACACAGAGGGAAGGACAGACAGACGCCCTTCACTCTGCTCCCAGCACACCTGAGCTGGACACTGCTGGTGCTGCATGACCACTGCCCAGGCCATTGGCCCCCAGCCCAGAGATGTGCCCTGGGGCCACCCCAGGGACTGCACTGAGAGGTCATGAGGGCCACTGAGGGACACTGGCCTGAAACGACTTGAAATAATATACAGAATTTGAAGTAGATCAGGATTAACTCTTACAGCCAAGGCTGGTGCTTTAGCTGCTAAATCATCCCACTCCCTTCACCTGAAGTTGTGCTTGTGTTTGGATACAAGTGAGAAAGACAATGTTTGAAATCACAGCAACCTTCCTCTTATATCTGCAAAGAGTGCTACAGGGGGAGGAGAGGGGTAGGATAGATGTCATTCACAGCTTCATTCCTGGGCTCATTTACTAACAAATTATTCTGCTAATTCCCTTGTGAAATATTGGGTGGAAAGAAGTGTTTAATTTATTAATAGGTTCTATTCATATCAGTTTGGTTCCATTTAAATTACACTATTTAAAATGTCGGCTTGTACAAATTGGTATTTTTAATGGCAATAAAATCCCTTTGTTTCTTGCTGTCCTGTTCCATGGTGGTGCTGGCAGCAAGCAGGGTTTGCTGGTGTAACCCCTGCAGCCCTGGCCCTTTGGCACTGGGCACACTGGGAGCACTAGACATGCTGTCACCACATGGGCACAGCAATCTGAGTGCTGGGAGCACTGATCTCTGCACTCCATGGATGTTTGACAGTGCTGCCAGCTAAGTGCCCCACAGTCTGTTAATATTTTAATGAAATGTTCAGGGTACTGTATGGAGAATGAGCTCCAGTTCTCATCCAGAGTGCACAGCCCTGTATGGGCTTGAGTAACAGAAGTAAAAGAACTAGAAGGAAAAGTATCATGCTCATTAGATTTCTGATTTAATGTCCTTGCTCTGCATGCCTTTCTGCCACCTTACACCTCACCAATACACTTTCTTCTGAAGGATAAGACTTTTAGACACATCTAAATAATTTAATTATTTAATAATTTTGATAGAAATCAACATTTTTTCATGGCCACCTCATCATACAACCACCACTTGCAGTACAGTGCCCTGTCTCACTCCTTGTCCAGCACCTTTCAAATATGTTGCCCACCTGAAAACTTTTATCAAGACCAACATTTTATCTTTGCTCCTACGTCAAAATGTTCAAAAGTGCAGCACAGCAGTGAGAGGTAATCCCTACTGGGATCTGCTAGAAGCATTTCCAACAACAGTGAGCTTGTATTTGCAACTATCCACACCATGGCAAGAAATAATCCTCTTGAAGTTCATGATAATCAATCCATATTGTCTGTTTCCTTAATAAATAGGTCAACAACATCCAAAAGAGAAATCTAACTATACTACATCAATATTGGCCATAAGCCATCACATTTTTAATTCTACATATAATTAAGTAAATATGGTAAGATTTTCTTCCTAAATACATTAAATTATTGTCATTCACTTATTTTATTCTTTTTGAGGTCTTTATTAAGCAATTACTACTTCAGCTATACCATTATCTTGCCTAGGATTGATGCCAAGCCAGTAAGACAAATGGTAATACCCCATTAATTACAGCCTTTCATAACACTGGCACTCCAGCTTTTTTGTGTCATCTGGGTCTTTCTACACTTACTCAAAACCCAACTCCACTGGTTTTGAGTCATCAGCCAGCTCTTCTGAAACTATTGGATGTAAAGTATCTCACCTGCCAATTTCAATCCTTCCAGACACAGCAGGTGCTTTGTTTCGCCCTGAATAGGAACCACTTAGCCATTACAGGACAGAATTACAATTTCCCTAATACAGTACAGAAATGCCCATTGAATTCTGCAGCTTTCTGATTTTTGATCCATAACCTTCTCCCTCCCACTTAGGAACACATCAAAGCCTGTCAAAATTATTACACTTCTGACCTAAACAACTCCTAGACAGCTGCAAATTAGAGGAAAAATAAATTATGCCATTCCAAATCCTTTCACCTTCCCAAGTGCAAATGGTTGCTAGAATTAATTCAAAAGGACTAAACTGCCAGCTGTTTAAAGTTAGCACAGACTCACCCAACCTGTTACCAGACTGGATCCTTTTGCTGCTTTTCTTGAGTTACAGTCAGCTCCAAACACCACCTGTTTCTTTTCTCCAAATTTCATTAAAGGAAAACTACACCTACACACACAGTAACAAATTGAGACAATTTGACCTGACAAGGTCTTGCACAGGCAAGCAAATTAGAAGCATCACTGCTGCCATTAACCTTTCCAAGTAAATATCAATTATTAAACTTGCTGCACTACCTCTGTCCCCAGTTTGCTGCTGTGAATTAAGAGGGTCATCAGCCTTTTTGACAGATCTTGTTCATTTACACCTGCTGCCTGCCAGCAGGGGAGCCCGCACACCCGCAGCCCCAGCGCTCAGCCAAGCTGCCTTAATTCATCAGTAATTACCCTAATGAGCCACATGCAGGACCCAAGGAGGAGGACAAGTTGTTCTGCTAAATGGATGCATTGGTTTCAGGGGCACTCTCAGCAGACCTGCGTATTAGCAAACTGGCCAAAAGCTCCTTTCCCAAAGTTGCCACTGGCTCAGCTGCTTGATTTCTAGTGATTTTCTCTGGGTGTTTTTGCTTGAGTTCCAGAAATTCCTCCTGACCACGTTCCCTGATTGAGTTTTACTACAAGAGCTAGTATTCCTCTCCCTTGGAAAAAGTCATTACTGTTCCAGAGTCTGCAAAGGTGAGGTAGGCCAGAGACAAAGTGGGCTCCTGGCCCATCCCCCAGCCTGGGCACGTCTTCTCCAACTCAGCAGAGACCCAACCAACCAACTCCCCAAATCCACCGGCAAAACACACTTTGTCCTCTCATCAACACATTGCCAGGGACTTCCAGAGACGCAAATGCAACACCACCCATGGGGATTAAACACCTCAGGTGGACGAGCCAAATATCCCATCTAAAACTTGAGCAGCCCACATTGATAGTCCAGGGTATTTACACACAGTGGCAATGTCCTTCAGCAACCAGAATTACACAGGCAATGCAACATTACAGGCTGTTCTCACCCCAAATCCAATCCTTTTGAGACACACATTGTGTGTCCCCATCCCTCTGCATTACCCACTGAGTGCACCCAGGTGCTTGGGCAAAAACGATCCTGTGGATGGGTTTACCCTGTTGGAGGCAGGACTAATCCAAACTGGAACTGGAGGGTTCCAGCCAGTGTAACAGAGCCAAAACAGAGACTGGGAACAGCAGGAGGAAGTGTGTGGGCCAAACCTGAGTGTGTTTGATAGAGTTGCCCTTAGGTCTGCTCAAAGTGTTTTGGGAGCCATCTGAGAAGCAAAATGTCTCAAAATAACCCTGATGCCCAAAGTTCTACAGAGAGGGGCTTGGAAATGTGCTCATCAGCCTGGTTTCCTGAGGGCTGGAGGTGAGAGGGAATCTTGTCTTAGACAAAGGCTGACTGCTCTGTCACTTCAGGAGAGCAAAGCTGGAAGAAAATAAAAAGGCACATGGGGCAACTGAAGCTATTTGTTTTATCTCTTCCAAATCCTAAGACAGCAAGACATTAATGTCCATGCATATGAACTGAAACACTGAATAGATGCTGAACTTGTACTCCAGCAGAGCCTGTTTCATTGTTGAATTTAAAAGAATTCTCCAAAATCATTAATTAAACCCAAAGCTGCTTAAAAACCAGAGCAACGCAGTCTCCTGCAAGATAAATAACACCCCAGACCCAGCACACACCGCAGAGCAAAGCTGGTGGCAGGCAATCTCTGCAGTAGGTGCAGTCAGCTTTCACCAGGAGCGACAGATTTGTGTTTGAGAACGTGGAAGAGACTCCTTCCAGCTCGGTGGGAGCGGGCCAGGGCTGCAGGCGGGGCTGGCTCGGCGGGGAAGGACCGGGGTAGGTACGGAGGGTTTGTAAGGCCATGATCAATTTGCATTCTGCAGGTGCTCACCGACAGTCCCAAGCCACGCTCGGAGCCAAGAATTATGAACCTTGCGCTGTTGGACATCATGTAGCATGATTAAATATCATAACTCATCCCGGTAATAACTCCAGCTATCCTGGAATGCTGTTGCCATTCCCATCCAACTTCCCCCTCCCTACTTCTTCCTGTGGGGTGGGGGTGGAGGAATATATGAATGGGCAGAATGGGCCTCGCTTCCCTAAAAGGGCTTTTTCATTACCACTATGTTGGCTCTCAGCCCCCGCTTTTTAATCATAATAGATCAGCCTGCTCTCCATTTACTTAAGCTTTTCCGATGTCAGAGGGAAGCACGTTTTTATTTGGCACACCTATTTTCACATCATGGGCACGCTGCCCCCGCTCATTATTAATAAATACACTTCGATTTATCACAAGCTCCATTTGAGTGCCACGGGGAGCCTGGGGCAAAAGGAGACAAATTCTTTTCTTAAGTTGTTCTGAAAGGTGCTGGGCTTGCCGACCCTCACCCCCATTAACCCAGCACAGCTCGCGCGCTCCTACTGGGAGCTCCGCGGCCTGCGCGGCGGCAAACTCGGACTGATCTTGTGCCATCTCAATATATTTGTTCATTATCTTGCGCACACACAGAAGCATTTGGAAATGTACTCGGGGCACAGGCCAAATTGAATCATCTGCCTTCATTTTCCACACGATCTGAAGCTACAGCTGCTACAACAGGCTGTGGGATTTTTATTTTCCTTCCTTAACAGTTTTTTTTGCCTCGCTCTTAAAGTCACAGCGGTCTCATTTTAAACCCCTTGCTGTTGCTTGGGTTTGTATCTGTGTTGAACAAAACAGGTCTTGCATACACACAGGCTGGGAAAAGAAACTCCCAGCAACCTCCCTCTGCACAGCTCTGAAGAAAAGACAGAGAGCAGAAGCCTCAGGGAGAGACATAATGAAGATATTAATCTCAGAGATGCCTGTTCTGGTGGCTCAGATGTGTCTATTAATCCACTAATCCTGTCACCTCTGCCAGTGGACAGGCACCAGCAGGAATGGCACCCACTGACTTTGTGCTGCACTCTGGAGCCAGGAATGGTCCATGAAAACAAAGATCAGAAGGGCAAAGAGTTCCACACAGCACTGAGCCAAGTGACCTCCTTTCAGGAACACAACTTCAACAAGAAAGTTTAATTCCTTTTTAAAGCTCTCGAAGATCCACTTTCATTTGTCTTGAGAAAGAGGACAGACCAAACACAGCCTTTGGATTTCCATGCTACTGAGTTCATGGCAAATCTATTTTGGCAGGAGCCACTTGGAGATAAGTGGGTAGAGCTGAGAGGCGTCCAAGTCCCAGAGTTTAGGTCCAAGCTTTCAGATCACCAGAGACAGGGATGAATCAACCTTATCATGCTCATCTATCTAAACTAATGCTGCTGAACACCACTTTACATCTCATCAGCAGGTAATGACTTTATCATCAGCTCTGCCAAAGGACCCTTTTTCATCTCTTTCTACAGGGTTGAAGAAAAATTTCCTGCAGGTAACATTTCATTCAACTAAGATCACGATTTCCTATGGCTACAAGAATTGATAACACCAACTGTTCAAAAAACTTATCAAAAATATTGTATAGCCTGTCTCCTTCCCAATAAAGGAGAAAAGGATGCTTAAACAATATTTTGGGAGAGTTTTTTGCTAACATATGCTTGCATTTTATTATCAAGTCCTAGATAAGCTCATGTTTCTCTGGTAGACTATCAGCAGTAGCAGCTTTCTGCAGCAGGAGACAGTAAACTGCCTTAATAAATACAAATGGACAATTTAATTAAAATATATTGGAGACTTGGAAAAAGTACTATTTGTGGATGAAACAGTCTGTTAAGGGATTGCACTCAAGGCTAGCTCAGTGTATTTTAGGCAGGCAACAATAAGTGGCAGTGAAACACAGTGCACAGAGCTCTACCCCAATGATTAAAGACCAGCCGAAATTATAAACGTCTGTTTTCCAGAAGTGTGGGGGGGGAAGTCACCCAGTTGCCTCTGGTTTTAATGTTTGAAACAAAACAAACCATTTGGCTTTAAAAATGTACTTCTTTAAACCTGAAAAGACCCACGTATCAAAACAAGGTGGAATCAGCTAAACACATTACTTCTGATTTGTTTCTTTGAAAATCCAGCCTTAATGCATTCTAACAAAATTTATCTATCCCAAGCATACCTCATAATGAGATCAACTGGGAAAAATATCAAGCTTGTTTGTATATTTTATACTTGCTCTAACTTGGCAGTTTGGAGATTATGTATTCCCCAGGTCCCTCCTTAAATCGTTTCACACGCTACAATTTGATTTTCTTTGCTTGCCCTTTTCCACAATTTTTTTTTGATACATTTTATTGAGTTCTGGCTCAGAGGGAAACGTTTCCTTTGAATTAAGGGTACAATCATTTTTTCTCCCCTCTAAATAAGGACATATGGTGTAGAAAGCAATGTTACAGTTTGAGTATTTTATGATTGAAGTAGGGCTCATTTTGAAAAATGACAGTAGCATCAGGTTGGATTAGAGTAGTTTTTCTAATTGGGTGGTGCTGCTGTGGATATTGTGATGGGCTATCTTGGCCATAACTCATTTTAAACAGGACATGTCTATTTTTACTTACTGTGATGAAGAAGCAAACAGCAGCAGTGCTATGATACTGAAGGAAAATTGTCCTGTTTTTTCAGCAGTCACTCAGTTCCATGATGTTTCAAAGGTTAGTGTTTGCACATTTACCTGCTATGCAGACTACTGGTTCCCTAATCCTGGTTTACCAGTTTCTTTTGGCTAATTTGCATCAATAACCTGTGCTACAGTCAAGCAGTCTGTAACACAGCAGTTCGTTTTTCTACCTCTCACTGGGATGCAGAGAACTTGAACTGATGCTAGCAAAGGACTTCTGCTGTAGACTGAGTCAGCTGTTAAAGCAAGGCAAGTACAACAACTTCCTCTAATAAAAAATATTATCAGTGAAAAACCAAAATATTCAAAAGCCACTGACAGTTTCTCAGCTACTTGAGCAACATTAACTACTCACTATCAACCTAACTTTACATCCTAATGCTTGCAACCAGATATGAGGGTCACCTTCCATTTCTAAGAGTAAATGAAACCCAAGCTCCTTTGGTAGGGGCAGCTGCCTTTGCAGCTTTTGGAAGAACTCCTGTCTGGTGCTGTGATCAGCCAGGGCAATGTCCTGGAATGAGCTCAGCTGCAGCTCTCTGGGACACACTTCTGCAGAGCTGGTGCCACTTCCAGCTAGGGAGGAACTCTGCCTGACCTCCTGGTTCTTGTAAGGTGCCATCAAAAGGGCAGGCCAGTGCCCTGGGGGCCTGCAGAAGCCTTTCTCCCTAGTGCCCAGCACACAGAGGCCGTGTGGAGCAGCAGGGTTGGCTTTCCTGCAGCTCTGGAACTGCTGCAATGATTTTTCAGAGCTTCTGGGCTGGCAGGTGGCCTCGGCTGCGGAGCAGCGCCGGCTCCGCTTCCCCACCACGGCCCGCGCTCTCAGGATCAGGAGCCTCGCTGCCATGCGAGAGCTAATGCTTATTTTGGAAAAAAGCTGGTGCTTAAGCAGGCAAAACTGCTCGATTTTACAGCTGCCATCAGGCCTGCATAGCAAACTGCACTCTGCATGCCCCCAGCCGCACTTGGCAGATGGCAGCAGACAGCTGGGAAAATCTGGGTTTGACATACGTCAGTGATAAACTGTGTCAGCGCAGACCTGCTTCGGTTCCAGCCAGCCAGCCGTGTGCCAGAGCGGGACTTGCACTGCCGAGGGGGAAAGAGCATTCCCAACCCTTTTAACTAAAGCCTGCCTTCCACAACAGGGCACGCAGATGGCACCTACGAGCCCTCTAGGGCAACAGAGGGGCACGTGTTGGGTTTGTGTGGCAGTCTTGGTGGCGGGGTGTCTTCTGTGAGAAGCTGCCAGAAGCTTCCCCCATGTCCAGGGGAGACAATGACAATGCCAGCTGGCTCCAAGAGCTGGCCAAAGCCAGGCCCATCAGCAGTGGTGGCAGTACCTCTGGAATAACACAGTTAAGAAGGGGAAAAAGTTGGTGCACAGCAGCAATTGCAGCCAGAGAGAGGAGTGAGAATATGTGAGAGAAACAGCCCTGCAGTCACCAAATCAGTGGAGGAGGAGGAGGAGGAGGAGCTCTAGGCAGCAGAGCAGGACTTCCCCTGGAGCCTGTGGTGAAGATCATAATGAGGTGACAGGTCTCAAGGAGTAGCATCCAGTAAATAGCCCATGAGAGAACTGAAAGCCTCTGAGCCTCTTAGAGCTGAAAGCCTCCGTGCCTCTTGAAAACAAGATTTGTAGCTTCAAGTTTCACATAAAGATGATTTGGGCCTGCGACTCTCGGTTATAAAGTGCCATCCAATATGCATCAAATAGAAAATTGATTTGGCACGTTCTTTCTGGTAATGGGAAAGAAATGGATAGACTGAGGATGAGCTCAGAACTCTTACAGCAGATGCATCAAGTGTTACCAATCTGGTGCAGTGGACCATAGCAAAAGGATCACTGTAAGGGAAGTAGCTCCAAGCAGGACAGAGGGATGATTGACTAAGCATCCACTTAGCAAGGATAGAGCTGTGTTCAGCTGACACCAATGGACTAAATTAGGCTGAGCTTACACGATGCTTTTAAACACCATGTAGGAGGCAATCAGAATTGACAGCTTTAACATTGCTGCCATCTCTGCATACAGACACCATCTATTAAAGGCTAATATCAACAGCTGTGATGTTCAAAGCAAAAGTAGATTTAATATACATATTAAATTGTCCAAAGCTGCAGGAGATATTTCGAAATATATTAGGAAATTCCACCAAGAAAAATATCTCTGTATATTACAATAGCTCTCTTCTGGTAATGCTACTCCACAAAACCGAGGACTTGGATTTCAATATGAAAGGTGATGATAACCTTCAAAAGTGATTTTAGTAAAAGAAGATACCAAAAAGCAAGGTAAACTTATTACTAATTATGTCAGATAGGCAAAGAATTCAGTGCAGCTCAGCCTCGGGAAGAAAACAGACATTCCCCAGACTTCTGACAGCTAAAGGAAGATATTAGACAACAATAGCCAAGAACAAAGTCCAGGCCTGTTGCACAAGCTATAGAATGGGAGACCACGTAACACAGATGTTTCAGCTGATCTTGGAATATCCACTGAGAAAACAGACAAAGGACAAGTATTGGAGACATATTTCAGAAGAGCAACCAGGCCTGGCTGGGCTTCTCTAGGCACAGTGCTGATTCCAGGCTTGAGCAGCAGAAGAAAAGAAAACCAGAACGGGAGTAAATTGACTCAATTAAATTATTTCAACAAGGTTTTCTAGAAAATTAATCTTCTTGAATAACCTTGGTTTCATTTCTTCAATAAGTTTGGCTGAAAAGGAAACTGGATAGATGTGATACATTTAGGATTCTAGATGCAGTCATACTGCAAGACATTCTGATAAAAGTTAGTGCTATATAAATATCAATAAAGCATATTTTAAGTGGAGACCATATCAGCTGAGTTCTCAGAAAGTAGTGTCAATAAATAAACATTAATGTTTGCTACAGAGGCTAAAAGGATTTAAACAAGGTTCGCAGCTATTCAATAATCCCACCAATATCTGAGAAAAAACATTATCAAAACCACTGCAGATAAAATTCATAGATGCCAATGATACCTTTTTAGAATAAATAAGGAAGAGGAGGGGAAGGCAGCTTTAGGCAGCAGCTTGAATCCTGCGAAAAACACACCTCAGGAGAAAAAAGGTATCCCAAAGCAGGGCTGCACGATGGTTATGAGGAATGAGAGCAGCTGCCTGCAGCTCCTGCACAGAGGCTGTGCTGCCAAACGGAGCCTGTTGGGAAAAGCTGGGAGGTGACACTGGACTGGTGTGTCCTTATGGTCGTCCTGCATAATGCTACACCCAAAGGGAACTAATCCAACCTCTCAGCAAAGAGAGAGAGGCCACTTTCTCTTGGATATAGCACTGACAGGAATGATTTTGGAAAGTCTTCAGCCTCCCCAGTGCACCAGCAAGGCACAGCTCAGCTGAACAGACGAGCCTTGGTGGGCACAGCCTAACCCAAGGGACAAACTTGGAGAGCTGTCCTGAGCTAGTCCAAGTCCTTCTTATGGGAATCACAGAGACCAATAGAACCATCATTAAAAAAAGGAAGAATTGCCAGCAGCTGTCCAGGTGTGAGGCACTGCAGGTCTCTCCTTACCCAGAGCTGGGCACAAAAGCTGCCCCCTGATGCTGCCCGACAGAGAAGGCAGCCTGCAAAGCCCTTTGGGTTCTTGTCCACGATTCAAGGCAGACACAAAAACACCCACATTCTTGCTCAACAATTTGCTCAACCCCTCCAAGTGTCCCATGTGAAAAAGCTGTGCTTAGTACAGTTGGGTTTCAAATTCATTGCTAGGACTCTGAGGCACCACAATAACACAATTAAAACACCACCAGATGTGTGTCATATAATACATGTTAAGAAAAGAAAAGACATACTGTGTGCAGATACAACAACAATTTGCTGTTCAAATTAATTCAGGAATCAGTACCATCCCTATAAACCCAATATATAAAACATATGCTACTGTAGGCATGCATAAATTGCATGCATTTTTATCCAGATAAAGCCACACGTGCAACTAATAAACTGAAGTGAAAAAAAGAAAAGAAACAAAGTAAATAAATAAATGCAAAGGCTGTCTAGGGAATAATGAATTTTGCAGAAGCTGCTGTCAAAGATCAGAGTTCTGAGCAGAGCCCCAGCCGTGCTGGTCCCTACCCCCAGCAGGACAGTCACAGCCTGGCCTTGGGCCATCAGAGCAGGCAATTCCCATGGAGTAGAAATGGACCCCAAACCAGTTTTTTTGCCCAGCATTGGGGTGAGGTTCAGCTACAGTGTCACAGTTCAAATCACAGGAGAGTCTCTCACATGCCCAGGATCTGGGCTGGCATTGCTGTTCTCAGGCATCCCGCAGGCCAGCCCACAGTCACGTCCCTTTTATGGCTGATGAGCCCATAAAACCCAGGAGCAAGGCTCCAGCCCCACAGCAGCTGGGGAACTGCTGGCATTAAAGGCAAGAAGAGAACCATCACTTCAACGTGGAAGGAACTGATGGCTGGCTGGCACAGTGGGAATTTAGCAAAGCAGAGACAAGTCCCATGCACACCACCATGAATAGTTTTAGTCCAGCTCCTACCTCGTTCAAGCCAGACCTACACTTTGCTTTTATTACTGACTCAAACTCTACAAAGCCCCTCCCTGAACTCTGCCTGGACTTTTGGGATCTGTCCTTTCCCTGGCAGAGGTCTCTGTCCCACAGCCAGCTGTCCCTAGTCTCCCTGGGCACTGCAGAGTTAACCACAGCTGCTTCAGTCCAACAAGAGCCAGAGCCATTTTCTCCAGCCTCCCTGCACTAGCAGATGAACCAAGCCAGCTCTGGCAAAAATCAGAGCAAACCTCACACCTCTGCAGGTCTGGACCAGAAGCAGAGGTAACCCAAAACATCGCTGTGTGCCTGGTTGTGATCACCCTTGGTGATCATCCATTATGATCACTGGAGTTGTCAAGGAAACTTTGAGTAAGGCCATGAGCTCCTGCACCACCAGGGCAAGTTTTCTGATTTGAGAAAAGTGTTGAAACTACCAGAGCGAGCACAGCCAGCTCCTCAAGGAAACACAGAAGCAATTTCCCCTAAATGCTCAGGGGACATCCTGTTTGCTGATCAACGTCCTGAAGAAAACAAAAATCTCAGAATAATTAGAGGCTAAGCAACTAAGGTGAAACCCTTTGGTAATTTTCAGTCCCAAGTAACTAAAAGGGGGTGACAATTATTTCAGCTAATGATCACTGAACTTTGAGATTCACGTTCACAGCTGAGGACGGGGAAGCAGGTCTTTGGGAAGGCAGCACTGCTGTCAGGCTGAGCCCAGAGCTCCTTCAAAGAGCTGTTGGTACTTGCTTCCACCAAGGGACACAGGGCACTACCCAACATGCAAGGAACTAAAGCCAGCACCAAAAGCTCAGTGCAGATGGACTGGGATCCTGCCCTACCTTCTCCCCACAGATTCCAGGAGTTTATGGTAGAGAAAAGTTCTCGTTGTTGGCCCTGGCTGTGCTCTCATGATGCGCAGCATGGGAATGGCTGGGCCCTAGCTACACATTCCCTAAAACTGTGGTTTTTAACATTTCTCAGTCACAAAAGGACTGGCTGGCACTCTGTAGCTTTGATAGAGCTGAAAGGGCAAACTGCAGAGGTAGACACCAGGCAGACACTGAGGGTTATCCAGCTGGCCTGAATTGCTCCCTGTGAGTTTAGACAGCCTCTCCTCGCTGAATCTGGAGAGAAAAATGTAATTGGTGCCTTCAAAAAGGGGTCAGGCTGTGCCTGGGGATGAGCTAGATCCAGAGGAGGGGAAGCCAGCCTAAGGCAGGCCAGATAAATGTGAGCCATTGCACCTGCACTGTTTCACAGAGGGTACAAAGGCTTGTCAAAGCCCAAAATAAACAAGTCCACTACTTCAACTAAAAGCCTGATTTGAAGTTGATTTAAAGTATTGTAAATACTTGTCAAGTTTTAAGCCAAACCTTCATTTTGTTCAGGTTAAATAAGTTATCAATCAGTTTAACTTGAACTGGAACAAGAAGCTTCTAAAATGAAATTAAAGTAACAGCCCAGTTAATTGAGCCTGCTGCAGTCCTTCCCATAAGGATGGTCTTAGCTTCAGGAAATGCTCATTCCTTGTCACATTTGGTGCAGAAAGGTATTTTAAACAGTAATAAGCATCTGCTTTCTCTACTTGTTCAGTGAGAAAGTCTAGAATTATACACACAGCACCTTAGAGGATGCCGTAATAGCAAGATGCATTTATTAATGATCCTACTAATGTTTCCTGAGAGCATCTCCAAATACTCTGCAAATACCCATCAAATCTAAATAGCAAGGATGTGCAGGGGGTAGAATCATCATTCCTTCTCGGAAGGGATGAAAAGACCAGATGACTTTGGGAACATCAAGCAATGAACCTGGAGTAAGGCTGGGACTACAACTACAGAGCAAACGGGATGGGTAAAAGCACTGCAGCTTTTAACAGCAACCATCTTGCATCTTAACCACAAGATCGTTCTCCCTGGGTGACATGTAAGCAAATATTTCCTAAAATGAAAGCATAATGTTAATAGAGTAGAGCTTGCTGAGAAAGCAAAAAAAGGAATTGCTGCTTTCTTGGATGCTACATGGAAACCCTACACCTCCACGAGAAATATTTAGTAAAAGGGACACAAAGTTACAGCATGAAAAAATGAAGCCACCAGATAGGGCAGGTTTTGTGAGAAAGGGATAAGGGGGCATGGCCTTTGCTACTGGGAAGATTTGGTGGGATTCAGGACTGCTCTTGATATGGGTCAGTGAGGTTTTACTGTGGCACAAAGATCTGGGTCTGAGTGCTGCCCAAGGCAGGAGGCTTCCAAGGACCTTGGATACAGAACTGGGAAATGACATGGGGCTGTCACACCATGGGATCTTTCCAAGCAGCAGTGGGGCCCAGAACCAGGGGGAACAAAACTGAAAGCTCAATCCAGAGACCAGAAGTCAGGAAAAGGACTTCTCTGAACTGCAGCTCTTCCTGAAAGAGCAAGTGTGGGAGAAGGAACAAAGCCCAAAATAACAAAACTCATGAAGGCTCTATGGGTAGAGCCAAACAACCAGGTAGTTATCCAGATTTTATTGTTCCTTTGTTGCTGCCTACAGATGAGAAAAAACAGAACAATAGAAGTAGCAAGTGGGGATGGCCAAAGCCTCTAAAATATTGATGCAGAAATTGAACATTTCTTCTGGAGATGTGAAACTGGTCTCACGTGGAGCTTTTGTGCTAATAGTTGTCTCAGTCGACATGCAAATTCCTTATAACAATACAGGTCTAGATACCACTGCAGTGTAAATATCCTTGCTCAAAACACTTTGCACCTTACTGCTGCTCACACTGTACCTGGCAGTTTCCTATTTAAAACAGTTTTACTTGCTAAAGGAAACCATTAGCAGAGGGCTAAAGGAAACAATCTTATTCACTGAACCAACACTGTTGTCTCAGCAAAACAAAGCAATTAACATCTGAGTTCACAGGAAAATATATTAGCACAACAGATGCATGTGCATGTATTTCGGCCCTTTGGTAAAATGTGCTGTTTTGGGGCCAGATGTTTCTGCTCATGCCAAAGAAGAATCCAGCTGCATCAAGCTGTGAATATTTCTTCTGATCTGTCAAAATCTGCTATGAACTAGAAGAGAAAAAAACAGTACTGAAGTTTGAAATAGAAGTCTGTTTTCCACTGGGGATTTTACCACCATCTGTATTTTAAAAGCTTTAGTACAACTTGACAGAGCCTGAAAAAGTTTGCAGCACAATAGGTAAAGCACACTGAAAAACTATTCAAGTAAGGTTTCTGGTAGAGTTGAAACATATGGTAAAAGACTAGTTTTATGCATTTTCCCCCTTAAAATCCATTTATACTTATTAGTTGGATTTACAACATGTTTAAATTGTATGGCCTTTTTTGTAATGTGCTGCCATTATGAGCTGAACTCTCATTATTGAGATGATAGAGCAATATTGAATTACTGGGCAAACAAGGTCCTTTTTCAAAAACACCACAGCAATTGCTTTTCTCACGGTTTCTAAAACCAGGTGTTGTTTTTTCTTGCATTAATAGAATTACTATGGATTTGCACTGATGCAAGAGTAAAATCCTATCATTTTACCGAGACCATAAAAAAGGAGCCAAAATGGAAACAGAGCAGCTAAGCAGAAAACATGAAAGCATCCCATAACACCATTAAGTTCACAAACTCCAACACATTTGTCAAAGCTTGGTGGTGTCCCTCCTAAAAATCATCCACCCAGCAGGACCAGCACGCTCCCACCTCCCAGGCCACCTGTGCAAAAACCCCTAACTCACCTCACAGAAACCTCTGATGTTTTATCCCTCAAAACCACCTCCTTCTGCCCCAGGGAGAATTCAGTGGCAGGAGCAGCCTCAAGCAGTGACTTGCTAGAGTAAGTGGCTGCACCATTATTTTGTGGCAAACTACAACTGAGATTTTCTAACCACAACTTGACTCCTAAAGGCATTGAGATTCCAATCTCTCCTGGTCTATCCCCAAAATTTCAGCCTTAACAAAAAAAATTTAAAACTTCTGAAACAGATAAACATATATGGTACAGTGCAAATGAAGCAGAATGTAGCTGGGTATTTCTGAACTGAACTCAGTTTTCCATTCTGCTCTTCTCAGCTCTGCACATTCATCTGCCAGCAGCCAGGCAGCTGTGCTGCCTTCCAGGTGTGCAGCACAGCTTTGCCACTGACAGGGTTATCTATTTTACAAAGAATTATGCTGGCAGTGAAAATCACAGTAGAATTGTTTTGAAAGAAGCAAGCCTCAGATGGACAATTTAGATTTCACAGAAGTTGAAAGAGGATTTGCAGGTTCAAATTATTAATCAACACCCTGCCAGGCAGGGGCCAAGAGCAATCTGCTGGCGCTGAGTTTTCTTGGACTTAGACTGTAAAATCTGGATTTTAGATTGACTCGGTGAGAGGAAGGATTTTTGTGCCTGCAGCCCTTTCCTTCTGAAGTATCCAGGCAATATAGATCCTTGGCTTTTAGGGGTAAGTGTGAATTTAGGGATGGTGGGGTAAATTCTTCAAGGAAATTAGGGATTCTGAGGCTTTCTGAGCCAGAGGACACACTGCACATGACAAGGTTATTTCCCTGTTGTTAAAATCGTGTTCCAGCTGTAACAAGGCAGCATAAACTGCCCCTGGGGTCACATGGGGTCTTTCTTTTGTTAGCAAGAAACATGACAAAAGCTGGCCACAAAAAAGCAGGTGCTCATGGAGAACCCAACCTTTTGCTGCAATGTTGTCAGCTCTCCCCCATGCCAATCAGGATGACACAGGCTGCTCTGGGAAGGAAGAATTTAATTGTAATAAGCACTTAGCCGAGTGTAACAATGGTTAATCACAGAGAAGCACACCGTGGGTGCCTCTGGTCACATCAGGCTACCTTCAGCATCCTTTTGGCTTGACCTGTCAAGTCACATGCCTTGAAAATTCTGCAGGGCCAAACTCAAAATAAAAAGGGGGGGTGGGGGGAGGAGATCAGAAAAAAAGGGGAATTATCCATTGACCATTGTAAAGGAAATGCTAACTAATGTTCTTTCACAAGCAAAAATGTAAAGCAGGTAGAGAGACAGTCCACCATTAGCTGCCTATTTCTATAAACACCATCACTGTCTCCTGGGGAACAGCCTCTGACAGCAGGGAGCAGCTCCTCCTGCTCTCCCACCTGAAGCCCCTGAGTGTGCAGGGGTGGAGGTTTCAGGTGCAAGCAGGAGAAGGGCAGGGGAAGGTGAATGAACAAGGCAGGACACCCCAACACGTGAGCCAGAGAGCACCTGGTCCAGGTCTCCTCTCTCCTGCACATCTCTATTACAAAGAAGTGTTGCAAGATGAAAAGCAGGAGCTTGAGGCCAAAATCAAAATAGATAAAAAGAGGATATGCTCCCACAGACCTTGTTGAAAGCAGTGATTTATTTTTATTTTATGTTTACCTTAAATGTGTCTCAGAGAGGCTGCCCAGAGAAGCATCACACCACAGCTCCCGTTGAACTCTATTATAATACTGCTTGTTTCCTCCTGCCAGCTACTCATCAAGGGTTACCACCAGCACAGCTCTCTGCTCTTTCAGATCTAGTCAGAAGGCAAATTAGTTGCAGCCTGATGGGGGAGTGCTAAATTTTTCATTACAATCTTTCTCCGGAGGTTTGGTGTTTAATAATTTGTACTGTATAAAATTTCACATATGGGAAAACATGGCACCACACAGCCTCTCCAGATGCCGTTTTTTTTTTTCCTTGCTGCTAATCATGTGAGCCCCCCAGCTAAAGAAGTGGATTTAGGGCATAATTAAAGCTTTATACTTTAATAGTAATATGGGTAAAGCTCAATTTTATTTTTGAGAGGAACACACCACATTTGTAAATTCCCATTTCACTGAGGATCGGTTTTCACACAGGCTTTGCACCCAGGCTGCTTTGTTGCTGATATACCATGGAACATAAACCATGTAAGTAGCTCGTGGTGCTGTGAAAGGCACACACCCCTGCTTAGCCACTGCAGAGGCTCTTTAATTCCTTATGATCAATCCAAGAGCAGTGGTGGCTGTACAAGGGACACCTGTAAGGAGCCTTCCTATCATCTGCTCTGGTTTTCATCACACAGTTTGGAAGGGGAGTCTCTCAGACTGGTCACATGAATGTCTAACTTATGAAAGTTTTAGCTACAGCCCTAAGCAGAGCTGAAGTGATTTAAATTTGCTGCTGCTCTCCCAAACCTCCCCCTAAGCCACCACCCTCCTTCCCTCCCCACAGAGCCTGGAAACCACAGGGCTGCTGTCGTGTGTGGGAATGCTGAGCCCTCCCCATCTTCCCACCCCCGCTTGCTCCCCACGTTTCTGATGAGAACAGCAACCTGGAACAGGCTTTTGGGATTAGCTACAGCTGCACGAGGTTCACACGCTGGCTGAGAGCCCTGGAAGCCCCACAGTGAAGGGGGACTGAAGTGGGACCCAAGCAGGGGACAGACAGGAGGGTCAGTGGGAGGGAAGGAGGTGCTGGCAGAAAGGCAGGAGACATTCCTTGCACGGCTGAGACAGGAATAGTTGTGCAGTGGTCAGCACTCTGAGGACTAATTTTAATTGTTTGTTGAATTCTGGAGTATAATCCTCTTAAAAAAGGAAGTACCTTAGGAATTATACTCCCAGGATGGCAACTTGGTGTTTTAAATCCCTTCCCTCTTCTTCTAACATCCTCCTAAGTAAATTCAGAAAATGCAGAGAGGAGTACAATGATCACCTTTCACAATACGGTTTTAATTCAATCCAAGTTTCTCCCATCTGCTCAAGAGACCTACACACTGCCTTAAAAAGAAGTCCTTTGGTGCTATCATGGATTTCTGATTTCCCAAAGGAAAACCAGGTGATAAAGAGCCAGTTCCAACTAGCATGGTAACAATCAACAATGTTCTTTGACAAACCTTGTGCTTCAACAGAAACCAGAGATTGCAGCTTTGCCATTAAGCATCTCTGTGCCCCTCCATCGTGGTTGAAAGCCAGGTTTTACTCTACCCATCAGCAGCAATACTGGGTAGGGTAAAGTAAAACTGTAACCATGATAAGCACCTACTCAGCTCTCAGAGCCTGCAGTACGCTGGCAAATAAATCAAGTTACCTAGAACTGAGAAATAATTTCTGTTTTTATCCATCTTTACTATCACAGCTTAAACTAAATCAACCATGCATTTTAAGATCTATATTGTATCCTTCCAAATCTGTCTGAGAATGCTGAAGTCTTGAAACACTCTTCGTTGAAATGAAGAGCTTATTACAGGTCAGAATTTTACTTGCTTTGTAACTGCTTATATGTGTTAAGTCAGTAGAACCAACTCAAGTGAACCTTCTTGGTGGCCGTAAGACTTCTGACATAAAACTGTGCTAATGGAATTTAAATAAAAGGAAAGAACATAAGTACTTAAAAGTGCTTTTTAAATGCCTTTGAGTTCCAGTTTCACTGACATGCCTAGATCCTGCTGGGTGAAGACTCCCAGCTCTCGATCCTGTGTTTTTCACCACAGCTCCATGAAGGCTCGACTGGTGCCCAGTTGGGAGTGGCAGTGCAAGGCATCTGCTCCCAGAGCAGAGTGACCTTGAGGAGCCTCACCCATCCCAATGTCTAGCACTCATTTCCATGAAATCCCTGGGCAGGAAAATACACATATGGAGAGATAATAGAGGCAAAGCCTCCATGTCAAAGAGCAGATTGGACTCCTGCCATCAGGCCTGTGACAGCAATCCCTAATTCTCCAGGACATCTGCTTATCCAGCAGAACACAAGCCGTCTGTCCAGCAGCCAGGACAGCACAGGGGCTGGCAAACACGGCAGAGTCAAGTCCTACCCCAGCTCTGACATCAGGAAAATTCATCTCCACTATCGCACTCCCTCCCTTTTTTAATTTTTTTTCCCCCTAAATAGAAATCAGTCCTACATAATGTCATTATGCTCAGCTTGTGAGGCTGAGTTTATCTGTGACTCCAAAAGCACTGTAATCTTCAGCACCAAGTATGATCACTCTGTCACCAGAGAGCAGTGCTCAGGGTACCCTCAGAACAGGAAGAGGTCAAACCACTGATGCTAAACCCGTGGGGCCTGAGAGCTAAAGGACGAGCTGCAATATCAGTTTTTGCCAGAGGAAACTCATCCATGTTCTGATTTGTCAGGAGAAGGATTTATATCACCTTATACCAGATAAGGAACATGGGAAATAAATACCCAAGTCAGAAGTTACTAATGGGTATTATTTCTCAGATAGTAGCAAGTTAATGCTATATAGCTAGGCAACAAAGCCATGCCATCCTTGATAAAGGCATAAACACATTAAAGGAATAATCCCTGTCTGACATGAGGTTACTTGTGCATTCATAAAATTCTCACTGCTTCTGCCAGCGTTGCCTTTCAGAAATCACTGCTCTGTCCCAGCTTGATCAAACCCTGCAGCCCATGATCTGCTTCTCCTTCAATAAGCACAAACATGCAGAGAATCCCATTATAAATCCTTTTTAAAGGATAAATAGAAGCCTCTCATATAACAGATAAACCAGCAGCTTGACCTAATTCCAGTGGTTCCACATTATTTCCAGTATCAATTTATCTATCAGTTACACTCTGCCAGGAAACACCAGGGTCATACTTTGCTCCCCAGGCCTAGCTGCAGGGAAGGATGAAACTTATTTTCACTGCCTTAAGGACAGTGAGAAAACTAGAAACTTCTAGTTTCTCCAAACTAGAAATGCAAATTGTCATGATAAAATAGTTTAAGTTATTCTTTTTCATAAAAGAACTACGACTATAACTATCTTTCATTACAGAAATGCATATTTGGCACATTAAAACCTCTTGAAGGGGCAAGGTATTTTCGAAACTTCTGTGCAACAAGACAATTCAAAACCTGACCATTTACAAGGTTTAGGTGCTCTCCTCATTAGTTATTGCAAAATATTGAATTGATTCATTACTGGCATGCACATTTAAAATAAACACTCTGCTTCCTTAGAAGTTCAAGAAAGCCACATGAATAATAAGCCAAGATTCACACATCAGGATCTCAGTTGTCAGAGCTCTGCTAACAGCACTGAGTGGTTCAATTATAGAGGGACAGTAATGAAAAGAGAAGCCAAACCAAGAACTCATCATCACAATAGAGGATTACATAGAAGAGCATTATTCTGAAGCACCTTTTTCTTCTCTAAGGATGATTAACGAAAAATAAAAATAGATAAAATAACATTACATTGTCCATTTTACATTGTATGTAAAATGGAGAGAGGGGAAGACAGGGGGTGGCTGAAAATGTATTGCCATCTCCATCTGCAATCCCTACACCTCTCTGAAAACGATGATATCTTGGGGCAGAAGAGAAACTTCTGTTGAAATTTCACAGCAAATGGTTTTACAAGCTCCATGTTGCTTTATCAACCATGAGCAAATCACTTCGAAGGGAAAATTTACCCCAACTTTTATGAATTGTCTCATTTTAGGGAAACTCTGAATGATAGTGATCTAACATTGAATAAGCCTCCCTCTTTCAATAAATAAGTTGCTAAAAACAAAATGCTGATGCTAGTTTGTAAGATTTAATGAATATACAGAGTGGTAAATTAATAGACTGTGCCCCAGAGCTGCTCGTTTAGAATGCTGCTGTTATAATAAAATTAGGTAAGTATCCAATGAAACCTCAGGACCCTGGGCTGGTGCCATCTAATTGAAGTTTACAACTTTATTGGAGATTCCTTGCATCTTATATATTTATATAGAGTTCAGTAGCTGGTGGCCTTGGCTCTAACTTAATTACAAAGCAGAAAGGAAGGTTGTGTCAGCATGGTAACGTTTGGCTAAGCTGAAATGTCGGTTTGGGGCAGATTTCACCTGCTCTCATCTTGATTTAAGTGAACTAATAGGTCCTAATCACACAGAACAAATGGGTCTTTAAAGTGAAGACACAAAATCAAAGGGCCGGTCCCGCATGCCTTTGATCAGCAGTGAGAGCTCTGGGATGGGTGGCACCAGTGCCCAGCAAGCAGCTGGAGATAAGGACAGACAATGCTGTGAGCCACAACCAACAGACCCAGGAGGGCAACAAGCCCCAGGTTAAGGCTTGTGAACAACCCTGTGGAGCCTGCAGACACCCTGGAGGGGAGAAAACACCAGGTGTGAACGGAGTGAAAGCAAAAGGGGTGAAATGGCAGTGAAAATGGGGATTCCAGCACCTGCCCACCTTTAATTCTCTCCAGGACTAAAGGAGAACATTTCACCTGGGACCTGTTGCAAGGGGCAGGAGGGAGAGCTGGGAGGGTCTTGGCAGGTTCTGAGTGGTACATACCCACAGCTTTCACGTGTATTTTTCCACAGTATAACAATAATCTGATGGAAAGGGTTGATTGGCAGATGCCAAGTAAAACACTTCAAAAAGATTTAAAAAACCACAGGAAAGCAAGACTGTATAACTTTCTAAAAGATAAGATGGAGCACGTTCACTATAAACAAACCCACCTCCACATCCCACATACATATGCACTGGTGGCAGTCCATTAACACTCAGTGTTCCACTGATTAAAAAGAAAATTTAATACATCTGTTGGAACACAGAGACCGAATAAATATCCTTATCGTTCCATTTACTGTAAATAATACTTAAGTGCAAGTCAAATATTAGCTACATTCAGCACAGCATCATAACAAAACAGGCACTGCTAACATTATGGTCCCAAACTGTGTTACTTGTAATTAACATCTGACATATATCTGCTTTTGCAATCACCCATTACTGATTAAGTGACAAGGCACAATGTCAGATGCATAATCTGATTGGTTAGTACTCAGTTACCAAGGTGTTACATTTGGAAATTGCCTGTGAATTGATTTCTTTTATTGAATTAATAAGTGTTATCATACTGTACAGAAGGCAAAATTGCTACTGAATGTGAGCGATAACATATAATTACAGAAAATCAAATCCTGATCTGCAGAGCCAAGCCAGGTGTCAACATTTTAATTGTAGCTGGGGAAGCGCAGTAACACCACAGAGCAGGGAAGAGATATCTCTAGTGTAGGAAGAAATATATTGCATAAAGAACCAACTTTAGTTAGGCATGACAGCAACCTCGAGGGATGCCAACCACTCGTATGCAGAAAAATTAGACTTAATTTTTCATTTTTGACTATAATCCCACATGCTGGGGCACCTGACTGCCATGCAGACCCTAATCTATCTGTCAGCGTCTTAAAATTTGCATTTTTGGGAGAATGATTTTGCAAGATTTTAGGAGATACAAGCATAAAATATGGAAATCATGGACTTTTGCTATTCGTTCCATAAAAACTAAGAAAACAATATCCCTTCTGTCCCCAGGAAGATCAAGCCCCTTTGAGATCACACCACATGTTTCTGCTATGAATAAAACCACCAAGGTTTTGTTAATTTTAGCAGCTTTGCACACTTTTTGAGTGAGAAATGCCTCCTCAGGCCATTTCCTAGCTGCCTGTTAGCCTGCAAACACTGCACTAATGCAGCTACTGGCATTGAAACTGATGGTGTTAAATTGGTGTAACCCTGTTGCATGGACACTCTCAAATTAGCTGGTTCCAATACATTTGATCTATCTCAGCCACTCCTAAACCAATTTGAGTGTTCATGCTAAGGGACTGCACCACTTTAACTACATGTACTCAGAAAATGATGGTGCTAAATTGCTGCCATTTCTTTGGATTAAGGAGAGCCCCGGCTTCCCCTGGGGAATGAGCCATTCCAGCCAGCACAAGCAGCTTGGCAGGCTGTGCTTCTCACTCATCACTGCACATCCAGAACCTTTCCATATCACCCCCTGTCCAGGCATACCATGCAATTCCAGTCCCAAACAGCTCCAGCCTTCCCTGCTCTCTGCTGCTGCCCTCCCACCATCAGCTGGGAGCCACCTTGTCCCCGTGTCCCCAGAGCTGTGCTGCTGTTTGTCCTGACAGCACAGCAGAGCTGCTCACAGCCAGCCACGAGCTGCCAGCTTGTCCTGCCCTGAAGGTCTCTCTGCTTGGCAATCTGTGATCTCTGTCCCTTGGAAAAAGACCTGGCTAGGCACAAGATGGGGGGGCAAAGACAGGAAGCACCAGGGGCAAATGACAAAGCTTGGTTCAGAGACCACAGCACTCCCCTACTGCACCACGAGCCAGCTCCTGATCTGCAAAACATCTGTTCAAATCATCAGCTTTTTCTTTTGTTCAGGGATAAAGAGGATAGGTTAAGTCATCCTGTTGGCATACAGAGAGAGAAGTTAAGCCCCATGTACTACCACCCAGCTGGCAAGGTATCTTGGCAGCAGGATGGCATAGAAACATTTTACATGAAGCTCTTTCCAAATCGATTCCTTTTATGCTCCTGTTTTCAGGGTAATAGTGAAAGTTTCGTTCTTGAGTTACGAGGGCTTTGCTGTGAGGTGACCAGGCCAGCAAGTGTCCTCCCAGCACAGTCACACTGCTGCTCATGGTTTTGTGTCTCAAGAACTACGAGTGCATCTGGCACACACAGCTGTCCAGGGTGGTGAAGAAAAACAGCAATCTAGGCAAGACTATGCAGCATGATGAAGTGAGGGGCCTGGGTAAGCAAAGTTTTGGCTAGGTACAAACAAGCCACCATTGCACAGACAAGGGAGAAAGCTGCACCTCTCCAGCCTAAATGCATCTTAATTCTGTACATTGGCCAGTCTTCTAGACACTAATAAAGTTGTTGGAAGGAAAAGACCCCAAACCAACAAACACTTATTACTGGAGCTGAAGTAAGGTATTTTTAAAAGAAAATTTCTACAACATGAGATGTGTAACTTGGCTCTACAGTGATGACTGTGGGGAAAATAACTGGTAGGAGTTGCTCTATGCCTGAAGAATGTGAATTCTGGAGAGCAGGAGGAATCGGACTCGCAGGAGAAGTCTGAACTACTATAACAGGGAAAATCCAGCCATATAGAAGAGAAGCCTTCTTTCAAATACTTTTTTTCTGCAGTTAAAGGCAGTGCTGGGGAACAGGACTGCAGGAGAGTGAAAGCCTGTATCGATTGAGATGAACTGCACCAACCTGGAGGCCTTTTGCTGTGATGAACACCAGCATGACCTCCACGCAGGAGCTCCGGAACAACCACAGCAGCTAATTGGGTTTCCTTTCCAGTCACTCAATTTACAGCTACTTCCTGACCTCGGCTTTACAACGTTTGGAGCCTTGGTGCTTTAATGAGCTAGAATTCATGCTTTTCCACAAATGGAACCTGCCCAGGTACATTTCTGTGTCTTTCTTAGGCTGTGGCCACCGCAGAGCAGCAGCAGTTGCTTGTTGCTCTCCAGCCGAGCCATTTTTTCTGGGAAGACCATGAGGAGGATGCTGCCTCCACTGCTCCTTCCCTGCAGCAAGCCTGGGAGAATACAGGGAGTGGCCAGACAGAGCAGGACCAGGCTGCCCCACGCCACAGGAACGCCTCACCCCGGCCTGATGCACTTCTTCCATTCCGAGGAGACGGAGCCGTAACAGCCCAGACGTGACAGTCCCACGGCAGCTTTAGGTGATGTGAGCTCCAAGCTATCCAATTCCCACTCCTCTCTTTGCCCCCAGCCATATGTTCCCACCTTCTCTCTTGCACCCCTACCTTTATGACTAAGTGGTGAGACAATTCAGGAAATTAGCCCAAAAAAAGTAATTTTTTTTCTCATCACGTTAGCTTTTGGCTGGTTGAGCCTTCTCCAGCAGTTATGAACACTTACACTGTTGGCTGAGGGAGAGGGAACATGTGGCTAGAAGCATCAGGGAGGGAGCTGGAGACCCCTCTCCCTGTGAGATGGGACCATGCTACAAGCACAGCAAAGGGCAAGCTCTGCCTGTCCTGTTTTACAGGGATTTGCCAAAGTTCAAAGGAGGATGAAGCTGGAACCCAACCTGGTTGTTTAGAAGGTATGGTGTCATATAGACAATTAGCTGTTTTCTTCAATAATTACTTTGAATTTACTGTGCAAAACCACAGTTACAGGTACTCCAGATCCTGCAGTTCTGCGGGAGAGATTCCCAGGATGCATCTTCCTTCAATAACCTCCTGTATATTGCTGCAACTGAGTCGGGCACCTACTTAATCTGTGACCTTACAGCTCCTGTCAAGCAGACTGTGACCCTCTCTAGACTTGTATTATCCATTACCAAATTTTCATTTTTATTAAACTCAGCAGAGACTTTTTTCCTTCTCCTCTAGGAAGCATGAATTCTCTTTTGTCATTTATTCCACAAATGATTTATACCAAGAGCCTGTCAACTATAGGAGGTACTTGCTTGTGCCTACTATACCTGCAAGTAGCTCTGTCCTTTCTGGGTCATTACTAATAAAGCACTTATCCCTCATACAAGCACAAATGCCTCCCTGTGCTCTCACAGGTATTTATCTGAGCACTTCAGCGTCCTCAGTGGATTTATCCTCAGAGTGCTCTGGGAGCTGGGCACTGACGTGATTTCTGTGTAACAGAAAGAGCAGGGCTTGGAGACTGGATTCAGCTCTTTGCTGCTTCAAGGAGACTTCATCTCCTGCATCAGGATGCTGTAACCACTGTTCCTTAGTCCCCCACCTGCTTCCTCTTGGGACAGCAGGAAACTGCTCCTGGTTCATCCCACATTCCCTCCTTTAGCAGACAGCCCTGCTCCAGCAGAGAATTGCTGCTCCAGCCTGCAGGAGAGAAGGCTTCAGCCTGGGGCCATCTCTTACTCTTGAAGTGCTTATGAAAGAGAGCATCAAACCCCCAGCTCCCAGCCTGCATGACCCAAATCATCACCCTCCATCCTGGCTCCCCATTCACAGATGACTCATGAGATGAAGTCTCCCTGCTGCTCAGCACCATCACTCCGCAGCCAGCCAGATTTCATGAACAACAGTAAAACAAATATATTTGTCTTGCAACTACAGTGCCAAGACAAGCAAGGAGCGAAGCTGGGGGCCAACTGTAACACCACAGATTTTGGCAGTCAGCCCTCTTTCCAGCTCCTTATATATTTTTGTCCCAACTTTCCACCTAGGTCTCCCTCTTTTTGGTATTTCTGGGCAGATCACAACACCCACCAAAGAGCAACAAATGCCTGCGTGGCTCAGTGCTTGCCCTTGATGAATTAAGGCAGCTCCACACTCTCTCCTCTCCCACTCTTTCCAGCACCACTTTATCACAGGCAAGGCTGAGAAACCTGTTGCTGCTGTGTTTCTCTTTTAAATCCTAAAGCCAACTGGCAAACTAGAATTTAACCACACAGCTGCTGAATGCAGTTAGACTAATACGTGGTGGCCAAACAAAACATCGCTTTTAAAATGCAATTTGTGCTTGGCACTGGACACACTGGGAAAATTCAGAGCAAGCTGCACTCCAGATCAGCTCATAACCCTCTGCAGAAAGTGCTTTGATGCCCCCAATTTACATCTGACAGGCTTAATGCATTTTGGAAAGAGGCACTAGAGTAGAAAGCCCCTGCACTAATCACGACTGATGTAAGAAAACTCATTTTTGCTTCTACTTGGTTGTAAAATTCTACGTGTGCGCGCACCCCATTTTCCAAAATCTAAAAAAAATCACCACAAGATGGTGGAAAAAAAAAATTGAGAAATTCTGGCAAGTTGTAATTTTTAGCCTGAAAAGTCCTCCTTTACTGATCCAAAACATACCTCACAGTTTTCTGCTGGCATGGGGGAAAGGAAGGTGTAACAAAAAGCTTTCACCTGTGATTATCTTGCCTGACCCTCATGCACCTCCATCCTGCTGCACTGAGCTGCAGCTGTGCTCATCTGCACAGGTATTTATGGCCAATCTCTTGCAGACAGAATGCATATTTCCCCACCACAATAAAAGTTAGTTCAAAGCAGGCTGCTCCCATTGAAGTCCATGGGAGATTTTTTCTTCCATCAACTTGAGCAGGAGTTGGGTTGGGCTCACTCAGTTTACTCCAGGAAAATCCTCACTAGTTGATTAGGGCTCAGCAGGAGTAAACACAAAGAATATTTTATTTTCATTGATAACTCCTGTTCCCCAAATAATTTGAAATTAATCCTCCAATTTAATTTCAAGCTGCTTTTCTGCTGCGCTTGGTTGCTGAAGGAGAAAAGATCCTGGAGAAAGCTGCACAGGTGAATTACATTTGCTCAACATTTTCAGCATTAAATAATCTGCACATAACTCAGGCTCGCTCGAATGGTACACTGCACTGACCTGACATAAAATATAGCTCTGCTAAGCCAAAAAAGATAAAACAGGGATACCTTCATATTTAAAGGAGAAACAGTGAAGGATTTCAGACTTTAACGAGATACAGATGCTGACCACTGAATGAATCACTCTGCCCATAATTAAAGAGTCTTCTGATGTCTGAAGACTCTTCCTGTCATGAAAACTCTTGGATGCCATTTCATCTCCATCCTAAGCCTGATTTCAGACTGAAAGAGGGGAATCCAAATGTTGATGTCACCCCAGACACCACTTATATTCTCCATTTCCCTTTTGAAGAATTTGGTATTAATTTCTGTCTATTCGGGTTTTATGTTTTTATAGGTCTTCAGGCACCCTTAGAGCTAGACAGGAGATATGAAAAATCAACAATGAACCAAGGAATTTCCAGGCACCATGCTTTAGCATTTCATGCAAACCAGCATTTAAACCAGGGATTTAACCAGTATTTAAATCAGGGATCCCTCTCACTAACCCACAATATAAAATCAGAAAATTCCACCTTCATGTACAAGAACACAACAAAAACATTTTACAGTTTTGTTGATGTTTCAACTGTAACAATTCAAGGATCCCAAGCAAGTGAAAGCCACAAGAAGTTGGAGCTTTATTACTGTTATTATCCAGCTGGGCTACCTGGGGGTAAAAATAAAAAGAAAGGAAAAAGCAGTGTCCAGGTACACAGCCTTTACATGAGATGCCCAAAAGCTTGTGTCTTACCTGATAACTTGCATGCCCAAAAAAAGCCTCTTTTTTTACCAATTAGGTTGGAATTCTCTATTTTCATTTACTTACCGTTACTACTCCCTGGGCATGAATAAATCTCTCAGCTTTTCTGCTATGAGGTAAAAAAATGATTTAAAAAATAATAAATAAATCACTCTTATCTTGAGCTGAAATATCACCTGAGGGTCCTCTTGCTTCACTGCAGCTGCAGCCTCCTCAGGGAAGCTGGCCCTCGTGCTGCAAATTTCTCCTACTGTCTCTTCTGACAGCCTGTATCCTCCCTGAACAGTGATGTGCAGAATGAAACGTGCTGCACCCACCACCAAACTGAATACAGGGAGCTAAATGCTTTTAATATTTTATAGGAAACCTTATTTCTATTTCCTGATGACTTTTTTCCCCCTACAAAAAGATGCCATTGCAGATCCCAGGGCATTTAGTGATCAAGCTCCTGTAAACCCCAAACCCTCCACTGACACTTTATTTTATAATTTCTGGTAGAAGAGGTACCTGACCACTTCTGGTCTTTTACAGTTCATTCCTTCTTTGCTTAGCACTGCTAAGCTGGAGCCCACTTTTTTCAGACCTTTTCTATTATTTCAGATCCCCTGGCTCCTAGTCCTGAACTTGGCTCTGCTGGTGGCTGTCTCAGCTTGGCCTGACCTGCAGAGTAACTGTGATCACTGCTGTGTCTTCCAAGTGTTAACAGAGATGGAGACTGCTGAGGGAGCTCCACCTCTCCCAGGGACTGCTGCCTTCTACCTGCTTAGAAACAACTTCATCATCTTTATCATACTTTCCTGAAAAATATTCCCTGGGCATTACAGGCTTCCCAGCCCACAGCTCCTCCCTTTCTCCCTTTTTGAAAGATATCCCATTAAATTTTCTTTTCTGCAGTCTTCTCAAGCCTCATTTGTCCTCCACAGATTTTCAAAGATTATCACTAATGGCACTGAAATCACTTAAGCCAGTTCTCTAACTATCTGGAGCTGAATTCCTCCAGGCTCTGCTAAGCATTCCAACCTATTCTTTCCCTCTTTTCTGAGAGCACGCTGGCTGCAGCTGACCCTCTCAGGAAGAACAGAAGGAATAAAAAAGTCATTTGGTACTTCTGCTTTCTCACTTCCATCTTCTGAGAGCTTTTCCTTTCCACTGAGCAGTGGACTAACTAATTCCCTGGCCCAGCTCTTGCTGCAAACATATTCATAAAAACCCTTCTGGCTGCCCCTTTTTGTCTTTTGCCAATTGTGGCTCATTTGGACCTTGGCTTCTCAATTTTCTTTGCATGTTCATGATTAAATTATTCTCAATAGTTCCACCTACTCTCCAATATTTTTATGTTGCTTTTGAGTTTCAGGTCATTAAAGACCCCATGATTTAGCTAAAGTAATCTCTCACTATGTTTCCCATCTGTCCTCTCCATTAAGGGAGTTCTACTTGCGCATTGAATTTGCTTCTCTAAGAAACCTTTAACTCTCCCAAACTTCCTCTTCACTCAGAGCAGCTTGCCAAGACTGCAGCTCTGAGCTGACTGAAATCCACTTCCCTGAAACCCATTGTCTTCCCCATGCTGCTCTCCCTACTTTCCTTCTTAATAATCAGCAGTCTGGCAATCCAGAAATGTTTTTGTTTTAGAAAGGCTATTCTGCCCAGGTGGACTAATTTCCTAAATTTCCCAAGGACTAATTTCACTTACAGATCAGTTTGCATCTGTTCTGCTTTGGGTTCTGGAGATGACCAAGGGTGTACTTCAAGCACTTAGAAGACATTTTCTTGCCAAAGTATCACAGCCAAACCTGTCCTGCTACAAAGCATCGCCCCAAAACAGACGAACTGGCAATGAATGGAGGGAATAGGATAAAAAAAAAAAAAACCTCAGATTTTTCTGGAAGGACAGACAACACATCCTCCAAAGCATCTGAATCTTCAGCTCAGTGTCCTTAGAAAAGGCTGCAGAATCCTCCTTGCTGCTGGCAGAGATGTAATGAAGGATTTAAGTACAGGTTGTAAAATTCTATGTGCTGTCCTAGATAATTTATACCTTTCCAAATGATGCCTCTCCATTCCTCAGATACAGGAGATCACCCTGGAGGAGTCAGCCCTGACCCCAGTCCTTTCAACATCCTCTCTGTGCACAGGGGATACTTATATCCTGCAGCCTGCTTCGCTCACAGTAGCAGTCAATAGGAAAGAGCGACTTAGAGGAGCTCAGAAAGAACAAATATTTTTATAGCAGCCCCCTAATACTTGGAGCAGGATGGGAAGATGACAGCATGTACAAGGGAGCCATTGAAAACAGCACTGCTCCCAACGTGTGCTGGGAAGGTATCTGTTATCTGGGCTTTGCCAGCTGGCTCCTGTGTGCACAGCATCACCCTGCCTTTGACTCTGTTTGCTTTGCCCTTCCCACAAACGCACTCTTTGCTCCCCTCCTGCTGTCAGCTGGGATTAACTGGCCCCAAGGAGCCCCTGCCAGCCAGGGCCAGTCCCACAGGGAGCACAGCTACCCCAAACAATCCTCCAACAGATGAACACCGTGCCCTGCAGTGAGAAGGAAGCAAACTCTCTGCCCAGGTCTGTGTTAATCCCACCGTCCTTCCCAACACCAAATCTGTCAATGGTTGCCTTTTGCAACTTCTCATTGAACACCCCTGGGAGCACCTGCACCCCATCTCCAGCTCCATCTCAGCCTCCAGTGAGGGTGATTCTCCTGCCCCCACTCCTGAAGCCCAGTTATCACCCAGAAGAAATCTTCCTTGACCCTTGCAGAGAAGCAGGAGACATCAGTCATAGGATTAATGGAATGTAAGTATGGTGCACACAATGAGTTATATCCACAACCTGATCCACCCTACCAGCTTCATTTCTGGCTGTTCCCCATTGGGCCATACAGCATCTCTAAATGTTTTAAGCTTCATCTTAGAACAACTGAGGTCCTTGCTCCCATTACAATCTTTGGCCAAGCTCCATCCCTAGGAACATCTGGACACTGTCAATTTGCCCTCTCATGTAAATTAGGACTATTACATTCCCTTACAGAAGCTGCATTTCTTCTATTAATTTGCTTTTACCCAACTATTTGCGCCTCCATCAAACATCCTAAGCCGTCTGTATCAATATTTGGGTTGCTAGTTTATTTTTCTTTCTAGCTTGTTTCCATTTATGGTGTGCTCCTCCATTTAATATTAAATAGACAGTGACAGATCACCACCCTTTTTCTAAATTCACTAAATGGTTTAATAATATAATTTTGAGAAACAGATTTGTGGCTCGCACGCACACACCAAGGCAAAATAAAGATGACAGCGCATTTGAACAAGGCAGCAATAAAACAGTGATAGTAATAAAGAATAAAAATGCTATATCAGGTTGCCATGGGAACCAGCATTCAAGGACTCCAGGTAACGTTGTAAAACATGCCACTGAGCATAAAGCAGCTAAGCAGGTTAAAAGGTTATTTATTAGGCTGCGACATGTTGCGCAGTGCCCTCTGCTGAGAGCGCAAGAGAGGCACAAACGGGTTCAAAACCACACACGAGATCCAAGAGTTTGCGTCCAGGAGCATCACCCAGGAACTGTCAGCCTGCAGCTGCACAGCTGGAAGGAATGGCACAGGCCACAGGCAGCGAGCACAGGTCAGGCTGGCGCAGGGGTGACACCAGGATGTGCCCCCACAGCTGCCTCAGTTTCCCTGCCCCAGCCACGAGCCCCGCGGCGCGCACAGGGAGCCACCAGAGCTCCGGGAAACGCCGCCCTGGGTGGGATGTGCCAGCCTCTCCCAGGGCTGCTGCTCCTCCTGAGGGTCATGGGACCAGCTACAAGGAAAGCCACAAGTGTGATTAAAGCCAGTAAGCACAATCTTCGGGCGCAGCGTGTTTTTGTAAGGACTGAAAGTGGAACTTGTTCCATGCCCAGAAATTTCGCTAAAATTAGCAGCAGTTCCCCACGTGGAGGGGTTCCAAACCCAGGCTCAGAGTCCCTGGAGCTCCAGGACATGCACCACTGCATGAGGAGCACAGAGAAATGGCTCAACGGGGTAGGGAGCCCATGTGCAAACAACAAAAAACCAATCCAGTAATTCAATTCAACTCAAGGTAAAACCAGCCTGAGGTGTCCTGTCCTACACAAGGCAAAAATACATAAACACCAATCAAACACAAGATGTTCTTGAGCATCCTGACAAGGTAGAACCCCCCCCCCCCCCCCACAACAGAGGCTGCTGCAAAGCCTTCTGAGTGCCATGTGCTCCCCTGCACCCTCAGCATGGCTCTCCAGGCTCACAGGGACATGTGGCTGATGGCCATGCCAACAGCAGACATCGAGCCTATTTCCAGGTACCATTGGTTAACATGAAGCATTTATCTGGGGGAGCAGAATAGACTGCTTACAAATATCACAGCACACGGTTTTCTTTTTTCCCACAGGCCTTTCTGTAGGGAAATCAATACAAATTCTAGTTAAATGATTTTGAATAAACACTGTTAACATTTTGTATAGATTGGTGCCTCCAAAACTGACTCAGAGCTAACAGCATCCTGATCCATCATCCTTCCTGCTACACCTAAAATAACAGAAATTGTAACAGAGAGAGGATGATTTCTAAGCCTGCCAGAACCTGCTAAACACAAGGCACAGCTGGATTAGCTTTTTATATTAGCAAAGCCTATTTAGCCTAATATTCTGCAGTGCTTTCCATGCAGCTTTCCTGTTAGGATGAGGGTCAGTGCATGCCCAGCCTGCCAGCACTACTGTGCCTACAGCCAGCTCCCAAACCCACCACAGCTCTGTGGCCAACAGCAGATTTGGATTTGTCTTTAAACTGCAGAAATACTGCTGGGAGGTGGAGGGGGGCTGGAACATGAAACCCATCTCTCCTTGTTTTCCCCTGCACTGTTAAAGCTGTCAATTCAATTCTCCTCCCACTAAGTGGCACCAATGCACCGCAAACCACAACGAAAACATCTGTACAGACAGCTTATAAATAAATATTCTCCTGTCTTGCTGAGCCTGGCCCGCAGCAGGGGAAATCAAACAAGCAGGGGCTGCGTGCGGGAACAGGAGGCAGGGCTGCCTTGGGCCAGCACAGCCCTCCAGGTATGGCTCTCCTCCCTCATAAAACCTTTAATTACATTTCCATGAAGGAAACACAGCTTACAGGGACACAAGGAAAGAGAAAAAGTCCAAGAGGTAATGTTGTGTTAGTTGCACACCCAATACCTGCTCTCGCTTTGAGATGAAAAGCAGTGCAGGGACAGCAGCAGACATGGAAACCCACGGAGTGTTGAGCCAAGCCCAGTCCAGAGTCCCTGCAGTTGAACTGCATATAATCCACACCACAAATCACACCCTGGATGCCAGGCACTGCAGTTTTTCTTCCAGACAGCCCTTGTGAGGCCCTTTTGTTCAGGAGAGCTGTAAGGACTGCCCTCAGCTCCTGGCTGAACCACCCGAGGCTTTGCCCAGCAAAGCCCAACACTTGTGTTACTGCACAGCAGCTATGTGGGGCAGAAACAGCTTTGCTGTAAATCAAATCTACTGTAAAAATCCAAATCTATGGCTCAAATTTGCTGTAGCTGGGAAAAGGTTATGAAATAACAAGCCCCATTTCTGTTAACCATCAGGCAAGAACAGAAACTAACAGGGAAAAACGTCTAGCATTTTCTCAGTGCTCTTGAGAGAAGTGGCGATTTTGGCAATTAGCCAAAACCACCAGTACAAATGCCAGCAATGAGCAGTTTGGGACACCACAGTTTCCCTTGCCACGGACTGTCCTTTGGAAGAGTGATGCCCACAGTCCCTCCAAAGTGTGGAAACAAAGTGGTGTGTTGAGCAAAGAGCTGAGCAGTGCCTGGACAGGAGGAGCAGGACCCAGCAGCAATGGTTGATTGGCCTTAGTGGTTTCACCACCAGCTGCCTCCCATTTGCTGCAGCAGAAAGCTGCTACAAGACAGCAGTAACATTCCCATGCAGGCCAGCCTGGCCAGACACACTGAGCCCAGTGCTGGAAGCTGACACACATTGACTCCTCCAGCCTGGAACTGCCTGTGGCTGACAGCCACCACACTCCAGACCAGACATACCAATCTGCCCTCCTAAATTAGCAATATGCAGTAGCCACAGAGGAATAACTTGCCTTCATCTACAACAGAGCTGAACAGCCACAATCACCACCTTTTTATACAGCAAGTCTGAGCAGTTATCCCTGAGGGGAGGAAGATATCCCTAAGGAGAGGGGAAAGGAGTTCATAGGCACCTCCAGAGTTTGTTTTTAAAACAACACTCACAGATGTAGTACTGACATTAAACCTCCTGTGCACTGAAACCAAAACAGGGAATAGAAGAATCCCCTCGGTCTTGAAGCATTCCAAGCATCCTACACTGAGCACTGGGGCATCAAGTCACTGGCTAGGGATGTTGAGTTGCTTCCTTATGCTCCCTCCACCTTTCCCCATGCAATATCCAACAGCTGATTATTCTGTTGTTTGCAGTAGACTGAAGTAATTAAGCTTAACCCTAGTCCTGTGGGAGTCCCAGAGAAGGTTACTGATCCACAGGCATGACACGCTGTTATTTATAGCTGATTAAGTTCTATTTATCTACATTTAAATGTTGCAGGAGATGGGAAGAGATCCCAAAACACATCTGTGTCTTATTAGAAACACCAGCTGTGTGTGGTAGCTTAAAGTTTGCCTTTCTTGAGAGGTTATAAGGAAAAGAAAAACCAACTCCGAATAACTCAAATTCTTCACTGTAGCTAAATAAATTGGTGTGGTTTAGTCATAATCTTCAAGATGTAAGCCTGCCATCCCATGTAACTGACCTGATTCTGGGGTCACACTTGAACCCAAAATTAGCCAGGCTGCTTTGAAGCTGTTCTGAGCACTGTAATTGCATTTAGTTTTTACTGTAAGACTGCTCATGTCTTAAGAGACATGAGAAAGGTGACCAGCAGGTCACAAACCAGATCTTTAGAGGCATAACTTCTGAGCCTCTGTGCATTTCCTAACAGCACTGTGGTTTCACTGGTTAGACCCTCTTTGTGTATATGCTCTATTTTCACACACACACACACACGCAGAGGAAGACCAGCAAACTGAGGGGATGCAGCTCTGTCACCACCCTTTCCTCCAGACACATGGAGTGCTAGGGCCCACAGCAGCCACTGAGAACTGGTATGAAAACCTTTGTGCAATTTGAATTACTGTCTTTTTGGTGGTAGAGAACAGTAACAGAATCACTTGCAAGTAGGATATACAAAGACTTTCAAGAATAGTATCTATCATCATAACTCAGAGTCAGGCTCTAGAGGAAAGGACACTGCTGCCTTGTCACTATTTTACCAAATCACAGAGGCAATGCAGAGTTTACCTCCTAATTGCCAAAGCAAGA
The DNA here is from genome assembly GCA_013396995.1 of Dicaeum eximium. NCBI lineage: Eukaryota > Metazoa > Chordata > Aves > Passeriformes > Dicaeidae > Dicaeum > Dicaeum eximium. The sequence continues at coordinate 714,845 of VWZP01008898.1, read as the reverse complement.
ATGTGCTGAAGGAAGCAGTAAGCTGAGACCTCCTTCTGTAAGAAGTCCTAGTTGAAACATGCAGACAGCAACAGGGGGATAGAGCAGGAACATCTACTCTTGTGGCTGCAGACCTGTAACTCTCCCTAAGACGCTTCTTAAGAACCAGAAGAATGACAGATCACCTTTGCCTCTTCCCACTGCAAACCACTCATGAGCTGCAAGACCTTTGTTGGTAAGTTCCAGCCCAGAAGAGCTGGCTGAGTTTCACTTTTAGCATCACCTGAAATGGAGCTGAGATTCAAAATGAAACTTGAAGGTAAAAAGCAAAACCTCTGGGTTTTGCAAAGAATGCTTTGAAACGCCTCCCCTTGGCTTTGACACCTTCTCACACAGGAATCAGTGAGACTGTCCACAGGAGCTCTGTGGAACTGTGCATCTTGAAGGGAAGACCCACAAGGACCACTTTCACCCACGTCACTGACTGCAATCTTCTGAAGGATGACTATCACCCCACCACAGACCAAACTGCAGCTCACTTGGGCTTGCTCTGCAATCCTCACCCACAGTTTGCCCTGGGGGTAAAACCCACCCAACTTCCCCTGTGCCAGTTCTCTCTGAGCTCCTGGCTCTGGCCATCCCATCCAGAGCAGAGGCCAGAGCAGTGCTCCTGGCTCTCACCAGTCCCAGCCCACATCTACTCGAGAGATGCAGCCATAGGCTGATGTTAACAGAGCGTTAAACCTCAAATTAGAGCACGGCTGGAGCAAGCCTGGGATATTTCCAGTTTCCCCTAGGAAGGCAATGCTGCCAGCTCTTTGTTTTGTCGTGAGGCATGTGATAATTTGGCATCATCTTCTAAGTTCTGAAATTTGCTGGAACAAAAGAAACGTTGAGCTTTCATTAAGAGGAAAAAACAAAGTGTACAGTCTCAAGTCATAAACACGGACTTGCAAATACAGCCCATGAGTGCCTGAATACAATTAAGAAAACTCCAAACCAGTGCTCATTAAGTATCTTGGTTGCTGGATAGCTTATTTGTTCATTCTTATTATTTGATTAGATTTGATAACTCAAATAGTTTGGAGTTGTATTTCTGCTGTGGTTCATCTGTTGCCAAATTCCTCTTTCAGGGGCCTCCTTTACAACCCTAAGGAATTCAGGTGTTACTCTGCAGTGATATTTTAAAACTGATGTTTTGTAATATACTAATATATAGAACTACCAATCCCTTAAATTTCATTTACTGGTGCTTTTAGATGACATGTTTCAGCAGTTGCAGGCAGGCATGGGCATACATTCAGTAAGTCAACTGCCAGAAAAGTCCCTCCTATATTATAGGAAAAATAGAAGCATTTCAATTTAAAAACAAAGGAAAAAACTCAACAAAAACAAAGCCAACACTGAAGCAAAGTCTGGGTATTCCAGAGTACAGTTTCCCTTGGTACTCTGTGTTGCAATTATTGACATATCCCCAGATAGTCAAACTGATGTGGTCCAAAGTTTTGTTGTGGACTGTGTAGAACATGTTGTGCCGAAGCCAACTGGGGCAGATTTAGTGTTATCAGGGTGACCAGTGCAACAGGGGACACACCAGATTTGCTGCTAAAGGGGAAACAAAAAATCACTGAGCTACACAAACCACAACAAAATGCAAAACCAAATTCAAGCACACTACAACAAGAAGCAGGTTTGAGTTGCAATCACCCTGACATCTCAAGACTCTTTGGCCGGATGAACAGCACAAGTACCCAAGATAAGGAAGCACCAATGCCTTTAACTTCTCTGTAACTTCAGCTGCAGTTGAATACAGCTCCTGGCAGAGCCACACCTCATAACCAGAGGACGAGAGTATCTTCGGGTACACACAACAACAGCAGGATGAATACTCGTGTAACAGCAGCAGTATTTCTTCTTCATGCTTTTTTCATAATGTTTTAACTTTATCCTTTGGCTGGACAGGCTAAAAACACATGAGTAGAGATGGAATGCCTGGATGTACTGCTTTACTATTAATCCTAATAAGCACGAGCAGAAATCTGAAAGCAAACACTACAAAGGGTTTTCACCACAAAAATTCAACCTCAATTTCCATTTTCTAACCATAGTCCTACAACTTCAGAATTTTCCTTGTTGTACTTACAAGTTCCTCTGCTTCCTCCTTTCTAATTATATTTACACAAAAAACCAAACCAATCTGAATTATTCTGGAAAACTAAGCAGCATATGCTTTCAGATGTGCAAGAGCTGCTGAGTGCCTAATTTATTAGAAGAAAGGCAGAACCAAAATACAGCCATACTGCCATACCATATAAATCATCTTCAATAAGAACTAGACAAAAACACCACATTGGTTTTTGTAACCCTGTTTCTGTCCCATTCATTGCATGCAGATGGGATGAGTTCAACTGGAGGCTTGTTATTAATCTCTATTTAAAAATAACCCCACAAAATCACAAAGCCCAAGAGATAATACAGTCAAAAATAGCATGAAGAACACAAACGTGCTGCCACCACAAACCCAGCGTGGATTTTTAAGGGCTGGTGTTCTACATCCCCATTCAATGAATTGCTGTAAACGAACAGATTGTTACAGGAACTTTGGGGAAGTACCCAGCAGAAAGCTCCAGTCCTGCTGTGGGACCCAGCCTTTGGTATCCCCACAGCTTGTGGAACTGCCCAGCTCAGAGCTCAGAATGGGATGGGATGGCAGCAGTACCTTGATTTTCTTCTGTCCCTCAGCATTCACCTCCTCTCCTCAGCTCGGTCCCTCCTCTACGCACATGCACCCGTTCCCCAGAGCGCTCAGAAAGGCTGCGTGGCTCAGAATAACCAGGATCTAAAACAACAGCTTAAGCACTTAAACAAAAACATGAAACAAAAGAAGAGAAGGGGGGGCGGAGGGAAAAAAAAATGTAGTGGAATAAATCCAAGTGTAGCTCTTGCAGCTCAGAGCCCCTGGCAAGTGCCAGCAGTTTCAAAAGAGCTGTAATCTCTAAACTGTTATCAAGGTTTTATCGCACTCCAGTTCTTATCTAAACCAAACAATCACTAGAACAGCAGCTGATAAGGCATCCTGACAAGGTAATTTCAGCAATTTAAATCCACTGCTACAGCCATCATACACTGAGAATATTTTAACACCCTTTCCAGTTTAACCTCTAATCTCTCTTCTCTGTTCCTTCCAAACACAAGCCGGTTTTTCTCTCCTGCAGCCAGGCACACTTTCTGCCATGGCTGGTGTTACCAACGCCGCCTTGCTTCATCAAAAGGATCATTATTTTCCCTCCCAATTCGAGTGGCTATTTTCCCCAGCTTGACAAAGGTCCCTACATCTCTCACAAGCTGCTGTGTGGGAGAGGAGAGGGAAATCAAAGGCGGCAAACATGAGGCAGGACCAGCCCCAGCTGTGGCGTGACTGGGTGTAACACAGTAGAAATATGCTCTTTGTAGTCCCGTGGGATTTTCACCTAGAACACCTCACCCAAAGGCAGGATTAGCTCAATGGTTTATCTTCCAAAATCATTCACTGGCCAGAACACCGAGTGTCTCTTTCTACATTTTTTCTTGCAACAGACTTTTTACATCAGGCTAGACTTTGATATATGGGACATCTGAAAACACTTACTCATGCTAAATGTAGCTGGCAAAGGACATACAAAACCAAAACAAAACCAGCTACCTCTACTGGACAGAAGCCCATCTGATGCAATTTCCTCCGGTCACCAGACACTGCCTTGACACAATTCCTAATTATTTCTTTCTTTGTGCTGGGGCAGAGAAGTGACATTAAGGTACTAAGACATTGCTATGACTCCAATGCTAAGCAGCCACTTCACTTGCCTGTATCACATAATGTTCATGTAGACAGGACAGGCCAGAGCAGCTCTAGAACCAAAGGAGTTTACCCTGGGCTTTCCAGGCTCCCACGAGGCCGGGGAGCTGAGCTCAGCTCTTGTGCAATGGCCCTGGGCACAGCAGAGAGAGCAGCAGGGCCACCAAAGCCACCCAAGTGACCAGAGGAGAGCTCCTGGAGCAGCCTGGGGTCAGGTCTCTTTTGTGGTGCTGTCACTGAGTGTGCCAGAGGTGTTGTCTTCTTATGAACAGAAAGTGAACAGTGCAAACTAGAGAAATTGCTCAATTCCCTCAGGTTGCGCTTCCAAAACCAGGAAAGGGAAATCAAGATTTCTTGGTTTAGGCACACTGGGGGGGGGGAACCCCAATCAGATGCTGCAAACCCCAAAAAATCCCTTTGCTAAAGATGGAAAACTCTTTTACCCCCTATTTCGAAACCTTTCTTCAATCAACAGTTAATGATTCAAGAGACATATCAGATGCAAACTCCCATTTTCCTCTATAGATCAGTGTGTGACATGTGAAATGCAAACTGACTTGTTTACATTACAAGACTTGAATGTGGTTAAAAAAATAATAGTGTCTTTGGTTTTAATCATAAAAAATACATCCTGAGCTCCAGAAAAACTGCCCAGCACAGGTAGGAACAGAACTATAAATATACCATCGTAGCCTTCATTAGCCCAAAGAGAGATGACTTATTTCCTTTCTCTTGCACTGTGAAAAACAGGATTTTTTTCATCCCTGAATACCTCTGATTGGGAAAGCACTGGGTCTCTGACATCAAGCAATGTCAGATTCACCAGGTATGAAAATCTGGCGTGTATGAATATTGCTCTAAAGGAAGTGACATCAAGATCTGGACAGCATGAGTGTCTACCATACAGGAAGAAAGTGATCATCTAGCTGTAAAAGACACGCAGTTTGTATCAAAATACACATCATCTTTGTGCTCCCCCTGCAAGGCTTTTTTGGGAGGTTGTTTGGGCTGGATATTGTGTTCTAATGGGTTCCTATTGTGTAATATTTGCAAGGGCTGTGCATTACCCTGGGTCCAACTGCTCTGCTCCAAGGAGGAATGAACATCACAGTTCAGCCTGTTTCTTCAGCAAACCTGAGTGCACAGCAAGCTCTCCTGTGAAAGCACAGCGATGATGCAGCCACTCAGCATTTAAAACATCCAATCCAACCCACCATAAACTGTCACTTCAGGCATTTATGGCAGACAGCAAACACATGCTTATCAGGGAACTGCACCCTGCAAGCTCAGCCAATGGAGCAGTATTTCTTATCAAATCAATGGCTTATCAGGGAACTTAACAAAAATAAAGGTTACACCATACGGTCTCCTCCTTTTCACCTCTGCTCCATCAAGATGTACAACTCCAATTAAAGCCACATTGCTCAGACTTTGTAGATTTGCTTCCTCCTTGCCTGCCCTTGAAAGCAAAAGCCTGCCTTTAAAGCAGAGCATATGGAAACAATTCCCTGCCCAGCTGTGCTGAGCTGGACAAACAGAGCATCGACCCCAGCGCTCAGCCGTGCCCACCTGCTCGGGTCGATGGCCCAGCGTGGCAGTGGGGACTGTCCCACTGTCCCTGTGCTGCTGCCTGCACCCCAGTGACAACACCAAGGTCAAGAGCCAGCAGGAATGAGCGTGATGTGTCTGCACAGCCACTGGAATCACAGGGAGACCTGTGCTGCTGATGGTGATTTGGTTAACCGGATTAACAAATGAAAGCAAACACCCCGTAGCAAAATAGAAAATAACTCAGACTCCCTTTTACTGAGAGTTGTCTAAAAATGTGAGGTCACGTTGCACGAACAAGGGCATTTCTGAAGCAAGCAAAAGTGAGTATATTTGTTTGACCAGTTATTAAGCTCCTTCAGAAGCTACACTTCTCCACACAAAGTGAGTTATTCCTCCTCTGAGGTCATTCTGTCCCACACCACAGCCTTAGTCTCTTACTGGCAAAGTAACAACAGCCCCCTCAAACAGAATAGGTTGGATGCAACTTACTGCCCATAATTTAAATGAACTTAATTAATGATCTTCTAATTAACTGCTGTTTAACAGTTGATATCATTATTAGATCATCTTCCATCCACAAGTTTACAGCAGAGGCACTGGAAAGTACCCACATAAACAGCAGCCAGATGGAGACCAAGGAGCAGCTGTCTTGAGTGGTTATTCATGCTGTTACCTGAAACAATTGCTATTAAGTGCCTTCACACATGAAAATTCCTCAATTGCAAAGGAACAGAAGAATTTCAGGTGCTGGGCTGCTGAGTTGCCAAGCTGATCTTCACACTAACCAAAGACTTCTCTGCTTCAGGGAACAAGGCTGGTGAAGTTACTCAACACAAGAAAATTATCCTCTTGATTTTTTTTTATTCAAATCAGGTTTTTCAAATTACAAAGCAGCTGTCAGTACTATCACAGACAATAATGACTTCTAAAAAATTCAATAGAAGCAGCCCAACTGCTCACTCACCACTTTACACTATACAGTTCTGGTCAATCCAAGCTTCTAATCTTGACATGTGACTGCTCCTTCTAAAAGGTCTAGCACATCAGATATAAATTAACCTGGAAAATGGAATTACCCTGTAAAGTGGTCTGCTGTTTCCCTCTACTTTTTACCAGATCTAAGAATAAAACGCTTGGGGCCTATAATCTGTTGCTGACAACACTTGATTTTGCTGAGCTGTACAGCCTGGAACAAGAAACATTCATTTCTAACTAAGAGACAGAGGTGGATTTTAATCAGTATTATCCAAATTGCTGCAGCCTGAGCTCCTCCTCTGATGACTAGGAATGCTTTCCATCTACAAGACCTTTCCAATTGATTAGCTGTTTGGGTTTTTTTCTTTAAAATATTTAAAAATAGCTACTCATCTATTTTATCAACACTACTGACAACTACTTCGTCAAATAAAAAATATTAAAGCCCTTAAATTATTTTTTTAACTTTTTAAAACTATTACCATATAAATCTGAACTGTCTTTATGGATTACCTATGCATGCTGTTGTTACCAAGCCAGGTTAAATTTAGTTCTAATGTAATGCACTTACTTCTCAGCGAACTCATAAACACAAACCCCCCTTGATAAGCAAGCAATAAAACCCTGTCCTTTATTGCCACCAAGGTAATTCCAACTTTAATATATCGATTATTTCAGTATTAAGATTATTTTGCTGCAGCAAATTGAATTCTTCATGAAGGAAATAAAAGAAAATGCATCAGAAATGCTGAAACAAAACTCATGGTTCTGTGAGAGACTGGAGAACAGAAAATTTCAGAGAAACTGAAATTAGTACTGATATTACCAGAAAGAATAACTCAGAATAATATTATTTCTCATAGTGTTGCTGGGATAATTTGAAGAATGTCAAGACTAAGCATTTTTATACTGCACTTCATCTGAGACTATGAGAGGCATTAAACAATTCACTTCCCCACAGCCTCAAGGACAGAATTCCCAGCTTCCAGCAAACCAACCTGCAGCAGGCAAAAGGCTGCAAATGGAACCTGAGGTCTTATTTCTGACTCGCACTCACTGTTGAAAAATCCTTCCTTTTCCACAGCCTGGACCTGATTTCCAAATTACTCTTTTCCTAGCATGAAAAAAATGGGAATGGGTTGAAAGATCATGGGTAGTCCTGAGAATTTACTCAATTTGTGCAAAGATTTAGAAGGCAAGATAACCATCTGCTCTATGTTAGAACAGCTGAGACTCAGAACTCTGGTTCCCCTTTGTGATCTTAACTCCACAGGCTCCAGAAATGTTTTCATTAACACCAATTTTGTATTCAGAGAATCAGACACTGCCATCATCATCCTAAACCCCTGCCCAATGCTCTGCACCACACAACAGCTTTTAACCAGCACTAACATGACTCAAACTGATAGAGAACTTGGAAATCTGTGCAGACTCTCCCATCACAGGATGGGTCTATTGTCATTGAGCAGTTCAAGCTTCTCCTTCAGGTGGAGATCTACCATAAGCAATTAGAAGAGTTTGCACTGTATTTTCATGTTCCAGTAAGATTACTAGAATGTTCCTCAGCAAAAACAAGGACTGAAAACAGAACTGGGGTCTCTAGAGTATAGCACTGCATTGCATACACCAACTACCACCCCCAACAAAACCAAGTAAGTTGGAAAACAAGGAAAATAACAAGGAAAAAAAAAAAACTTCTATCTTCCACCATCTCACAAACTGAAATCAAGCAGTCATAACACGCTGGGTGCACCTACCCAAGAGACAAACCTAAGGGAAAGGCAGGAGCAGAACTATTCCCTCCTACCTCCCACCTTCAGCCACAGCAGCCCCAGTTCCCCAGGTGTGTTTTCCCTGCCCTGGAAAGCCCACCTGGCCCAGCCACAGCCTGGCTGAAGCTCCCACAGCAGCTCTGTGATTGTTTGGGCTGACACAGCCCTGCATACTCCCCCAGAGCCAGGGGAAGTTTGTTCTTCCCTGCAGTGAGAACAAGTAATGGTGGAAGTCAATGAAATAAAAATGTAGAACTGGAGAAGTGAAAGCTGCAGTGCAGGACAGTTAGAGAAGCAGGTTAATTATTAACACTGAAGACTTACCATCCCCTAAATCGTTAAAAATGTTTAACTAGCAGAGCCACAGTAAGAAAAGTGCGTGGTTGAGTCTTCTTTCCATTTTGCAGAGGAGGAAATTGAGGTGAGGAATGAGCTCTTAAAGCCACAGAGAAGAGCAGAGCAACCTGAATAAAATGTTTCTGCCTTCTAATCCTGCCTGCTAGACTGAAAGCCCTCTGCTCTGGTTTATCCTCTTCTAAACCAGGAAAGGGAGTATCACTATCTTTTAAGTAACAACATTCTTACTTGTGAATTGAAAAGCACTTATTACCAGGGACAGAATAAAAAAACTGACCTTTGACATTTTTGAAAGCTCAATAAAAGGCAATAGGAAGCAAAATTGTATTGTGCGCCAACAAACCGTAAATTATTTTATGATATGAGAGGTTACTTAATCTAAAACTATGACTATTAAGCAGAGTGATAAGAGATAAGGAAGGTAAAGACTCAGGGACTTTTCAGTCTCATATCTTATCACTTCTGGTGTATTATTAACCAGCTTGATTCACAATATCCCAGTTACTTTGTGATCTTTCCACAGTTGAAAACTATTACCAAATGTGAAGTATCCAGAACTTTGTTCAGTTGTGCTACTAAAACAATACAATCTTGTTTTTGATCATGCATTCAGGCCACAGTAGCACCAACACAGAGAGTTGTAAGTCCTGTAGGTTTTTTTTTTCTTAAGCCTGTGTAAACATAATTTTGATTTTACTCTGAAAAGGACAGTATGAACACTTACGACTCCTCTCCAGTCAACACACTTTTCAATCCACTTTGCAAAGACTAGTAAACTGCTCTCTAATGTATTGCTTTGACATCTCTAACCAATTACACAAAGTTTTCCAGCAGGCATTGATTTATGTTAGATGTCCATAAGAATACTCACATTAATAAAGCTGATTGTCTCTCACCACAGAAATTATTTAATGACAGAAGCACCATGATCCACATTCACCTGCACCCAAAGGAAATCAATTTACCAGCTGAACCACCCACCTGCTGTTAAATCTTTTATTTAGCTTGCACTGTTATTGATTTTAATTGAAGAAATCATGATTTGTCATAGCTTGTACTGCCTGAAAACTAAAAATTCTTTAATGTGTTGTCTCGTCCACAGTGGAAGAGTACTGCTCAACTAAACCCCCATATCACAAACCTGCAATCACACTGCACCTATGAATGTTTTAGCTGATGTAAACCATTGCAGTTGGATAAAACAGCTCCAAGCAGAATACTGGGGTTTGGAGAGAGAGATATGTATTATTTTATTAAATGCAATTCATCCTCCTCCCCTCTAAATCCTCCATCTGGCCAAGACTTATTCAAATCAAAAACCTCTGAACTTCAAGAGGTTAATGAGTGTAAAATATTGGAACGTACTACAACCTTGGGGATGTAATTGTGCAGGGACTTCAGTGCAACACAAACCTACACAGAGGCCAGAAATGTGGGATCTTCTCCAGGTCACTGCTGCTCCTGCACCTCAGCAAAGGTGATGGTGCACATCAGGAAACTGGTATGGCTAAAAAACTCCCAAAACATGGAGGAAAAAGACAAAACCAAAACGAAACCACTAAGAGAAAACCCAGCTGACTCTGATCCTAACCCAGTTGTCCTGCCAGAAGGCATCATGGAGAGAGCCAGGAGGAAAGAGGCAGCAGGACCAGCTCAGTGCCTATATAATACCCTGTTCCAGAGCTGTATGCAATAAATGGCCCCCATATAGCATTAAGGAGAAAATGCTTTCTGAGGTGGCTATTAGGTGGCTATTTTTGGCCAACAAAGCAAGAATGTAATTTTCCTTGATGCCAAGAGTGCTGTGTTAAAGAAAAAGGCCAGGCAAATAAAATGCAACCCAGTCTCTGCTCTCCTAGCACAAAGCTGTCTCCAGCCATTTACATCTGGCAGCTACTTGGCTGATCCTCACCCAAGCTGTCCAAAATTAGGTATTTCAACACACTCTTATGTTGCAAACAACACTCAAAAGCTTTTCCTTTTGTTGCAACATTGAACCAAAACAAACTTTGAAATCTCAGAAGCTGCAACAAAGCGGCTTTGTCATTCCCACAGCCAGCTTTAATCCTCACCCTGGAGCAGCCTGGTGGCAGAACCACAGATACACTCAGGGCTGGATGAGCCCGATTTCAAGCAGTTCCTTCACACACTGCACCACCAGGAGATGGGGGAAGCCTCAAACACTATATATTTCTCAAGGGAAAATAACACCCTGTTTTTCCCCACTGAAAAACCTGGGTGGATGGGGAAAAACAACCTGTGGAGGTGGTTTGCAGCCAGCATTACATATGCAAAGGCACAAACATTTCCCACCCACAGAGCTCACCCTTAACACCCCTGTCCTGATGAATTCTCCCGTTTATCTTATTGCATTTCCCTCTTGAAGTTACACTGCCTGTAATTATGCAGCTAATACAGAGAGATGGATACATTACATTACTCATTAGATTGACAATCAGTATTTTATAAAAAACATTTTTAGTGCAGCTGCAGAGGAGGTAGAGGGATGAGAACTGACCTGCTTCAATATTGCTGCCCCCCCCAGCTGTCTCCTGCTACCTTTAGCTCTGCACAGTAATAACCATTACATCTATTTCTCTCTCTCTCCCTCTTGGTATAAATAGTAATTTAGACCCAAAAGCCCGGTCAGATTTGAGTTGCTATTATATAACTTTTCATTTGACACACACACCCCTCATTGCAGATGGGTTTTTATTGCTGCCAACAGACCTGTGTGCCGTGTGTGTGTGTGGGGAATTACAGAACACCCACCTTTGCTCAGCCACGTAACATCTGCAGCCTTTCAGAAAAACAATTCTCTGTCAGGCATTTCACCCAGCTACCACCAGGATCCTCCTCCCCTCCGAGTCTCCAGGAGAGCAGGGAGGCAGGAACCCTGGAAAGCTCTGTCAGCTCCCAACACTTAATGCTCTCTGACAATGCCTGCCTGGAGCAAGTGGCTGTAAATAAGAGGCTATGAGACATTCTTCAGCTCGGAAAGAAACAAGGGGAAAACAGAGCTGGAAGTGTCCCTAGGCTTTCTAAAAATGTAAAAAAAAAAAAAGTCTCCAGCTTGAAAGAAATGAAAGATGGAAATCTCCCAGCATCCTGCAGCAGCAGCCAGATGGTGTTTCCTCACTTATCGAGGCCCACAAGAGCCATCTGAGCTAGAGGGCAAAGACAAACAAGCTGCTGTAATCACACAACTTACCAGCACCTGGCACATAATAAATGCTACCACTTAACAAAACCAGAGAAAATAAGCTACAAGAGCCTCAGCTAAAGGTAGCTAAAGGGTGCCAGCCTGTACAGCAACTCAGGATAGTGCTCTTCTATATCTGTTCCTGTTATCTTGGGTAGGGAAACACCTGGGAGGCAGAAGTCTTCTGAAAACCACCAAAGTTAAGGATTTGGTCAGGAATCTTCTGCTAAAGAAATATGGCCAATTCAGGACAGGAAATAAATATTTACCATTTCTGTAAAGCCCCTAGCTCTGTTTTTTGAGCCCATGTGTCATGAATGCTATCCAGTATCAAAGCACATAGGATGTCCTGCTTTCTTCATCCCTCAGTTCAACCCACAGTAACCAGGAAAAGAAATAAAAATCTGAGTGGAGAAGGGAAAGACTAGAAACTAAGGGTCACATGAGAGCAACTGGACTAGCAGGAGACAGCAACAAGGTCTTAATCCAAAACAAGAGGGTATAGGAGATTTGCTTCTCTTCTCTCCCTTCCCTACCATGCATTACCATGTTACCACCTCCCCACGTACTGTAGTCTGGTTTCCTGTTCTCTAATTTTGGTTATGGGAACTCTTCCCTCTTTTTCTGTTTCTGCAACAAAGACAAAATCTGCACTGGAGATGACCAACCCCGTGGGCCCTTCCACTGTGATACAGGGCACCACTGCAGCCAGAGGAATCAGAGAAAGTGGCCCTGCTCTTGCACATCCAGGATGCTGAAGTCACATTTACACAAGGAAAACGCAGCAGGAGGCCTGAAGGTGTGAACTTTGCTGATACACCAGCGTGGGTCTCCACTGACCAGCAGCAGATCCTTTAAGGGTCAGACTCAGCTTCATTCTCTGTGCTGAATGAACCAGTGGTTTCTCAGTCAGGAGTGCCAAAAGCAGCCTGGAGCCAAGGAGTGCAGATGCTGGCACTCTGGGAGCTGGACTGGATCCACTGTCTCGTTCTGTACAGTCCCTGCACAGCTGTCAGACACAGCAGTTATGGCCACTACCGAGCTGGGAGGAGAACAGAGCCAGATAACCACACACAAGTGTCTGTATTTTATCATCAACTTTGGGCCATATGTTGGGATTTACTCCACAAAAGCATTCAGAGACACTCTAGTGTGGAAATACAAACTAGCAAACTTAAGAGGCTTCTTTGTGAGACTCATTTTTCACTGAAGTTATTTACCTACCTAAGCACACAGACAGCAAAATGATGCTGAAACTTCACCTAACTCCATTCTCAACAGGTAAATAACTTGAACTAAGGATGAACTCATGCCTAGTTGATTTAGGAAGTTATTAATTCATTGATCTCTAGTTCAGCATCTCCAAAACTAAGATTGAAAACTGTTCTGCCCCTTAGTCCAAAGAGGGGTTCTGGGTCATGCACTGGGATGCTGGGAACAGGAGTGGGGACATAGCTCATATTTTATTAAAATGTGGGTTTCTTTCATTAAAACATCAGCTTATAAGCACTAAATGTTGTATGTTACCTTTATTCATCAGTCATGCCAAATCCAGAGAACACACAATACCAGTTGGAAGGCTTTATACTTTTTGGTTCATGCTGATGTAAACAAATCCACAGCATCCCCTCAGTGCCCCTCACCTGTGCAGCACATTTGCTTTTTTTAGTAGAAATTGTTTCCCTTGTTAGATACTGCTAGAAACAGTCCTGTGTTTTATGCTCCTGATTCAGAGGTACATTTCCTCTGGGTTTCTGTATGCTCACAGCTGGCAACAGCTACTGATTACTGCAAGTATTCTCCTCTTTTTTACCATTGCTTAAACAAATGTAGGATAAACCTAGGCACCATTTCTCAAGAAAACAGGCTTTGTTTTTTCCTCCCTAGAACTCTCTACCCCCTCCCTGTTTTAAGGGCCCACAGCTGAACATGGGCACAGCCTCACCCCGGCCTGGGCATGGCAGCATTGGAACTTTCCTTAAAAATAAACAAACAACAATGTAAAACCCACTGTGGAAGGATGGAAGATTACAGGTAACTGCCAGCTAAAGAGTAATGTGCTTATTTATTCAAGTTCAACACAAATATAGCAGAAGCTTAGGGACAAGACAGTTGAGACAAAATGTCTCTGCACACGTTTGAAAAACCTCATGAACTCTCTTTCTTTCCATGCAATCAGACTAATTACACTTGTGTAGAAGTCTAATTACACCTCTGCATTAGCTACAGTGAAGTGTTTCTTGGGTTATTTCTGAGCAGCCTACAGTTAAACCAGCCTCATCCATTAGCTGACACTTTGTGTGTGTAGTCTCACTGCTCCAATTATGTACCTTAAATCAGTCCCTGAAAATCCTCCTTGCTGCCAAAGATATCCTGGTGAAAAATGAAGGACATTGGAGGTGGCTTGAAAAATGATGCCAGCATTAAAAACAAATGCTGTTATGCAAAGCCCTGCGTTTTATTTAAATTTGTGCTGCTTGAGATGCAAACAAGATTCATTTCACTACATGGCTGTGCTATCCATTTATTAACTATTCCGCATAAAATCCATTTCTAAACGATTTCACTAAAGTTCATAAGCCATTTTAAAACTCAGAAACTGATGAAAAAGGAAATGATCCAGCAGTCACAAGCCTTGAACTAAAAGCCTGATGGAAATAATTTTATTTCTTAATTTAAACAGCATAGGAAATTGGATTCAATCCCAAAATCATTGCATGCTCTTTTTAATTAAAACTTATGAAGGTTATAGCAAGTGGCTATACTTTCAGAAGGAAGGAACTGAGTTTACTGCTGTACTAGCCTGTGACTAATATTTGGCAACAGACAACAAGTGAGGCACACAGAACTAAGTTTCCACATTTTTACTTTGGTGATACACACTTTGGTATCCAAACCCTGGCATTAACAAGCACTGTGACTTCAGCTGGTGATAGCTAAGCTACCTCCTCTATTTTGCAGGCATCAGTAGCTCCATGTAAACAAGAAAACCCCCCTGCAATAGGCTGCAACTTGCTCAGTGTCATCAGCTCCCACCTCTTATGGGGGATTCTGACACACCACCTATAAATAACACTGACAGCAATGGGTTTTGCAGGGTGGATGAAGTATTTTTTACACATTTATTTACTTATTATCAACATTCCCACTCTACTGAAGCAGGTTCCTGAGCAAAGCAGAGTACAAACACTGTCACATGCTCGGGCGCCCAGACCCAAGGACGTGCTTACAGGAACAAGAGATTCTCCAAGCTCTTCCCAGAGCGGCTGTGAGAGGAAAGCCACATTCCTCACAGAGCTCAATAGGGCACTCCAACCACCACTTGAGGTAGAAGAGACACATTTGTGCCTTGCCTAGGTAGGCAAGAGAGCTGAGTTGTGCCTCTGCAGGCCCTGTAAATCCAGAAGGATGACTCCGAAGCCAGCTCAGAGTGCCACAGTGCTCACACAGTGCTGCTGTCCCAAAGGCTTTCTGTCCCCTGCATCCCTCCTTGCCACTGAACTCCAGCACCAGCCTGTCCCCAGCCAACACACGCTGTATTTCCTTAACCACAGTGATTTTAGAACACATTCTGCTTCTAACACCTCTCTTTTCTTTCCACACAGGTGAGCACTTGCCCAGCACTGCCCTGTGCATCCTTGGCTGCAGGACACCAATGCCATTTACTGCCCCTGTCACTGCAGGGCCCCAGCACCTTCCTTCAGCCACTGCCTCAGCCAGTGCTTCTAACCACCCAAACCTGAACAGCTTCTGTCCACTTTCAACACCTCCCCAGTCTCCTCATAACCCACGTTTTCCAGCATGGACTCGTTCAGGCTGCAAAAACCCAAATTATACCATCACCCAGTATATGTCTTGGAAAAGACCCACAGCCAGAAAGGGATGCATTTATTCCATATGTATTTGTGCTTACAGAACAGGAGGTTGCCACAATGCTAATTCCCTCTCTCAAAGAAATTAATGGCAAGTGAAACAGCGAAATGCTGGATTTCTGTGCTGTTCACTGAGCTGCAGCTCAGGAGGAAAGACACATCAGCCATGAGCCCCTTTTTAAGCAAGTATTCTGTATGCAAATCAAATCCAACTGAAGATATCAGTACAATGTTAATGAAACCCTCAGCACCGAAAAAATAAGTGTCAAGGGAGCATAAATGCACATTTTGAAACCACAGTGCGCTATTACAGAAAACGTCTTATGACTACCACGGTCACCTTCGCCCAACAGACTTTGCACAGCACAGAAACATTTGCCATCTGCAGTATTACTGAACAGGCATGTTCTCATCGCTCTATTAAAAAAGACTGAAGCTTTCCTCGCCTGGGTCAATAAGACAGCTGTTAAAAATCACACCAGGCTTTCAGAAATAGAGATCCTTTCAAGACCTGGTTTCTCCAAGTAACTTTGATTCATCTGTGAACGAGCAGCTGGCTGTAGGCCAGAACCAGTGCTGCCAGTTCCCTTTTGCAGAAAATTCTGTTTGTATCTGGACCTGCAAGGAGTAGATTTAAAGACGACCTTGATCCTATATTAACACTTCACTGTATGCACCATCAATAATCCCAATGAAATTACCACCTGAAAGGTAAACAGTAGAGTAACTTCTGCGAGAATTCAAAAAGCTTCAATGGACAGGATTGTTGGTGCAGTGCCAGAAACAGCGGGACTTTCCTTAAACTCTTGCTTTTACTTAACATCCACCAAAGGCTCCACTTGTGTCAACTCTGAAGAGCGTAGGGTCATGCACCCGCCTCAAAATGCAAAAAGAGGGCCTCTCATGAGGTACTTAGAGCTACCTCCCACCCTGGACATGCTGAATGACTGTATTTGAAACTTTCAGAGTGAATGTAATGGATAATCAAATCCCAGAAATGATACAAAATCCTTGTGTAACCTTGGGCCTCTGTGATGTAATTATAAGATGAACATTATTAAAAGATCAAAGTCAAGAAGCTGATTAGGGTGAAATATAGAAGACAATTGTTTGCAAACTGCTTCAGCTAATGTATTTGATGCTTTCCAGCCACTGAATACATGACAATAATCCTCCTTCTACAGCTGGTTTTGCACCCTCCTATGCTTCATAACCTGCTTTCTTTATAGAATGTCCCAAGCAGTGCTTTTCCACCTTACTAACAGTGCAACTTACCTTGCAAAATCCCTCAGAGAATAAGGACCAGCATTTGATTAGTTTCTTCATTCTAATGCAGCACAAAATGATCCAAAATAAACTGCAGTAAATTTGCATTTCACCGTGACAGCAGCGATCTCAAGAGCAGCACCACAGAGCATGAACAACCAGGTTTGTTTTCAGGTTTGGACAAGTATTGTAAATCACCTCTGCAAAATGATGACTTTACAGGAACTTTGCTTTTAGGACAAAATCTCCATAAAATGTGCAACCTGGGTACAAGTGCCAAGTGGGAACCTGCAGAATTCTTTCCTCTCTTCCCTGCTTGACCTCATTATCTGCTCAGAGCCCACTTAGCAGCTCAGTCTAACCACTGAAACCTCACAAATTAATAGCACTTACAAGAGTGCATGAACCATAAGTCACCTGGGGCAACCTTCCAACAAAAAGGAGCTGCCACGAAGTCTCACAGTGCAGCCTGAAATGAGGTTATTCTAACAGGAAAAAAAAAAAAACAAAACTCTCTCAGAAAGCTTTTCCCGATTCTTACCAGCACCAATTTAACATTAAGTTATTCACATTAAAATTAAGTGAGAAAACAAGGCTGGTTTAGCATACTAATAGCTTTCCTGAGCTCAGAGTTTCTGTTCAATAATCAGCAGCTTTAGAAGGGTTTAAGCATCTTGTTTTAACACTGCCCTGACAGTGAGGATCCTGCCTGAGATGGTGCTTAAGCACTTCACCATGTGGGATAGGTCCATGGCAGCAGCTTTCCCCTCTGCAGAGCAAAGCTCTGCAAATCACAGCACTGCTAATCCTTCAGTGTTTGCAAATACCTGTTCAACCAGCAGGAAACCAAATCCCCAGCTGCACTGGTTCTCACCAGCACATTCACATTCAACAAGGCCCCAGAGCCAGGCCAGGGCAATAAGCAGAAGATGCTCACCAATACAGATATCAATAGGTAAAATAATATTCCTGAAACACCTGGCTCAGTTTATGTGTAGAAAGTAACTCAGGCTAAGCTTCTTAATTGGTTTCACACTCAAGGATGCTTAAACTTAGTGTTACATTTGCTGCTTTCTTCATTTCCCTTGGCAGGATTCTTTGGGAAGTGATGATCATCCCCCCAAAACACGAGCTTTCTATGCATGTCACGACTGCAGGACACTCCCTCAAACTCCTGTGCCACTGACACTGCACTACAAGGCCTCATCCAGAGTAGTTGGTAGAACACCCCTGGTGTTCATCAGACCCTTCATTTCTCAAAGTGCTTGAGAAAGGAGAGCCCAAGGAGCAGAAGTAGGAGCAGCAGGGATGAGCTACAGGCAGTCACAGGGGGAGAGAGGGTCAGGAGAGCAGAGACAGAGCAGTGTCTGCAAAGAGAGGTGCAGCTTAGCAAAAGGAGACCTACAGTGCATTTTGCAAAACCTTTGAACCTGCTCATTTTTGAATGTCCAAACCAAAATCACAGCCTTCAGGATGCTATCTCACTGTCTCCATGTCAAACAAAGCAACCAAACATTTCCATCTCCTTTCTCTCTGCCTCCCCATCTTCATGTTTTGCTGCAGACCAATGGACATGAGCTGAGGTGACAACTCCTGAGAAGGAGTGGGAAAGCGCTGGTATTTGGAATGCTCTACCACAAGCAAAACCTGTTATTTCACTGTAAGAGGAAATTCCTAAAATTTAACTTCCTCACAAAGTTTGTTTTTAATGACCACATGTACACAGCAGGAGTTCTTATTAGGAAAAAAAATCTTTGAAAAGAATCATGATCAAAATAACAAAGACTGCTGCATGAATTTTTATTTTCCTTCCTAAAGCACTACCGAAATATGAAAAAAGTTCAAGCTTTTTAAAAAAACAAACAAACCAGACACACTGAGAGTACATGGCATTCCTTTCTATCAGGATGGCCTCATTTCATCACAAAATGGAAAGAGGAAAAGCACTGGAAGGAAGAGACAAGCAAGCCTGACCTCAGCAAGTGCACAGCCCAGAGCTCAGGCTGCCCTCGCTCCCCGGGCAAGGGGCAGAGACAGCAGCACATCCTGCTTCAGCTTTCAGGGGTTTTAGAACTTGGAACTTCTTTGAGGAGGAATTCCATGCCGAAATACTGAAAAGAGCAACCAAGTGCTCCTTTGTAATCTCTTTCTTTCTACACTGAGACAAGCAGCTATTTCTCCATGCAGAAATACAGGAGTGAGGAGCAAAGATGAGAAACAGCAGTGGATCAGGGACTGTCTTCAGGAACTGCTTATGCAGAGGGAATTTTGTTTGTTATACTTAGAAAAAAATCACCAACATGGGGAACAACAGAAAAGGAACACTCTGCATCACATACAGCCCCCCATCTTGCTAATGAGACAAATTAACAAGGAGTCATTTCACAGATCTCTTTTCATGATCCATGCTGGGATTGCAAGGCAGTTCCCTCAGCTGAGCCTCCTTTCATTGCTGATTAAACACATACTCCAAATTACTGGATCAATCCCTCGAAAGGTATCCCCTTTCACCAAGGTGTGAAGAAGGCAGCCAAGTGCAGAACTCCTGCACTAAGGTGCAGAAGGTGTGAAGTGCTGCTCCTCCGGAGGAGAGGACCCTGTGCATGTCCCTCACTGTGATGCCTGTGATCAGAAGCATTCCCTGAACCTTTTCCAAGAAACTCTGGTGTGGAATAAGAGACCAAACCCTGCCGCATCAGCAGCCTCCCACTCTTACAAATGCACCAAATACTGCTTAAAAATAAGCATTATACTATTACAATATGGGGCCTTTCCTTTTTTTAGTCTCAGTTTTCTGATTTATATTCACTACCTGGAAAGAGGAACGTCAATCTGTAAGTTCTACGTTAGAACTGCACATGGAAAAGCAGGAAGAAGTTGAAGTGGATTAAAAAGTAACTATTACAGAATCACTTAAATTCCCCACTTCTGAAGAAACCAATTAGAAAAATCCTGCATCCATGCATGCATTTGAACTTGTATTTTGTCTGCAGCACACTTCTCCATTCCTACAACTCCTAAAATGACACTCCTGAATGTCTGGATCCAAAAGCTGATGACAGGAAGGAGTGCCAAAACAGACCAACAAACACCCAGTAACCAAGAAACCAAATACCATTAGGAGCATATGTATTATGTAAATACTTCCTGTACAATCCATGTTTTGCTCAAGCACATCTTGCCAAGCACACAACAAACTCTAACAGGCAATATGACATTTAACTGGTGGTAGGTTTCAGAGATAACAGCTCTACACCAAACAGAGGCATTTCACATAGTTTAAAACCACCATTTCTTGATGTAAACTGAAACAGAAATCATGCTGTCAATTCAATGCATTGTTTGAACTGGGCACCAAACCTCTGTTTCTGAATTCACAGGTATTTTGGATGACAAGACTTAGCTCTGCATTTCTTCTGAAATCAATTCTGAAAACAGGCCAAATGATTGCTGTGCTCCTGAAACATCTAAATTTATTAAGAAATCCACCCAGGGCACCGGCAGGAGCATTAGGTGGTAATTCCATGGTATTGGGAGAAAGGAATGAGTGATTCACTGGGCTTAGACAGTCAAAACTTACCACTTTTGGTGAACTTTACCTCTGAGATTTTAGATTCATTCAAACCCAAACCACAGCTCAGCAGGTGCAAATTCAGAAAAGCACAGAGTTTGCATGACTCGCTTCTAACTGAAACTACCATCTTTTTGCAAAGCAGCAGCTGTGGCAAGCGCTCCAAGAGAATAAATATTTATTCCTCCTTAAATAAAGCTGCCTTCCCACCCACGAGTGCAGGCAGAACAATCAAAGGCTTCTCAAGGACAATTATAGGAAAAACTCCTGCCTGCCAAAATCAACCAGTGCCAGCACTGTGAAACCTGGGACACTTGCTCCACGGCTCCTTTGACAAAAAAGGCTTCCGTTACAAATCCCAGAGGATTTCAAGCTTGTTTCATAGCCACAAGGATTATTTCCCTCCTTTCCTGGCGAGCCATTCTTTCAGAATTCATCAATATCACTCCTTACTGCTATGTAACATCAACATGATGCATCATACAGCACCTTCTCTTCCCAAGGGGCACAAACAGCACACCAGCACTAACTGTATTTTTAAGATCAGTTTAGCTATTTGCTCTGATTTCTGCTATTTTTATATCTCTAACTATTCATCTTCTAAAACAGTCTTTTGTGATGACAAATAACAAGATAGATCAATTCCTTTTTGCTCCAGATGTTAAGATAAATTACTTTAGATAAGAAACAGCCCTTGGACTGAAATTGCTAAAGAAGAGAGTACTAACAGCTGAAACCTGGTACACTTAAGTTGATGTTTTTAATTGGATTTTTATTGTTCTTTGTTTATTTTTTTCAATTGGATTTTTATTGTTCTTTGTTGATTTTTCTTGCTTGTGCTTCTGTGCACTTACAGATTGGAACAGCAACACCCAGCTGGAGAAGGCAAGCAGCTGAACTTGTGAGAGCTGTATTTTTGCAAACAAATAGTTCATTTCATGACAGTTTTGAACCAGAGGACATGCATGTAGATGGAGCCTTCACTCTTCCTAAATCTGAAGGATGTCCAGGCTGCATGCAGCTCTGCAAGAGCAGGAGGGCTGGACACCCACAGAACCCCAGGAAACCTGCAGGGAATGTCCCAGCTCTTCTCTCCTGGCACACTTTATGGACTTCACACCAATGTCCGACCCACAGCCCTTCATCCTCCACCCTTGGAGCCCCCTCAGCCCCATGAAGGAGCTGGTGGGAGATGCAGAAGAACCCCTGGACTGAGCAGCAGGGATCCCATGAATATTCCTGGTGGGACAACCAAGCCCCAGCAGGTTGAGACTGGGGCAGTGCCTGTGCCAGAGGCACAGAAGAGCCCCAGAAGAACAAGGGCTCCCTGCAGGGCTGTGTAGTTTGGCACAGACACCACGTGTTTCATCAATGCTGCTCACATAAAACAAATAAGAATTCAATCAGGGCTACTGAAGGCTCCTTCCCAGCTCCATCCCATTTTATCACTTTTTTATTTGCCAAGGGTGATGTTATCAGCACAGGATTCGCATCCAGATTCTCATCCTTCACGTGGCAATACTGCAAATGCAAATTCCTGTTTTCTGTTCACAAGGAGCAGAGCAGTGACTGAGCAACCACACACACGTGATGTCAAGCCCTAATGAAATCACAGACTGCTCCAATACCCCGTGACATGTTCAGACTGCAATCCCGACAGGGCATGTAATGGCAAAGGCAACTGCTGAGAGCATCCTGGATCTCATCCAGCCTCTTCCCCAGCACAAGAGGGTAATTAGGCTTTCGGGTCTGCTCTGGAAACGCTCCCTCATGCAGGGCTTTCCCAGCAGAGGGCACTTTTGATTCACAGACCACTTCGGAAGCTGCTTTTTGTTCTTCTCCATCGCCATCTCGGAGAGCTGAAGCAGAGGTGGTGCTGTCTGCTTAAAAATAAAGACATCGTTGCTTCAGCTCCACTTTCCTGCCTCCCTCTCCCCTCCAACAAGTTTTATTAAGTTCTCATCTTTAATTCATGCCTGCAGCAGAGCTGATGTCACATTTTTTTTGCTATTAAAAAAGGATCCACGAAGCACAAGCCGAGCTTGCAGTGGTATCTCACCTACTTTCCTTCTCTATTTTTATTTTCACTTCCAGTGATTTGTTAACATTCATTATCCTCAAAAACTGAAAAGGTGTAACAACTATAGCACTTGGAAAAAGCAAGCAAACAAACCACCTATTAGATTACATGTTCCGTCCCCTGCAAAGGCAGGACACAACCCACCAGAGACATCTCACAAATTAAAGCCTCCAGTTGTCTGCAGGAAATTGCAGGGTGTTAGGGACCAGTGAAATAAACAGCTTAGCAACCACTAAGGTGAATTCCCCTTTGGGAAACTGTCGTTTCACAGTGGATGCAAAGTGAGAATGAGGGAGGATGTGTGATAAGACACTGCGTGGGGAAGAAATTTCCAGCAAAAGCCTTGGGAGTTGAGATGTTTTCAACTGCTACAATAAAAAGCAATAACAACAACAAAAAAAAGAATGTCTGAATCAACTAACACACACATCTGTTCTAAGGTAAAACACTGGGACAACCATTCACTGCAGTTTTGCCCTAATTCTGCTCCATTTGCATACAGCTGGGGTGTGGGGTACAGGTTGGCAGCACCGTGTAGCTGACTGAAGGCCAGGCAGTCTCAGGGCAGTAAAGATGCCAGGAGTGCTGTGCTGGGGTTTCCTGCCATGAAATCCTGTGCCTGTGCCTACCAGGGCACTGTTCTGGAGACTTAACAACTCAGCAGAGCCCAGCAGCATGGACTGGAACCCAGCAGCCTCCACACCTGCCATTCCAGCCTCCAGCAAGCCCTGGGGCAGCCGTGGGCAGCAGGAATTGTGTGGAGTTGATCAATGGCATGCTGCAGACGAAGAGAAGCTCATTCAGCAGTCAGCAGCCCAACCGAACAAGTCATTTCCTCTACAATTTATGTAATTTAGAATCACTCTGGTTCCTCTTGGCTCATGGATGAACAGTTTTGTTTTTTCAGAAGTCAGAGCAGCGGGTGGTGTGGTCATGTTGTGTAAGATAATACAAAGAGCAGAACAACTTCTGCCAAAGGAAAAGACGCTGTATCACAGGCTTTGTGTTTGTTACCCTGTTTTGTTGAGCAGGACTTCTTGCAGAATCACTTGTTTGTTTGTGTCATGTTTTACTGGAACATGCGTTATTACCAACCATCTTTCCAACCCAGGAGAAGCTGTCATAAACATGCTTAAATAAAGAGCAAGAAAGCAATTGAAGATCAAAGGAATTGTGTCATGTTTGTGTAATAGTAGTCTGGGGAGGAGGGGTATGAAAAAATCAAACCCCAAAACCCTGTTGCTTTTGAAGTAACAAAGAATGAACCCCAAAGACGTCAGTAGCTGTACTGAAATCAATAGGGCTAAGCCACAGTAACTCTCCAAACATTTTATTCACCTGCTGCAGGGAAGAGACACATTACTCAGCCTCTGCAGGGCAGTGAGTAAAACTGTACAGGGCACCCAAGTACAATGATAACTGTTGAAATGTGGGNAAAAAAAAAAAAAAAAATTAGGCCCTGTGCTTGGTTCGATACTTTGCCTTCAGGGTTTGTAACAGGATATTTAATTACATGATTCTGTATTATATTTTCTATTATTTTACAGAAGCTGTAACTGTTGATAACAGATACTTGAAGTTACACCACACATCAATCCCATTCTGTGTAAAGCCCAGCACCAACACGTCTCCCAACATGAGCACCAGCTTGCAAATCATTAACAATTTCGGGAAAAGAGGATATTTCCCTGTTGGCTGTTAATCAGTAGCAGGCCTGACCATATATCCAGTAGCAATCATCTTAAGAGAAATGAAATCTGCAATAAAGTGGTGTTTGGCTGGCTTCCAAATACTACATAGTCCACAGGCACCTTTTCTGCTGCTTCCAGCATGCTCTGAACCACACAGCACCATGGGCTGTACTGCTGTCCTTACAAAAACAAAAACCACCCAGAAAATCCTCACAGCCACCAAATCCAGTTCACATACAACACAGACTATGAATACCTAAGCTGAATATCCAATAAGCTACAAGAAAGCCTGGTGAATTATGGAATTCAGGTCAATGAGGTAACAAGGAACAAACTGGTCCCAAAACTCATGGCAGTAAGATGGGTATTTCAATAAATATCTGTCAGCTGCATGGTCCCACAAACTGCTCTGTCATCACCACTGAGGGCACAGTATTGGCACCATGGCCAGAAGGAATTTTTATCACACTACAGGCTTCTGGAGTAATAATAATAATAACAACAAATTCTGTGCAAGAACAGTAAAAGAGTTGTTAGGAAATCTTCTAACACAACCTTCTGCCCCAATCCCAATCCTACTGTTTCATTCTCCTTTTCCCTGAAAATGTGGCTTATCCCACAAACTGGCCAGGGATGCAGTTTGATCATATGGAAAAATACAACTGACAGCTCCTCCAGGACTTCAGCTGCTTCCACCTACCAGCAGCTTCCCCAGCCAAGGGAGAATGAAGGGATTGTTTGCATCTCCCCACAGCCCTGAAAAGCTTCGTGCCACCACTGAGCTTTTGCTGAACAGACACAGTGCCAGGAGTCAGTGCCTGTGAGCTCCTGCTTGTTTTCAGGCCTGGCAGTGATGGATTACGTACAACCACAAGTTGGGCACAAACCAGCTGTCTATCTGTCTTTTCCAAACATCTTGCTCCAGTTTCTGTATTATAGAGGTGCCAATGCCTTGTTTCAGGATGCCTACTGCATATAGAGCACATATTTCTCTGAATATTTTACTGTCACACAGAGGGACTGGACTGTTTTTTGTTTTTTTAAAATGCTGTTGCTCCTTCCCCAGCACATTCCCCATAATAAAAGTCTCTCTGTTCCCAGAGGCCTGGAGCTGAAATGACAAACTGCACTACAGCTTTTCTCTGCACAGAAGCCCACAGGCAGATCCTGCTGTGCCCCACACCCCCCAGTCCTCCTGCCAGGGCACTGTGTCTGGAGCAGCAGCAGCACCTCATGGTCCTGCTGTGTTTCCAGAATGGACTAGAGGGACAGAAAAGGAGAAATACAGCCAGCATTCTCCTCCTGGCCCTTCACACAACCACCAAAGGGCAAAGCACTGCAACAGCTTTACAAAGAGTCTAAACCTGCCCTGTCCAGGGCTGTACACAATCCTTGGTGGCAATGTACACAACACTGCATGTACAAGCACACAAGTCTGTGTGATTCAGTCACTCCAAAGGATGTCTGGGAGAAAGGGCTATAAACAGCATCTCAACTGGGAGGGCAAACAAAAATCACTACTTACTGAATTTAGGTTATCAACCACCAGGATTAAGCACTGAGGACATTCTGAAAGCCCTTCCAGTTTCGTGGGAAAAGCTGTGGTAACACCACTGTGCTGTCCTGCAAAGTCAGAGCAAATCCCAGGGAACAGCCTGGATCTGGCTGCAGCACTGCCTACACAGCAAAAACAAAACCAAAACACAGATGAAAGATGTTCCCCCTCTTCTCTCCCTGAAGGGAAAAAAAAATCTCAAAAACATCCTTCTTAGGTTGAAAAGGAGATCACAGGGAGAAAAACATGTAGGAGTCCAGACGAATGATAGAGCTGCAGACCAGGCACTGCTGCATCTGCTCCAGCTACACACAGTTGTTTAAGAAAAGCATTATGAATTTTTTCTCTCTCTTTAGATGTCTTGCCTGGATGCTTTAAAGCAGCCTCAGAGGAATGTGCTCTTGGGGCTGAATCCCATAGGAAATTATCCTTTGTGGTGGATGGTCTCCCCTTGGGGCCTGTCTGTGTGTTCTGCTTTCATGTAATCCTCCCACCTTGGTTTTCTAATGTAATGCTATCCACATTATTATAGCTCTTTGATACTCTCAAATGGTACTTACTCAGGCTGTCATATTTTCAGCTCTCCCAGACTAGGTCTGACTGGCTTGGATGGCCTGTGGCTCATGCCATAAATATTAAGTCACCCAAAGATACCATGGAGTGTTTGTGTGCCAGAGGCAGACATCACGTACAGGAGAGCCCTGGCCATTTGCTCCTTCCAAGTGGGATGTGCTCCACAAGAATAACAGAAACCTCACATATAAGCACCACTCTCTCAGGCTCACTGACTAGCTTTTTGTCCTAGTTCTCTTTTCTTTCTACAACTTCTGCTCCAAGAAACTTCAGCAGATTACATGCAAATTTTTAAGATAGTTCCTGTGTTTTAGCTCAATTTTACCCACACCCAGCAGGTCCAGCACCCTGACCTGCAGACAGGACTTCCTCTACACTGCCTACCACCGAAGCTTTCTCAGAAGGGACAACCTTCACTGCCACTACTGCTCTCATTTGCACAGAGCAGGGGTTTGTGGTTTCCTTTCCAGTTCCTCTGCATCACCCAACCTCAGTGCCCGGTTTGCATCACCTCTGCTGTGTCCCCGATGCACCACGGGAATTTAACCAAACAGCAAGCCTCCACTTGGAGCCTTCTCTTTTCTTCATTCTGGCATGAATTTACACCCTGACAAGTTGGATCTTTAATATCCCTCCCACACACACGCAGAGAGACAACTTGAGCGCGTCCCCCGCTCCCGCAGCGGATACCCTTAAACACATGAATCAACGTTTACCCGCAGCTTTCCCACACTGCTATCCAACCACCAGCAGCTCTCGCCCATGTGGAGGAACAAACTCAAACACCGCTGCATGGCTGACTGCTCTCCTGTGGTTTCTCTCTTCAGAGTTATCTGCACTCCCAATGCAGGCTCAGTAACAGGGAGGAAATGCAGCTCCCCAGAGCAGCTGAGAGCAGGGCGCCTGGGGTCTGCTTCTCACCCTGCCCTGTTTGCTTCTGGATACCCACGACAAATCCAGCCCTCACCACAAACCCTGCCCTCAGCTCCCCCACCTCCAACACTGCCATAATAACTTTTCTGCAGAAGACTGAGAAATTGATGGCAAAAGGTAGATTTTGTAGCTACTTGATTATTACCAAGAGTTATGTTCTGCACTCAAGCTTCAAGATTTTCTTCTAATGCAGGGCAGTGTTTCACAAACACAGGGCTGATAAACTTCATGGCATATATGAAGAGGTGACACTAGCCCTGCTCATTAATGGCATTTACCCTTAAATTTTGAAGGCTTCTCTGAGGAAGGAACTCAATCTTGGAAAAAAAATACTCTGATCACATCCCAATTAAGTTGGCCCACTGCTTCACTGTTACAGGTACGTGAATTTCTAGACTGAATTGTTCTAGCATTAAAAGATGTAGAGAAAAAATACCAGGTCCCTGCATCACTGCCCACCCTGCCACCTCATTTATTACATCTTAGAATGCCTTATATATTCCTGTTATATTATTTAGATTATTATTTTAATTAAATAATACAACAATCCACAGCAATAGGGGTTAAGCCAAACCTCTTTTGTTTTTCCCTCTCTCCCTTCCCTAAGGAGGGCTGATACAGAGGAGAAATGGCTCAGTTCCCTTCACAAGACCTGTCCTGAGCTGGTGCTCAAACCTCGTGCTGTGGCAGCCATCCTTGGGCCATTGCACCAGAGCAGTGCTCCAAGAACAGCAGCACAGCATTTCTGCTTTGTCTTACTGTCAACTCTGCTGAAAAGCAGCAAAGTAGGAAGGTTTTGCTTCATTCTCCACTGCGCAGCAATAAATTGACATCGCACAGCTGCAGTCTGCTCAAGCTGAAGGAAGGAAGAAAACAATTTGGGGCTCACATCTGTGCAGCAGCTATTAAGAGAAGCCACCCATCTCTGTTCCACCAAAGAACTGACCCAGCTATGCAGTTCACTTCTGCTGATGACATTAGGTTTAGGAAATGCTCAGCATGTTTATTTTGCAAACAGCATTTTGCTTGGAAATTACAAAAGAATCAGAAGTGCCACTTGCTGTTAGACAACATTATAATGCAAAATGAAGCACAACCATTGTGACAGGAGAACACAGTCATTAACTCAAGAGAGTTGGCAGTCTTCTGATATTTAGTAGATTTTTCTCAAATTCAACACCCTGGAGTCTTGGTATCTGAAAATCTAAATTTTCTTCATTTCATAGAGCCTTTGAAGCAGCCCACACAACTGCAGGATTTGAAAGTGATGTACCTAAATGGCAAGTATACAGATTTAAATATTAATATTTAAAATATTTAAATATTTTATGCTGAAGTATCATCTATTTTGAGGACAATATTATGATTCTGAACATTAGGTTTGATAATGCTGAACAACCAGCATACAGGACTTCCTTATCGCTAGATCAAAATCCAAATCTTTCATTGGTTTATCTTTTTAAGACAGTTTATGACTGTTTACAAAACAATGACACAGGAATTCTCAAAGCCATGGGCTTAACTTCCATTTTTGTTAGAGCTGTACAATTGTGATGACTCGCAAACAGTTGTGATTGATGTTAGAATAATGCAGAAATCACGATCAACTAATTCTTACATGATAAAATGGTAAATTTAATTTTTTTAATCCACCTCTGATCTGAAAATACCTCTGCACTTTGAGGATATTCACAGGGGGTTTGTCTGTGTTACTGTAGAATTACCCAGCAGTATTCTTGAAAAACTTCCTGTCTGGAAAATGTGTTTTCCAAATAGGGCTCCTGAGAAGAACACAGATGGATCTATGCAAAATCTGGTACTTCTGCAAGAAGCCAAATACGACATGTCAAATGGCAGAGGAACAAATGGAGATGGTCACATCCCTGAAGGTGCACCAGCTAAAAACCACTGAAGACAACACAGGATTGGCAATCACTGTCTTCATGCATCACTTATCCTAAGAACCAGTAGCTCAAGAAAAGTCAAAGAAAAAAGAAAAAAAGAAACCAAAACAAAGATAAATAATCCAAGAGTTACTACCTTGCAGTATATTTGAAGTGGCCCCCTTTCCAGTGATATCCTGGGTTTATGCAGCATATGGAATATCCTCCCTGGCCAGGCCACTGATGGGAAACATCAGCAAGTTGCCAGGGCTGAGATGAATGAAACTTAATGACAAATGGGGGAAAAGTCCAGAATATTGACTCTGGTTTCCTTCTGCCTTGCCCAGTTTGCTGCACAGTGATAGTGCCACAGTCGCACTAATTAGATCTGCACGGCTTGAGTGGAACGTATTAAGGTTAAGAAAAAAAATTACCCTCTGAACCCACTAGTACATATCCAGAGGAACTATTCATTTAAACTTCAACTTAAATACATATTTATCTTTGTGCTCTGAAGTCCAATATACCTCATCTTCAATTTAACCTTTCCTCTTTTATGCTTTGTAGAAGTTGTACAAGATCATTTATGCAGAGACTTAATATTTATAAAAAATTCAAGCAATTGGAAGAGCCAACATTTCAAAGGGTCAGCAATCAATGCACACAACCTCCACTGCCCTTCCAGCTGGAGAGATACAGACACAAACAGAGATACAGACACAAACTGCCACGTGCAGATTAGGAGATGTTCTGGATTTCACATTCCTGGCACGGCGAGAGGAGGGAGAGCTGCAAAGAGGGAACACAGGTCAGGTCCTCGGCAATGTAAA
Organism: Dicaeum eximium; assembly: GCA_013396995.1. Taxonomy (NCBI): domain Eukaryota; kingdom Metazoa; phylum Chordata; class Aves; order Passeriformes; family Dicaeidae; genus Dicaeum; species Dicaeum eximium. The sequence continues at coordinate 684,920 of VWZP01008898.1, read as the reverse complement.
CTGTAAAAATAACTCCTCTGACTGCAACCAGCTTGCAGTCAGTCTCCAACACTCACTGGAGTCACTGGGGCAGCCCACAAGGCAAAGCAGTTCTCAGGAGGAGGGGGCAGGCAGGAAGCTGCGGTGGGGAAATCCGGCATTCCGAGCAGGGATGGAGACCTGCCCTGCTCTGCCTCCCTGGAGCTCCACCTCGATGTGCTGATCTGTGCCATGCTGCACTTCCCTTCCCAAGAAGTACTGCTCACCAGAGAGAGCACAAATCAGCCTGTGTCAGGCTGATGGACTGACCCCCTCCTACATTTTTTTATTTTAGGAGTAAACCATGGGTCCATCATCCAGAAATACCTTCCAAGTACAGGAAAAAAGTCTACATATCTTGCAGGCCACGTGTGCAGCTCTAAAGTCACCACCTCTCCTCTGCTAAGCGGCACCAAGTAATTGAAAGCAAAGCCCAGTGTGAAATCCCTACACAAACCTAACAAGGTACTGTCAAAACCTTCATTTTTTCCAAGCTTGATTTTATTGCACTTTGACAGGGCCCAGAGACTGCCATCTGTACCCTTCATCCACCAACATCCACCATTTACATTATTTTGTAATCTGACATGCAGATTTTATAGCTTTATATTAGGTGTGTTCTGCAGGGAGTCTGAAAGTCAAATTCCTACTCCTAGCACATGGAAGGTTAGAGTGGTTCTTTTTATAGGCTCAGTCTCAGCAATATTGGAATATGTAACAGTCACAAAATGTCAGCCTACAACTTCTGTGTGTAATAGGAAGGTGTTATGCCTGACTTTAGACATAGAACAGTTGGGAGCAAAGTACCTTAAATAACCTGCTGAAGGTCATATGTGGATCTAGAGATGACCCATACACCTTCTGCACCTCACTCAGAAACCACCTTTCTTCCTGCTATGAGTAAGGGGATTTTCATGTGGCATAAATTAGGGTGAAATATTTCTTTCCACTGGAAAGACCCCAAAACTACAGGTACACATAAACATCAACTTTTAATAATTTCAAGAAGTCTTGTTTAGAAGTAATACTGTAGCCACTTACTTACAGTAGCAAGACACAGTATAAATATGCAGTAGAACAAAATTACTTAATTAAAAAGGAAAGCAGCACATGAAATTCAGAGTGCTAGCCTCAAAATTAAAGATAAAACCATTTCAGCTTGACAATACTAGAATTGTACTTTGGTAGAAGCTTTCTTAATTTATTTGCATACTCTCCTTCATTCCTTCTCCTTCCTATCCCACCCCAAGTATCCTTTCTGTGCTGATATCCCCAGAGAGCTGTAAACTCTCAGTGAAAGGCCAGCAAAAAATTTGGAACAAATACAACAAGAGATTTCAAATACAAATTGTAAATATTAATATGTTACAGCATTTCCTTCTCGTTTGGATTTACACTGAGCAGAAATCCACTCCCTTTCCTGAAGGGAGCCAAGTGGGCTCGCAGTGTCATATGTGACAGCAATCTTAAGTTAATAAAAACCAATAATTTACAAATCATAGATGCAATACTTGATTCTAGAGCTCTTTTCCAGTGTGAGTGGTTCTACAAGTGAAGAAAAAATTAAAGCAATATGCCCATTTTGTCTGAGCAGCCGCCTGCCCCGGTGCTGCAGAGCGGTGTCACAGCTGCCGGGCAGCACACCCACAGCCCAGAGCTTACTGAAGCTTTGCAGATGGGAGATAAGCAATACTTTATATTTCACTCAGATGTAGATTATGAGCCAGGGAAAAGAAAGCTTAAAAGGTGAACGGCTTCTTTTGGCATTAGCTGAAATCTCTGTGTAGCCTCCAAAGAAAGCTGACAGCGAGGTCAAGCTACAGTATGGGAATTCTATAGTCAATAAAAAGCCCTGTTTTTAAGCTCTGAGTCAGAAAAATTCAATGTGGATGACCACTTATTGAAAGGGTCATCATCCAACAGAGAGAAAATTGCTAGAGCAACAAAGAGCCCAGAAGTATTGCTCAGTTTACAGAAACCACAGAGAAGGATGAATTCTAAATCTGTCTCCTCCTAGTATTAATCTAGTTTGCTTCCAAGGATCCATTTATCCACTAGAAACCGCATTGTGATGGTGCAATCGAGTTCCTTCTCCAAAATCTGAACTTGAACTATAAAACAAAACTGTTTTATGACTGCATGCTGACATTTACATATTTATTTAGCACTGAAAGCACAGCTCCAGCCCTACTGCATTGACAATCAAGAAGGACAGATGGGGGTTCTTGTCCCAAGACAGCTGTTTTTCAATTTTCCTCCATGGAGCATTTACTTTTGATATTCTCCAAATGACTGCACTGTGTGTTGGCATTCCCAGGATGTTTACAGAAAGAGAGCTGAGAAGATCACTGACAGATTTCCCAGGGCCTTGAGTATTTCCCTTTCAGGGAGGAGTTTCAATGCACCTGTGTATTGACTGCACCCATGAGGCAATGCCCACACCTGCACTGCCAGAGAAACATCGATCCTGGCACAGCACCAACCCTGCCCAGGCACTCTCTGACCAAGAAGATCAAAGCAACACCTCAGCAGGCTCCTCGTGGATCCTGCAGCAGGACTTTCCATGCATTAAATGACTCACTGTGAAACAAAGCCAGCTCTACGAGTCTTGCAGCAGAATGTCCCACTGCAGCAAAATAAAAACCTCTTGGACCAGAAGGCAGAGATCCCTCCCCCACAAGAAAGCTTTCTGCAATTGCTCCCCTTTTTGATTCTCATTCTCAAACCAGTTATATCCTTCTGCTCCTCACTTGCTCACACTCGTGCTCCCAAAGCAAGGAATTTGCTTTGCTAATTAGTGCCATTAGGGAAGTTGGGGAACATGAAGCACAGATTAAAAAATTGTTCAGGCTGGGTTCTTAGCACTTCACCCTTGTGATATATCCGTGTTGTAAGCTCTGCACTGAACAGCACTTGACTCAGCCTCAGTTTGCAGCAGAGAGAAATTAATTGCAATCTAATAGGATTCAAATTGGTACAAGGGATGCCATCATTACGGGACAAGACAGAGTAAAACCGCAGTACATTAGCAGCCAGCAAACGGCTCCGGTCAATGCGCTGGAACAGGCAACACCGAGCCTCAGACATGATGGATTGATACCTCAATAATTGTAATTTATTAGTCAGTGCTGCTGAACCAGCATATGAACCAGGTGGGAACGGGCTGAACCTACGTGGTGTTTGCAGAAGGAACAACATTCCTTTTGCAAGGTCTAACTTGAAATAATTTTACACTGAAGTGAAGATGTGTCACGGCTTAATTCAAGCAGCAGTTATGTGTACTGAAGGATGAAAGTGTAAATCAGCAGCAGACTGGGAAGCAGAAGGCTCCTGATATCAAATGTCAGTGGAGTTGCTCCCTTGCTTTGCATCCTTTGACAAGTCACTTGAACCTCTGGTGCTCCAATGAAGGCAGATACAGCACTGGGTCAGGAGCAAGATTCCCATCACAGGCCACATTCATCCTCTCTGCTTGGACCTGAGGTAAACTGCAGTCCTTTCCTCACTGTATTTAAAACTGACACTGGAGTTACTACATGAAACTGGCCCGTGGATATTTAAAGTCATGTGTGACAAACAGGCTTTATGTAATGAATTATGGTTAAGCTGCACAAGTAAACCTGACAGACATGCACATGCATTCACATTCACACAGAGCCCAACTGCCCCACTTCCACATGAGCAGCTCCAAGGGAAGGCGTAGGAAGCGAAGGGAAGGTTGGGCTGACATGGATGACTGCACCCCCAGTGATTTCCTCCCAGGTAGCACACATGAGCTGGCAGAGCCCAAGGCAGCCCAGGTGAACAAGCCGGGATCCCCACGGGCCTGCATTCCTGCTCCTCCTCTCTGCTCAAGCCTATGCCACTGAACAGTCATTACTTGTTGCTAAATGAGGCAATCATTCCCATGCCTAGGAATGCCACACTCCCCATGGATTTTGCTGGGCAGGCAGAATTTTAAGAATTTGGAATATTTTCCAGTTAGTTTCAGCAAACAGAATGTAAGCCACCAACACCGGAGGTGCCAACACAACCCACCAGCAGCTGCTATTTCCCTCCCATCTTCTGTTAGGGAAAATCTTTTGGATGCCAAACCCCCTGAAGCACAGGTCTGCCACCCTCACACCCGCTTAGACCTTGACAACTCCTGTTGCCACTTCCCACCTGAGGTCAGAGAGGAAAGCAAAGGGCTCCTGCACTCACTGCAGGAGGACCAGAAGACCACATGAGAGGTGGAGGTCTGGGTCTCTGAGTTAAGGGCAACACATAAACAAATTCTATTTCTGGGAAGAATAAAATAAATTAATTAACACTGAGTCGCAGAATTTTTTTTTTTCTTGGCAAGCCTGTTTAGCTCACTGCAATCAGCTCTATGTACATTTCATACTCTAAGCTCATAATCAAGTGGGGCTATTTCAGAGCTGTAGATACCTGAGCCCTATTTCAAGCTTCCTTAACTGGATCTATTCCTTCCTAAAGCTACCCAAGAAGCCAGTTACCACAGACAGAAAACCACAAAATTACACATTCAGTACTTCTAACCAGCTCTTCACCTTAGAAGACTTTTAGAGGGTATATAATTAAGAAAAAGAAAACGGTTAGGCTTAAAAACTGGCTCAGCAAGTTTGCTATCAAGATCCTTGCCTGGGTTTGTACTGTGCAAACACCCTCAGTCCTCACACCTAGTTCTCAATCATGAGATGATGATTAATACCAGCATTAGATCATCCTCAGCAATTGCCAGAGCTTTCTGCAAGGTTCTTGCTGGATTAAATCACTGAATGGTGCTCAGCACCTCTAAGCAAGTCCTTGAAACCTGATGCTGGCATCCATCCTGGGCACCTGACCTGGCACATTCATGGGGCATGATGCAGAAATACTGACTTGGATGGAGTCACTTCTCTCATGTCCTCTGTCTGAACCAGCTTGTTCTGCTCTGAGTCAGCTCTGAGCTGGTGTGCCACTGCTGTTTCCAAACTTTGTTTTCCAGACAAATCTATGGATGATGAGGTTCCACAATTTAAGGCTGGTCCCTTACATCTTGCAAGACCCAGACTCTTACAGCAACAACTTCCTCTACTCCTTCTTTAGGTTGAAAAACCAGTGTTGTATTTTCCTGTATGGTAATAAAATAATCATCATGTCCCCTGCCACTTCTGTGTATTGCAAACATTTTAAAAACGAAGTAAAAATTATTTTCTCCTGTTACAGATATGCAGCCACACAAAGGATGGCTAAGCAATTAATCCTCTTGCCCAAGAATCTAGCAGCACAACTTGGTAGCAGAAATCCTTTAAACTCAACAACTGTACCAACTAGTACTGCTGGCAAGAATCTGGCCTCTCGTCCTCTCCCAGACAGAGTTATTTTTTGAGGAGAACAAAGAGAAGGGGTTTTAAAATTATACGTGTGCAGTGTCTGGAAACATAAAAAAACCCAACTCAGATACCAAGTACCACCATGCTAGAGATCAAGATTCTTATTCAATACAGAAGTAAAAATATCATGCACAAGTTAATTCCTTACAGAGTGACTACTAGGTGAAAGACATCTGATAGTGAAAAAGAATGTATCACTTGCTTAATTCTTATTGTAGCATATACAGTTCAGCAATGGAAACAGCTCATTTTTTGGATAAGTAGAAAGAAAAGATTGACTTCTACTGATTAAATCTTAATTCTGTCAGAACTAGCTCCAAGTCAACAAGTGTGTCAATACCTAACTAGGAATTAACTAAGGGCTCCCATTTGTGTAGCTGTATTAACAGCCTTTGCTGCAGGAGGCAAGAGAAAAAGCCCTTGAGCTTTTTAGCAGGTTTAGCAGATCCACCTCAGGCCATGACAGCTCATCTCCACAGGTCTCTGAACAGCAGGATCAATGCTGGCCACGTGGTGCTGAGCGCTGCAAAAACCCTCTCCTCCTCTACATCCTGCAAATGAATACAGCTGAAGCAGTAGAAATTCCTGTTATTGCCTATGTACGTTACAGACATTCTGCCAAAATAAATAAATAATAACAATTAGAAAAACGAGCACATGATGCCACAGAAGGAAGCCTCTGGAATGATCAGAAACCACATTTTGAGTCTCATTAATGGAGCACAACAAACATCTTAAAACAGCTTGTACATTTTATGTGCCTGGATCTATCAAAGTAGAAGAAATACATTTATTCTAGTGAAAGGTATCAGAATACTAAATTAGAAATCAGAGTAAACTTGGTATTGTGTAAATACTGAAGGGACCAAGGAGCACACTGCATCAACAAGCCACTGGGATTTAGGCTCTCAACGAACTGAATCCTTATGGGGGCAATTTCAGCCCCACCCAGCCTGGACCTGGACACCTCCAGGGATGGGGCAGCCACAGCTTCTCTGGGCAGTCTGAGCCAGGACCTCCCCACCCTCACAGGAAAAAACCCCCAACACAGTTGGGAGTTTATCCTCTTCTGTATTTTTTTAATTTTAGGCTGAACACATACTTGTGTTCAGACTTCAAGTTTCAAGCCACCGAAACATTCTCATAGAAAAGTAATCATTTGTGATGACCATGGGACTGTAAATAAATTCCTATTCTTAAAGTACAGTGGCAGGTCAGTAAATGCTGAGATCCAGAGTGGTGATAATTGTATAACTGAAGAAAAGGTAAGGAAAAAAAATGAAATTCAAGCAGATAGGACTCAAAAGCAGCAGGAATAAAAATGGGTTTTAGAAATCATCTTTACAAAGGTACGTGATAGCTGGATGAACACAAAGCACTATAAAGATAGCAAATTCCTGAAAAATATTACTTCCCTGTTTCTTGGGTCAGTAAAACCCCTATTAACTACCAAAATATCTCCTTTTGACTCTGCCTTAGGCTTATGCCTATTTGAGGTGACCCAAGGTTGTCAGACAACAATGCAGTCCCTACTGAATAACACACACACAAAAAAACCCCACCAACAAAAAAACCCACCACAAAACATACTACTGTTTTGGTTTTTTTTCTCTGGGACAATGCAGACTTTATTACATCTGCTATTACAACGTGCCTATAACAATGTTCTCTAACAAGCAGCCCTAAGGTCAAATCTGTTCCTTGATCAATTTACTACAGGTCCCTGGTGCTGCTGCTGTGGGGAGACTGTCTGGGGAAAAAAAATAATCCCTTTATTCCTTTGCTTCGCTATAAGAAGAAAAAAAAAAAAAGCTGTCACAAAGACATTTTTCTTCTCCCTCTGCTCTTGACAAGTCAGGTAAACAGGGAGGGAATACCCAGCTGCAAAGGGCTGTAAAAGACCAGCATTTGTACAGGCATATAAAACCACAATGTTTATTTACCGAGCTACTCGAGGCAGCAGGATGATTCAGAACAAGGCTAAGGGGATTGGGAAGATGTTTTAGCAAAACACCTGCAGTACTTTGCATGAGGACAAGTAAAAGGCACTCTGGATGTGAGAGTGGTGTGGTCATCTCTGTACAGGAATGTAACAGTTCAGTACACTGCCACAGTCAAACAGCTCTGACTAGCAATAGCACTAATTCCAGATGCTCTGAGCAGCACAGCCATCACATTAACCCTCTCCTAGTTTGTCAGTAAAGCTGTGACTGGTCTGGTTTTGCTCAACACACCGGTATCAACCAATAGGCATTAACTCTACCCAGAAAAGCAGATCTGGCACTGGCAAACTTGCTACAGAAATCACTTCAGGCGGGGACCAAGCGGCAGGAAAGGAGTTAATCTCATCACCACAGTGCTGAGTACCACTCTTACTCATGCCTGACTGCATGACTTTTGTTTCAGATGTTGTGATTTGTTTCTTTTCACTCTCTGTGAGGGTTTTAGTCACAGACTGGTACCAACATTAAAGGGAACCATCCCATTCAGCCTCCCAACCAGGAGTGAGCCTGGAGCTCCATGTGCCTCCGGTTGCTATAAGAAGATTCTAGGGATCACCCTAGATCTAGGGATTCTTTGCTTGTTCCTTATGGCTGATCCCCATCACTTCTGAACAAACATGTTAATTCCTGCAAACAGCCCCTTTAAAAGACACCCCCCTGATCAAAAGGAAAAAAAAACCTTTGCTAATGGCCTATAATGGGTCTAAATAAAGCCTGAGCTGTTCCTTACTCATGCATAACTTCATTGCTTCTATTCCCTTCACACCCTGCCCGGTTGGCATAATTTGCAGAAGGGTTTTAGCATGGACAATTGAAACACCCACATGCTGCCTGAACTAAAAAGCTTAATCCTAGAGTCGCTTTCTTCCTGTGTGATAGCTAAACGTGGCTTTTATTTTGATTACACCAGTCCCATCTGCACTGTCAGTTTTAACCCATGAAGACTGAACTCCAGCCATATCCCCACACAGATTAGGACAGCATCTCACCCAACACAAGGGCTAGAGAAGGTTTAAAATCTGGCTGAACTCCAACTTTCACATTTCATACGGCCAGAACAGAATTCCCTCTAAAACAGCAGACTCCACACGAAAAAACCCCTAAGTCACCACCCCGGGTTATTAATTAGCACACACCTTGGCGTGCTCCAAAATCAGGACATGGACAAAGGACGAGCAGGGGCCACAAAGAAAAGTTGGCAGCTTCTTCTAAGACCATGCATTCCCACTCGGGTGCCATGCCCTGAAACAATTTTAATCCATCTTTCTCTTTAAGCAGAGAAAGCACCGCCACCGACGATGATACGACAGTGACAAAGGAGGGCTGAAACTCAGACCCAAATTGTTATTCCCCTCAGCTAGGCAGTTATGCACAAGAAACACTGCTTGTAAACACTTCTTTGTCAAACACTCAATTACAAGCTGCTTTATGAACAAAATGAGGCAGTCGCAAGGAGAATGAGAGACAAAAATGGGGAAGCAATCTCCAGTGGCTCCCAGCCACGGCCAGAACATTCCAGGTGACACTGCCACCCCTCTGACAGAGGGCATGGACACACGGGAAAACACCAAACCCAGCTCTGCACAATGGGGTTTGAGGACCTCAGCTTTGTTCTGCTGTTATGGTTATTTCCTATGCGGTAAGGAAAGAATAAATGGTTTATTTTTAAATCGTCGCTTTTTGCAGTCTGAACCAGGAAGAAAAGGAGCACATGTACAAATGTGGAACAAGTTCAAAGCCCCCAGTTCAGGCAACACTTGCAATATGACTCTTTTTGTCATCCCCATTTACACCTTTATACACTGAAATTGCTCCATATGAGCTAAAAAGTAACTGGAAACTGGAACATTAATTTTTTTAATGGTAGAACTGCAGATGTACTCCACAATGTCCAGCTGAGCTACCTCCAGCTTCGATCCTAAAAGGACTGAAGCCCTAACTCCTAAGAGATATTTCTGACTGACACTAAGTGCCATGTTAAATTATAAAATATTGCCCTATGACCACTTGAAAGTTGTTAGAACCAACAGAAAAACAAGAGATTGTGAGATCTAGTGCCACTTTCCAGGAGGCTGCAGTGTTACAGCATCACAGGGCTGCTCATCATGGCACTGGAATTCCAGATGCCCTGGACAGCACCCCATACTTGATCCATTACCTGGTTCCTGGATTCTTTTAGCAGTATTATTCCAGTGGATAATATTTCCCTTGGAAAGAGTTTTTTCCCTTGTTTTTACTATTCAGTTAAATGAGTCAAGCAGAGCTGTAAGAGGAAATGTCAGAGAGCAAAGTGAAACCCATTGCTAATCTTCAACTTTAACTGGCAATGGATCTGCAGATGAAGGAAGAATCGAGCCTGTGCTCCTTTCCCTAGAGCTGAACTGAAACCCTGTAACCAGAAGAAAGTGGACTGGGAGAAGAAAAGGTGACGATAAAAGATTTGGTTTTAAATTTAAAAACCTGCACTTATTTACACAATTGACTTTAGACACCAACATTCAGAATCCAGCAGCTACCCAAAGAATACTCTGCTTTGTAATCTCAACAATTCCAACTGCAGAAAAAAGCAAAATGGAAAGAAAGCTACCAGAAAGAAAAAAAAGCCCCAACTTTTGCATATAACGATAACAAGACTTTACAAGTACAATTCCTAAAATTAACATATGAAACCTTGCTAGGATTCTTAAAAATTAATTAATTTCAAGGCTCAGCTTCAGAAAAATTTTAGAATCAACTCAGAGTGCTAATAGCTGAAAAAACCTACATACAGACAACATATTTCACCTCTTGAGTTAAAAGATACATACCCAACTACACATTAGGACTCTCCCAAACAGTAAGTTTGGAAGAATTTTAAATCTATCACAAACCTCTGTCGGCTTTATTTAATTTTTATGTTTCTTTAAGACAAAACATTAGGGAAAATACACTGATTCTGCCAAAACAACTGTGCAATGGCATTCACCTGAATACCTACTAATAACCCTGCTTGAAGGAAAAATGCAAGTGCTTATTTTACCTAAGAGATGCCTTCAAACCAAAGATGTGCTCACTCAAGCTGTGTATGTTCTCAACAGCTCGTGAAAAGCATCCATCAGGCAGAAGTATGGAAATTATCTCCCTTAAGAATCCACACAGAAAGAGGCTGAGGGATGTGGGTAACACTGCCCGAGGCTGCAGTCTGGGAGGTGAGAGCAACTGAGAGGTGGGACAGCATCATCCTTGATATGCTTCCACAAGGAAAGCCAAGTCAGCTGGACCAGTGCCACTGAATGACTTCAGGCAAAGACTGGCAGCTGCCAAAGCAATCCTGCTACAGCTCCTGGCACCCTGGGTATCCCAGCAGCCTCCTGCAGAAGCTGAGATCCATGGCCAGCAGTCAGCAAGGACAACTCCTGCATGAGGAAAGAGACGGTACCTCATGAAAAAGGTATTTATCCTGCCTCAGCCACGTGTGGCATTGGGATGTCGTTTTGTTTGTTTTAAATCAGCTCAGATTTAGACTGGAGTGTCACAGATGGTTTAGTCATCATACTGGTGAGTGTGCTAGGAGAAGAATATTGGCTGTCTGCATCGATTGTGCTTATTTCACACCAATAAAAATACCTGTGATCAACCCAAATATCACTGCAGACATGTGGTGCAAGCAGAGGAACAGAGGCTACAATTAGGTAGCAGATCCCAGCCATGTGCAAAGTTAGCTAAAATATTGGGCAGCCAGTGCTTAAATCAAGATGAAGTAACCTTTTAGATGCTTCTTGTCCAAATCAGGAAAACAACATCCAAAAAGACTGTGGCTTCTTCAGGGTCTCAGACCCTCCTGCAGCATCCACCCTGAACCCAGGAATAAGCTCTCTACACATCTCACAGGACACCTGGAACGTGTCCTGTCTCACAGCCATGAGGAGATCTACAATAAAAACCTCCAGCCATGGCTCTGAATCTATTCAAATAGCCCACACTACTCCATTTTTCAACTTGCTAAAATCACAAGATCCAACAGAAGAGCTTTATCTTGGTACCTTCTCCAAAAAAAAAACCTACAAATAAAACAAAGTTAGAGGAATGAAGGAAAAGAAAGAGGACTTAGTGCATTGTGTCAACCAATTATATTCAACAGTGAAAAATATACAAGTCGTTATAGCTTCCTGTAAATTACTTAACGTAATTAAACACCCTTCTCTAAATTACAGACCATTTAGCTCTTCTTTTATAACAATGTAACCAATGACCACCAACAACCTTTTTTATAGCATCTAATGCCACATAAATTGTTAGCAATGAAATTTCCTTTTTATTTCTCCCTTTCAAAGGAAGCTGCTGTAATGAGATTCATTCACAGCTACTTATAGACTGTCATCGAGAAGAGAGGATCCCTTTATTTCCCTTTATTCTGCTCCTCTCTAAGGCTATATTTAAGCAAATGTAACCTAAAGTCCTTATCAGTCATCTCAGTGCAGAGAAGTTAAAGGTGACCAGCAAGAGTTTTAAAACGTGGAGCTTATCACTGGTTTGATTCTCCACACACATAAAAACATCACTTCCTAACGCTGCACCAGCACGGCTTAGCTATCTTCCTACCACTTGAATTTTCTGACCTGTCTTAGCTTTGAAACCACCAGGAACACCAGGTCACATTCTCTTATATATCACACTTCCAACAGCCAAAACATGCTTTACATCACTGTTCAGAAAATAATATTTGCAGTGTAGTAAAAACCAGCATATGCCTCTGTTTCATTCTTCAGCATTAGTCTAAAAATAGTTTGACACCCCACAATTCTAATAAGCATGATCCCTTCAATTTATGTTTCCCTACCAGAACAGCAGAGGGTTTTGAAATACATTTTTTCCGGCTTAAGCAAAGGCCGCCTCCTGTCGCAGTTCCCAGAGGGTTTATGGCACTGTTTTGTACGACTCCTGAGCAGAGTGTTACAGAAATCTGTAATGGAAGCTGTGCTGTAGCTCTCCAAAGGTGGCTGCAATCCCATGATGAAGTTACCTGTGCCACAGCTATAATGCAAACTTTAATGGTCTAATGCTGGTACAGCATTTTAAACAAACTACACACACTGCAAAGTTCTCCCTCTGCTGCAGAGCGGGCTCTGCAGCCACTTCAAGAATCTCGATGAATTCCTGGATAAATTTAGCAAAAACAACAGCACTTCTTTGTAATAGCAGGGTTTCATTTGGGAAATAAACATCCACTTTTTATTTACACAGGATTTTTCCTCCTCCTGCCGCTGCTGTGCTATGCCCACTGCTTCCCTCTACTTTGATCCAAAAAACAGAATACCAAGTGCCTAACCAGGACTTAAAGCAGATTTTTAAATTAGTTCCTGACAGTGCAAACAGATTGCTATTGATTGAAATGAGGCTGATTTTAGGCCTTGGATTAGCAAAGCTAATGCCTGGCTGCTGTGCTGCCCATTTCAGTGCTTTGCACCGTCGCTCCCCAGAGGTTTCCCGGCAGCTGTGGAGCCTCTGCAGCCGCAGATTAGCGAGACAGAGCAGGGCAGAGACATCTGTGCCTGTGCCTGCAGCCCTGCGCAGCCCAACAAGGGCCTCCTCCCAAATCCCTGGGGCCAGAGCCCTGCTCCACACCCTCACCAGGAGCTTTGGGGCCAGCCAGGCTGCTCACGAGCTCAGGAGGGAGCCAGAGTTTGGGAAGGTTTTGCTGGAGCCCAGCGCCACAACTCACCAAGCCCGGCGACCTCCGCTGCCAGCCAGGTCCGCTCTGGATGGCACCAAAGCACTGGAAGCCATCCAGAGTGGGGATGGCCCACTCTGGGTCACCACTCTGGGCAGCTGGGGGAAGCCAAACCCTGGATTTCCTTTCCAGACAGCCTGGCCAAAGGCTGGGACAGAGGCTTCACACAGGTAAAGGCACTGCCTCATCAGCCCTGCTCTCCCAGCCAACACAAAGTTAAAGAAAAAATCCGTGCAAGAGCTTTCATGTCCAAATTGTACATTCTTGTACGTACAAAGGTAGAAATGGATCCTGCTTTTAAGCAACATTTTGCTGATTAAAAGAAAATGGACGTTTTTCGTCTTGCTTTGTTGTTTAGTTTCAAAGAACGTTTAAATAACAATATCTGCTAACAAAAAGGGTAACATCAATTAGAAACAAAAAGAAACTAGTTTGTATAATTTCAGTGTTCAAAAGCAGTGAAATGCAAACACCAAAGCAGCACACACCAAACCAAACCAATCCCCAAAACCCACATTAAAGGCAACCTTTCTTCTTTTTCTTTTTTTTTTTTTTTCCTGTAAGCTGACTGCCTAGAATTCATTGGGTTTTAGTAGCCTGAGATACTGAGGGTAACAGAATAAATTACTGTTACATCTAGACGCTCTTAGACACAATTCAGCTTCCAAATGCTACATTATTAAGCCATGGAGAACAGGCATATCCATGTCCTCTGGCTAAAGACAAAGACTCCAAAGGTTATTTTTCAGACTCACTCTCCTTTGTGGCTGCTGAACCTCAGCTAAGAAAGGGTCATTTCAGTCTCTGAACTGTTTACCACTAAGCACACACTGTCTCCAGCCCACCAGTGCCTTCAAATCCGAGCATGATAAATACTATTTATCATTATCTGAAAAATACTAGTAAAATTCAAGCAGCTACATGGTCCTATTGCCCAACGGTCAGCACGAGCAATATGATGCCAGAGGAAATTTTCCACAGTATTTCATTATCTAGATGAGTTTCTAGAGCGTTTCTCTCTGTCTTGGGAAAGGCCCCACAACCTTTCAGTACCACCAGCACGCACAAACGGGGCCAAGGGTAGGTAAATGGTTTGAAAAGGAGCTATCAATTTTCACCTAGACATCAGAAGAAACAACGTGCATCCTGGATGGAAAAAATGACTTAGTGTATCACCTTTAGCTCAGATCAGCAGTAACCCAGAGCACAGCCCTCCCGGGGGGCTGGGAGGGTGTTATATCCATCAATGAATGTTGGATAACGAGATGATGAGCATCACAGAGAAACCACATGAATAGGTAATCACACTTGTTAATGCAATTTAGCACTTCCAGTCCAGCAAGAGCCACGGCAACACGATCCATTAATCACCACTAGTGCTCAGCAGTTTGGGGAAGGCTGGGGAGTGAATGAGGGTCGGGAATTAGCTGTGCTTTCCCTCCCTCCGGGAAGCTCTGCTCAAGTCTCAGAGATGTCACGCCTCCGGAGCAGCAGGACAGTCTTAACTCCGCTGCCCTCTCCAAAGCCAGCACGATGCTATTTATGAGCTCTAAATACGTGCTACACCACCCTGCTCTCCTCAGCTTCTCTGAGACTCTCCCTCATCTCGGGTGATTTAAACAGTGGGTGAGAAAAGGAAGGAGGAGGTGTAAGACACTAATCTTCGTGACAAATGACTATCTGCAGAACACTGTGTTATTACAGCCGCATTTAACAGCTAAATATATTCAACACGCTGTGATGCTCCCGAGCTGACTAAACAGAGAGCTGGAGGTTAAACTAACTGGAAATACCAGTAACTCTTTCCTATTGGCCCCAACTCTTTTCAGAGGGTGGTCATTGTACAGAAAAGGCACGGGCCCTAAAGTCCAGGGAAAAAAAGGAAAAAAAGCCAAAACCCCAACTGTTCTACATCCACGGTGCTCAGACATTCAGAGGAATAAGCAACTCCAAAAATGAAACAAGAAAACAGAAGAACAGCTCAGCTAAGGCTAATCAAAGACTGACTCAAAGTTCAAAGAGTGACTCTCCAAAAACTGGAACATAGGACACATAAGGGAGCACTGGAACTGAGAGGTTTCATCTTGTATGTACCTCTTACTTAATCTAATCAAATTATACATCCAACCCTTAAATCCCTCAAAGGGGTGACAGGCTGCTCTCCCCCACCAGCACTTCTGCAGTTGTGCTGGGGATTCCTTTCCCCCAGCCATAGCCTTTTGCAAAGGCAATGACTCAACTTGCAGGGAATGCTCCTGTGCTGGATTTACTGCAGCCCACTCTGGCTACACCGAAATACACCACAGCTTTGAACACTTTCCCACTCCTTGACACACCTGCTCCTGGTGATTGCAAGAGCTTTTGCTGATCTCCACTGTGGAACAGCAGTTTCAAGCCAGCACCTTTCCCTGTGTACATGTGTTGAGAGCAGCCCAAACTCTGACAAATACTGGACAAAAGGACCTAGACCATTTGAAATGCCTTCTTCTCCCTTTGCTTAGTTAGAGCAAGAGATAAATGTGTTTGAATGATCTTTATACACAGTTGGGAGTAATAGGCTGGAAAGGACAGATTGGTTCTTGCAGCCCTCTCCCCATAGCCTGAGGTAGAGAACAACCAAATATTCAGGAGCAATAACAATCTGGATGCTTTGTCAAATGGAGTGAAGTATAAATCTAATTTTCTAAACAAAGCAGACAACCTGGCACTGAAATCAGCTTACCACTTTGCACCTCTCTACAAGGATTAGCAGAATGCCGTAATTATAATGCCCAATTTGATTTATTAGAGGAGGCTGCATAGAAAAGATGACAATTCAGTAGCATTGTGAAGAGAAGGGATGAGAGTAGAAGGAAAGCTTCAAATTGAACAGTAATTTCTAAGCAACATCTCAATATAATTAGCATTAATTATAGTAAGCTATCCAAATTAGGCATAAACCTATGTTTAATAACCCTGATATGCAAAAATCACCCCCCAAATTCCAGGAAACTTAATATTACAGCCATTTTGTCCAGACAGCTTGGCAGGAAATGCCAGAATTCTAGGTGTGAACTTTGTGGTTACTAAAAAGAAGGAAAAATTATTGAATTTGTCTTTATCATCTGCATAATGAGTTTGAACTAAAAATAGCCTAGTTTATGTAGCTTAGATTTTGCTGCTACTTTCATCAGCCTTACAGATCTCCAAACTTGTCTGATTTTCACAGCTGTATCAGCTAGGATAATAGCAGGTATTTAAAAAACCTCCCTTACCAACAAGAGAGGAATTCTAAGTGTGACTTATTTAAAGAGGCACCACGTATTAATGAGTCACTCATCACAGGTTTTCTTTTATACTCTTTGTGCAAGCTCCTCACTCTTTTTAGAGTTTGTTACTTATCCTTACAGGTTAAAAAAATTAAACAATGGAAGTTGAATTCAGATTTTTAAGAACGTGGCAGCAAATCCCCTATTTAATCACTGATGGCAGCCAAATACTATTCAGAAGAAATAAGTAAAATCGTCCTCATTTTTCAAAGCTGAAATACCAATAAACTAAATATTTGGTAAACCAAGGCAGCAGAGTGTGAGAGAAATTGGAGTCTGCCAGTGCAACAAAATCTCTTACCCCAGAGGCTTCTATGGAAGTGCCATGACATCCCTAGTGGACACAGCTATGTGAAATGGAGTTTTAAATTTCATGTAGATGATATCTCTGTTAACAACCTGTTCCTCCTGCAGGAAAGGGGAACCTCCCCACTGTCTCACACATCCACAACTATGCAAATCCCTGCCATGCACTGGATTTCCTGCAGTGTAACAGAAATTAAGAAACTACTTTCACCAGACCACAAGATTTTCTAACTTAAAATGTGATGAGCCCTTCTAAATCAATATGCTGAAACACAAAAGAGTATGTGGTGGAGAAGTTATAGGGGAGGGTTACATGATATAACCTTCACCATATTTTTAAATGCTAAAGTATTGCAAGTCTGAAAAACATTTCCAGTAACTGGACAATTCAATCTTTGGCTGTCTGGCACACACACAGAGGATTAGTTTCACAGAACAGAAGGTGGCTTGAGTTAAACAGCTCTTTTTCTGCTGGAGAAATGGAGAATAAAAACCACTTTTTCATCTTAGTGTGTTTCTTAGCTCGGAACAAATGCTGGAAGGTCAAGTACACTGGTGTTCTCACTGGCTGCCACTTGGCATCCTGTTAAGGACAACTGGGAAAGTGTCCACAGAGAGATGCTGCTGTGCCACCGGGATTGCCAACCCATGAATGCACTCTACATGTCACTGACAAATCTCCCTGCTGAGCAGCAGCTAAGTGATAAAGAGCCTGCCAGCCACAGTGCCTTTTCTTTGTCACCTGCCCCTCTGTACACGCTGTGGCTCAGATGGAGTCTCTGGAATAATTCCCTGCAGCATGACAACTCTTCATTCATTAATGCTCTACTACATTTTAGAAGGGTACACAGGAAAGACTGCCCAGAGCACAACTTCCTGCAAACTGATTTTCCACTTCTAAAATACTTGAATAGTCTCTCCTCAACACTCTGTTTTGGGGATAAGTGAAATTTGAGTCATGAGATGGACATAGAAGTTTGCAACTTCCAGGTGCACAAATCCTCCAAAGGAGGCTATGATCTGATGGATGACTCCTGCTTGTGTTCAAGACCATAATGGCCACAAATCTACTGTATGAATCCCTGCACTGCCTCAAAGCTGCAGGCACCAGGGAGGTCTGCTCCTTCCTTCCTGCACTACTCAGTACACCTGGCTTCCACTTCAGCCTACGGAACTGCCCTCAACACAGGAGTTGTGCACTTGGCTCAAGTCTTGTAAGAGGCACTGTTGTCACCAGCACAGGTTACCAGAGAAGCCATTCACATGGACAACCTCACCTGCCAGCAAGGACAGCATTTCACAGTGACCAAGGCCACAGCAGTCGCTCCAGGTGAGAAGTTTCCCTACCTGTTTGGATAGCTTCAAGGGCAGTTTCTTCTTCATCCGCTCCTTGCCTCTTTCTGCCTCTCTCTCAGAGCTCCCCGCATCGTTGTTATGGCCATTTTCACTTGGCTCAGCAGATACACAGTTTTCAGATTCTCTAGGTTTCTTGCCTGGATGCCTCTCCCATTTCTCCTTCCGCTCCTGAGGCTTTAGCGACATGTCCTTCTGCAAAGGAGATTAAAAAAGAGAATGGTAAATTCTTTAAGTTCTTTGTGGCTACCTTTAAGCATTAAGCTGTATAAATACTGAATAAAAACACAAACAAGACCGTATGTATCTTCCAGAGATGACTTCAGATGAATTATTATGCATGCATAATACAAACAGTAATTTTAGATTAGATTAGGATGAATATTCTCCAGGCTATGTGTTTGATTAATTTCAGTGATGCTGGAACTGGGTAGGAAAATGAGCTCACTTCAGATTAATTCAGAAAACATAAGTCGACAGCACGTGAGCAAATCAACATCCTGAACTGCTGTTCAACTGAAACAGAGGTCGGTTTTGTTTTCTTTCTGATCTGAGAAGGAAAGTATCAGACCCCCCTTGGGGCTGACAGTCTCTGATTCACAGCTGCATTCATATGGAGAAAGGCACTTCTAAAGCCCTACCACAAATTCCCTGAGCCAGAGAGATCAATGGGATCCAAACACACAACAGAGGTTGAACACTTCTAAATGTTAAGTGTCTGCCCTGAACCAGGCTGTAACACACAATCCAAGCACAGTTTAAAAGCAGGTATGTCATGTCATAATGATTAATACTGGAAGTGAGATCAGAGAAGGGAATTACTCCTGCTATCCCTGGCATCTCTGAGGACTGGAAGCTGAACTCCCAGTGACAATGTACCAAATTCTCTCTCTAGGCACACAGTGTGGAAAAGAAGTTGAAGAAATAATATGCCAAATCACTATGACATTGGGTCACTACAGCTAGATACATTCTTCCCTTATGTTTTTTATTAACTGCTCAAGGACAAAATCTGAATTCTTATGGGAATGTTTTGCAGGATATCTATTCTGATTACTTTTTTATGTGAGGTAAATACATCAGGAAATATCCGAAAAGCACTGCTTACTGTGCCAAAACTCAGCCACAGATATTTTTCTAAATGCCTCGCTTTTGACTCAAGCAGTTACATGACAGGTATTTGTATCTTACATGAATGGAGACCACAATACAACTGCTCACATCAATGCACACACCTTCAGTACTGCAAAAGAGCTCAAGAAAATCATTAGCTCTCTAGTCTCTCAAAAACTGAAGCCCAACAAAAAAAGAAAATTAGGAACTGGAATGAAATGCCCTGCTGATTGCTCCAGATTACTTCCTCCCCCTCTCCCTTAATTAGTGAATTGACTGCCTCAGTGTGCAACATGCTGATTCCACTCCAAATCACTCACTTGTTTAAAGTAACCCTTCCCTGGGAAGTGAGATGATGCACTGGCACTTTAGGGTCACAGACACATTGAAATTAGAACCCAGGCAATAAAATACAGATGTTTCCAATTCCAGCCCAGGCTCCCAGACTGTCAGCCAGCACCCAACCTCTGTACACCTTGCAAAGGAGTCCTGTGGGGCTGGAGGCTCCTCTTGGAGCACACACAGATATATCAGGTTGCAAAACCCCCAAAGATACAACTCTTCCACCAAAATTAAAATAACTAGCACTGTCTTAGAGGCACAGAACACAGCTCAGCTTGCCAAGTCCATTACTAGGGAAAGAGCAAGGAAAATACCTGTCTGGCATTATTCTCCATGAATGATAAAGGAATATAAATCAGTGTTTAGCTGCTCAGTTTGGTTTTGAGTTCAAAGATAACACTTTAAAGCATCAGTTCAAGATGCGAGTTGAAGAAGGTCATACTGTGCTGTTTACTGGGAAGCTACTAAGATAAAAATCAAAATGCTAATCTTCAGTAACTAATCAAAAACTTGTCACGTGGAAATGATATCTGCTAACTGATATTCAGCAAAACATTGGAATTAGGAATCACCACAAATGTGCACTTCTTCGCAAAGCCAGATGCAGCTTGGGATGTGACAGCAGGTGCAAGAAGATGCTGCAGGAGGTGACATGGATCCCCTTATGGGGGACAAAGGAGGTTGGGGCAGGGAAATGCCACCCCCTGAGAGCACCAGCAAATCATGCACTGCTGGCTTGAGGGGCAATATTCACTTCTAAGGATGCCTTCAAAGCCAAGAAATTACCTTTTTGGTTTAAACTCTATGGTTTCACATGGTGGTTGGGCCTCTGTTAATGCTTTAGGGAAAGTCTTCCCTTGGTACCCACAGCACATTCACTGCAGGTTTTCAGACGATTCCTTTCACCACAAAACTGGTCTGGAAATCTGTGTTTTTCTCCTCACTGAATCCTACAAAATTCACTGCTTCAAAATGCAGCTTTTCATCCCTATTTTGTCTGGAGATTTAAGGCTTGTCTCATCGCTGAGCTACTAGCAAAATTAATTCATGAAATACAGTTATAGCTGGATCAAAGCCAAGGAAATAATTCATTCACTTGTAGTGCCATCCAAGAATCTCAAGCACTTTCCAAACAACCATGAATTAAGCCCCAAGGCCAAGGCTGCTCCTGCCTCCAGTGGGGGGGACAGTGGAGGGAGACCTGGGGCAGCCACAGGGACAAGGCCACATTTGTGTGACAAGCAAACCCACTCCAGAGTCCCTTTTCTCCCTGTTTCAGCAGAGGACACAGCCCACAGGAGTTTTTCCCGGGAAGGCAGGGCACAGAACCCAGCATGTCCTTGCTGACAGAGGGTGACAGCAGGGCTGTTCTCCGGGCTGCCAAATGCAGACCTCTGCAGCCTCAGGCACAGAGCAGGAGGGGGCTAATGGGGCTTCTGTTCTTGCCTCCTTTGTTTCCTTTCTATTTCCTCTACTAAAAGAGCCTTCCAGTGACTGCTCTTTTACCAAAGTTTATGACCTCCAAGTTGGGGGATCTCACTTAGCACAAGAGCTTACTATTTTTGGATGTGCATCTGTGCCTGTGCACAGGCAATTGCTGGAAAATTTAAGCACATCCAGAATACACAGTACATCACAAGAGTGGACATTTATTGATGCACCTTGACTGACTTCAATCCAGAAATCCCAGCCTGCAGGTGAGACTGGCCTCCTGACAAACTGCTCCACTGGAGCTTTCCCCCAAGGCAAGCCCAGAGCAGCAGACATTTTCATCCTCTGCACATCAGGTAAAACCTGGAGATTCACATAGTGATGGTATCTGAAGTCAGACCCCAAAGTCAACACGTCTTCACATCAGCCTTGTGGTTCCTGCCCTGCCCAGGAGTCTGCAGACCTGACTACCTTTGCTGTCACAGCTCCAGCAAATCCCTTCTCCAGGGAAGGCCCATTTTCTCTTCTCAGTTCCAGAAATGAGACTGCTAAATCTTGCTCCAGAATATAGAAAACTGTTTAATTCACTGCTTACAGGACCGTCTCCTACCTGTCCTCACTTCAGAATTTCTCTGACACCTTTCAGGGCAGGCTCCAGCCTCTCCATCTGCAGCCCCTTGTCTGTCTGGGCTGCAGGCAGAGTGCAGATGGTTCTAACTGGCTGCATGGTTACAGATAAGGAAGAATTAGGCCTTTCTTCAGAGCCTCTTTCCTGGCAGTTACTCCATGAAACATACAGATTCTATCTCCCTACTTGTTTAATTGGATGTGCAGACACCAAAGAACACTTCACATGAAAATGGGATCGTGGTACCTCCTCCAGCTCTCCCTGCAATACCTCGCACACCAGCACCTGTGAAGATTCACTGACAAAAACCCTGGCAAAGGCTGGCAACCCCAGTTGGCCCTGCAACAGATTTTGGGAGTCCACATTAAAAACCTTTGTGATTCTTTTTCCATCTCTATCAGCCCAAGCTGGTTATGCAATTGCATCTCTGCTTGCAGCGGATCTGGCAGGAACCCTTAATCACTTGAAACACTCCTGCCTGAAAAGCCATTTTTCTTCTGTCACCAAAGACAATTCTTCTGCAATCTCCAAAGACACTGAAGGTACAGAGCGCCCAGTTTATAAGTAAAGCTGGGAATAATGTGGGTGCACAGCCCTCAGCTCTGGAATGAGACCGTTCTTACCCCTAAAATGCCACAGCAGGACACTTCTGCACAATGGACTCCACGTTTTCTGTTTGATCAGGAAATAATGATCAGCACTGGAGGAGCCTGGCACAAGCTCACATCCCACAGCCATCCGCTGGCTGGAGTTATCACTGCCTGTTTGCTCAGCCCAGCTCAAACTCAGCCTTAATCCTCTGAATTTACACAGCTCTGAGATCTCAGAAAGCGTGCAGGGGAAGGCTGTGGTTGTAAATACCTTTCATACACAGGGAGCACTTAAAGAACCTGAAGAAAATGTCCAAAACTCACACAGCTAGATGAAAACCTTCCAGTATGCTGCTGGGATGCAGAGGGTAAAAATAACACCTACAGATAATAAAATAACTATCCTTAGCCCTCCAGCATCAGTTGGAAATGCAGCCCTGGTGCAAAATCAAGCCCATTACAATCCCCTGTCCCCAGGGCCCATCGGACACTGCGAGGCTCAGCCAAGGACTGGTTACACTCCATTCCTGCCAGACTGCCTCTGCCAACTTCTGAAGATTACATGGGCTGATTTCCCAGAAGGGAGACAGCCTCCAGCTTCTCTCTCCACAGCTCTTCACTGCAGCACTTATTCCTTAAGTTGGGCAATGTGAAATATCCTACAGAACATGAAACAGGAGAAGGATCCACACAAAGGAAATAAAAACACCACTGCCTCTGAAACGGACCCTGCTTGTCCACGTTTCTGCCTCCAGCTTCCCTCAAAAAACTGCAATGGAAAAGCCCCTGAGGATCTGAGCACCATCTATCCTTGTATCAACTTTATCACGCAATTAGCAGTAGGGTTGTCAAACATGTTTGTTTAATAGTTCAGGGAGAGATCCCAGCCCAAAAAGGACCTGAAACAGATTTCTTTTTAAGTAGGGTAATTTTTAAATATTCCTATTGACCTGATACTCAGTTTATAGACCAGCACCACAGAAACAATTGCTGACAATGTTCTTGTGCTTTCTAAGCAGACAAAGCACATTATAAATACAGACAGGACCACCACTAACACAAACCTACTGTCTACTTATTTGCATAAAGGGGACACAGAAGACAGTAATTCAAATGGAAGATAATATTGCAGATATACATGAGAGATATCTCATAAATGTACATGAAAGACTAACTTTAAAGCATGGATTTGAAGACAGGTCTGTAGACAAAGAAACCACTGCAAGAACAGGAGCCGGCACAAGAGATGAACAGCCAACAGGCAAATGAAATTAGGTGAATAATAAGGAAAGAAAAAAGGGATAAAAAAGGACCACTGAAGGGCATCAGGCAGACCACACCAAGGTGACTGAATCTGAACTCAGCAGGGTGAACAGGCAGCAAACACAACTGGAGACCTCAGAAGTGAGTAGAAGCACATTTAACAGTGGGAGAGAGGAGAAGTTTGAGCTCTGCTCCGGAGAGCTGTGGGCAGAGTTTGCTGGCAGTAAGGGCAGGCAGGGCTGGTGAGTGGAAGGGGGGCTGGCCCATAGCTCAGGGGTTCCTTGCTGGAAGCCCCCGTGGCAGGCCAGCCCAGATTGCCTCTCCCAGAGCCCAGGCACTTTGGGAAGCAGTCTGCTGGCATGCCTGGCCAGACAGCTCCATTTCCACCGATGGGGAAGTTCTCGCTTCTGTAATATAACCCACGCTTGTTTGTTTTACTTTCCAGCCCTCTCTTCTCCCCCACTGCGAATTTCACTGCAAACATAACTCAAGCCCCCCCAGCCTCTCAGCCAAAGGCACTAAAGCTGTTTTAAAAGGCAGAAACAAGAGTCTAGATTTGAAGTGACTTTTTTGCTTTGACCCGACATTCAAGCGGCGCAATCAATATCAATTAAAATGATTGCAAATGAAATCCTTGCTTGTTTAACCTTGGACTGCAATTCTCCTTTCACAGCTGACATATTCCAGATGAGTTCGGGTCCTGCTTTTAAAAATGCATCACATTTGCTCTGACCCTGTCACATGTTTAGCTCAAGACTAGGATGACTTTTTGACAAGACAGATTTGGAAATGTTAAGACATTTGAAGCTGACACTGGTTTGCAGGTTTGTGATACATGATTTAACTTAAAAATACAAGTGGATGAACCAAGAAACTTACTGTAATTGAAACACTAAAATTTACTGCCAGAGGATATGTTCTTGTCACCTATGAATAGCTGAAGAGCAAGCTGCCATACTCTGCTGAACACCCACGTGTTATGTCTCCCAAGAATTAAGACCTCTGCTTCTAGGACCTCATAGACACAGTCCCAAGTAGAGAAAGCTTGGACAAATGTTACTTCAATAAAACATAGTCAAAAATCACAAAAAGGAAGGTCAGTTCACTATTCTTTTAAATGCATTTCAATCCACGTTGAATTTACAAGGCTTTGATTGCTCTTTTTGCTTGCACGAGACCTGAATAAATAATGATATAGTGCTGAGCAGTAATTGTTTTTAAATACCGAGGAGAAAGGGGTGATACTGTTCCCTTCCTTTTCAATTACTCAAGGAAAAATACACGGCAGTGATTTTCCTTTCACTGTAGTAGGAAGTACCAGGAGTGTTTAACAGTCATTTAGGGGACAATAAAAATAAGAATGCACACAGCAAACATCTTCACTTTAGCAAGAGGCCAAGGAAATCCGCAGCAATACAAGCATACGGCTGTCCATGTTTTTGGTATAAACCCTTGTCCACCATCACCATACACAAAATCTCCGGTTTGAAGCCGCACTCCACGAGCTCCACAGGCAGCCAGCCGTGACTTTTCCCTTCTCCTGCAATCTCCCACTCGGAGCCTGCGGGCTGTGCCTCCCTGCAGAGCTGCACCCGCTCCTCGCTGCTGCTCGCAGGCGCTGCACAGCTATTAGGACTCCCACAGGTGCTGGCTGTCCATCAGAAAGGAAATGATCCCATTTTAAGCCATCAGTATTTCCTCCAGTGATGGCAGTAAATGCCCGACGAGTGCTCACAGAATTACTGTCAGCAGAAAGTGTGTCAGAGAGCAAGGGAGCTTAAATGATTGAAGGGAAGCTGGGGCACCATTTTCAGGTAGGTGAAATGAGGCATATTGCAAGCGCAGCCTGCCCAGCTTTTACTGCCTGCAGGAGTGCTGAAAGGTGCTGCTACCCATGCACCACCAGGCCACCCTGCCCAGCTTTCACTGCAGATAAAAAGGACATTTTGGCTGAAGCAGCTTTCAGCCAAGACTGGGAGCTCAGCCTGCCTGGGTTATGTTGTGTACAAAGGAGCTGGAAAGAGCTTGTGCCTGTCAGACAGCTCCTTCTCCAGGTGATCTGATCGCTGCACTGCCAGGTGTGAATGCTGAGCAACCCTTCCTGCAAACTCCCACCCTCCCAGGAGTTCCTGCCCAAGGGAGCCCTCAGGAATGGCAGCAGCACACACTGCCCAGCATCCCACAAGTGACAGACTATGCAAAAACATCCCCATCTTCAAGAACGTGACCTGGGCCATTATTCTCAAATAACTTCCACAGGTATCCAAGCAAGTAAGCAAATGACACAGTGAGGCACACACTCTGGGTCCAGTGTTTTGGGAAGACATTCCTCAAGTGTGCCAATATCCAAGGACACTGGTGAGCCCACACTGCTGACAGCCAGAAAACACATGCTTCTTGACAGAGCAGCCTTTAAACACTTAATCTGAACTAATTTCCCTCTCCCCACAATATTCAAATAGGCACTCATTGAATTCAAACAACTCCCACCAACTGGCAGAACCAGGACCTGAAGAAGCAGCTCCTTCTCTAAAGCCAGATGTGGCCATTTCATCCCTCATTTCCCATCTTGCCAGGAAGGTAACACAACCCCCAGTCCCCAGCTGGCCCTAAGCTGCCAAAGGACAAGGCATGAGGATCCTACCAGGACAAACTGGTATGGCAGCTGGATGCATTCATCATTACCAATTTTCAGCTAAGCTAGTCAGATAAAACCAGAAACACAATGTTGAGTAAAAATGCATCCAGCCTATTTATTACTATAGACAGGAATGCTTAGAAATACTACATCTCTATTTAAAATTAAAGACAAAAGAAGAAGACCCAACTGAGGGGGATGTCATGCTTCTATGAGCTGGACTCTGGAAATGGAGTTGAGCCAAGATGAGGCTGGGCAGATGGACTGGACACATGGCTCATTTACCAAAGGCAGGGGCCTAAATTGCTCTCTTCCATCTATACTCTTGCATTTCAAGTGTTGATCTTCAGTGTGAAATACACAACAACCACAGTATGATTGTACTGACTCCCATGTGAGTAGCTTCATATTGTGACTGAAGAGCTACAGCTATAACCTTTGCTTGGTCATGACTTCAAGAACCTCATCCTGATTTCTGAAGTAATTCAAGGCTTCCACCTGCTAAATATGAAGTTTTACTCTATTTTTTAGGATTCCACCACACATTCCCTTCATGGTACATACTTTTAAAACACAGCCATGAAAAACGTACTGCTCTTCAGGCAGTTGCACCTACAGCATGAAAGCTCCAGACGGATCTCCCACACGGCGACAGCCTCGAACACATTCACCCTACCAGTAACTGCAGACGTTCTGAGGCTCTGCTCCCAGCCTACACTCTTTATTGCCACCTTCCAGGAAGGGTGCCATTCCCAAAGCTGCTGCAGAACAGGGAGTGAGCTCCTGAGCTGCAGCAGAGCAGGCAGAGAGCTCTGCAGTTTGACACAGCCCGCACAGCCAACACCGCGCCACGAGACGAGCGCTCGCAAACGCGCTCCTGCCAACTCTGCTGCAGGGGTGAGAGTCTCCAGAAATAAAAACAGCCACATCCTGATCCCTGGGGCTGCGATATAAATTAATTTATGTTTAAGCACCATGATACTAGAGGCGTTTTTTTACCAACTCTGCAGTTGCCCTCAGTGGTAGGCAACAATTTTCAGTTCAGCTGTCATGAGCTCTAGAATGTGTATTCAATAATTAGTCCTCTGGTAGTTTTCTTCTGGCTGGGAAACAAACGACAAGAAATATAAATGGTTCAACAAGAAGAAATATGTAGAAGCCAGCCTCCTCCAGAAACAGCTGCCCATAGCACGTTACTGCAACCTAAGGGGAAAGTTCTGAGCAGGATGACTTCTAGCAGGACAGAGATGCTTTTCTAACTATCTAAATGTCACATGTGCTAATGAAAAGCCCAGGACAGTGCATCTGTGCCACCTTGGCCACCCCTGCTGCTGCTCCTGTGGCCAGCAGAGATGTTCTCCCACATCCAGGGGCTGAGCACACCAGGTGCTCCTGAGCAGCTCTTCTATAACCGCTTTGCTTGAACAAACAACAAGCAGCCAAATGTTTCAATATATCCTTAGGGCTTCCTAGAATCGTTTCAAATAGTCTGATATCTGTGGCAGAGGCAAAACATTCATTTATATCCTAGGCAATTGCTGAGAAATGGGAAATACACACTATAGTAGCAGGCAATTTTAATGTATTCTATGTTACAAAACATTTTTAGTCAGAGAGCTCAAAGGTCATTAATAGATTTTCATATGTTTACAGACAGCAGCAATTTCAAGCTCTGTAATTTTAAAACTGCATGTCAGTCTCTCAACTTCCAGCTGTTATTTTAACATTAGATAATGAACACAATGCAAAGGTTACACAATCACTTGAACCAGCTTATGCAGTAGATCCAGTCACACAAATAATTATTAAATTCTAATTACACATATATTATCACTCTTATTAGAACAGCAGGGCAAATCCTCTTTTATAGAGAGATCAACAGTTTAGGAAAAGAGGCCAGCAAGGTTATGCTTTTAGAGTTGCTCTTCTCTCTCTCACATCACCTAAAGCACTGCTGATTTATGAGTCTCAGAAACAACACCTTGTTAACACCTCACCAGTCAGTGCACATCCAGCCACCAGCTTTTGTTTTGCTTAAGTCCTTTATAGATTTTCTAACACAGACATTGATGCCTACTTAAAATATTCATCCTTGATCAGAGGTACAAAAAAACATTTAGCAGTTACCCAGTGTCCTGTTTAAATATGCTGTTTCTTCTTTATACAACTACTTTGATACTGAGAAGACGTCCTCCAAAACTTAGAGATTTCTCCTAAGGAGAGTGCTGTTATCTAAGGTAAAGCTTTGCACGACATCAGGGTCCCATAACATAGATTTTTTTTTAATTGTAATTTCGGAGCAGATGAAAATATTGTAATCATCTCATCTGACTCTTTTATCATGCAGCCAAATAAGCAAAGTCACCCAGCTGTTGTCTCAGGGAAATTTTGGATGTGCACTAGTAAACTGTCCTCTTACCACATATGAAAATCAGCAGATTACGTTTTGCTCATCTCCTTCGTATTTTTTCCTCTCTATTCCCAGGCAGTGCAAAGCGTTACTCGCTCTGGTTTATTCTGCCCCAATCCAGCTGTCAGTCACACAGCATGGAACCTCAATGGGAACTGAGGAATCTCATCCCCAAGACTCAGCTTTGAAGCAGGACAGAGCAGCAATGTCCCTTTGTGCGACTGAGGTCTCCTGCAGTGACAGCAACGCTACCCTGGCAAAGTGATGTCTCTCTAATCCCCAGTGCATCCCTAGCCAGCCATGAATTTCACACTGGGAAATTCCAGGCTTTGACATTAAATAATTCCAGCTGGGATTTTCAAAGGATAAGAGATAGGAGTCCAATCCCATCACATTCCAATAGGAAGCCCTTAAGGTTTGGTTTATTTTCTTTTTAAGAAGGAAACCCATATTTCATTCTCATTTCCAGCCCGGTTTCCTCTGGGACATGAAATTGAGAGCAAGAAACAGAGGGCAAGTGCAGTGCTAATGGGAAGAGAGACTTCTGAGAGCCTGACAAACGACACCACCAGATCCTGGGCACATCAGCTTGCAATGGGCCATACAAGAAGGAACAGATAAATCAGCACATCCATTCCTGTTCCTGAGGAAAAGGAGCCTCTGTACCTCGCCTGGTTAGTCTCACTTGCCATGAAGGAAGGAGTAACCAAGCAAACACCCAGCGAGGACAGCAGACAATTAATGCATGAAAGCCAACAAACCCAGCAAGCTGCAGGGAGGAGAACATGTGCAGAATGGGAATGATGTGATCTACTCATCCAAGCACGTCAAATACAGCTTGGGGCAGGCAGAGCTGCCAGGACAACAACCCAGGGCAGAGACAGAGCTCGGCAGAGCAGGTGCTGTCACTCACCAAATCCAGAGCCAGTGCTCCAAGTTTTCATCTGCTTTGACACTCTCTTTCCATCATGTTTAGAGAACCTCAGTCTTCCCCCAAACAAGGGGTGCTATGCTGTGTCTCTCTGCAACCATTTCCTCAATTCCCATGCTAAATTACAGGTTTCTCTTAATGCTTTCAGATATAAGAAACATCTATCTGCACTTCCAAGACCTGAAACTGAAAGCTGGCTGGCTTGTAGGACATTTTTCTTCCTTACTGGAACAAGACTTTCCCAGTCAGACTAGAGAAAGGCACATTCATGAAAAGTTTTCCATTTGCTGGTAGCCTTCAACTTGGAAACACAATAGGGAATTAAAACATGGTATAGAGCAGCACATTTCATCCCTGCTGACCCACTCAAATTAGGTAGGAGCACTTGAACATGTGATTCTTGTACATCTCTGAGAGTTCAACTCTCATTTACTGTTCACAGCACCTGGTCAACAGTAAACATCACAGAGCAGGAAATACAGATGCAGCACACAGCATTTATTTGTTCAAACAGGCAAGAACCTTCGAACCTTCAAACCTTCCCTTTGGCAAGAACCAAAAAACCCAGTCCATGTGAGAAGGGTTAAGATGGAACAGATGCAACCAAAGACTCTAGGAAACAGCCTGTGTGGAAGCAGGGTTTCTTGTGATTACTTCTGTCTTGTAGTTCTTAATAACCCACATCACCCCAGCTGACAGCTCCACCAGCTCTGCTTCTTTATGTAGATAACCAGAAACAGAAAAGGTGACATGGCAATTATATTGTACACATACACACACAGCCTAACAACCCTACAACAGCACAAGCAGAGGAGAACAAGAACACCTCACGTGTGAGATACCTGGTCTAAAAGTTGTTTTAAAAACTGCTCATAAAATCAGCTCAAAGCTGCAGCACAGCTCCAACGTGCAGCAACACAAAGAACCTTCCAGACGACAAAGATCCATAAAAGCATTTTGCCACTCCTGTTTGTTAATAAAGCCCTGATCTCCACCACAGCCGTAACCCAGGGGACCCTTGGTGCCCGATCACACCGAGCAGCACTTCAGGCACGACTTGAGGAGACCCCAGCCAGCAGAGCAGGGAGATGCTGGGTGCAGCAGGCCAGTGTCCCCTCTGCCACCTCCACCTCGGGAGCCTGTTGCTGAGAAACAAAGTGCCCTGGGATGTCCCCAGAATCCTCCAGCTCTGCCCCCAGTGCCTCAGTGCTGTTCCCAAACCCGGCACCCAACGGGTCACAGCGTCTCTCCTGGAGCCTTTGATCACCTCGCTTTTGTGTGCAAAGCAGCTCTTGTCAAGGAATTCAGCGAGTCCTATGATAGTAAAAACTGCTGATAAAGATAATATCAAGAGTACTCCATTTCAAAAAACTGATAGAAGGGCACAAGGGGAAATTTCACACATCAGAAGAGAAGTGCTCACTAAAGCAGAAAGGGGTTTAAAAACACAGGGGTTTTGAGGTATTTGTTTCCAGTGAAGGATCTGGATTTCCCAAGTTCCCCACTGTGACCGAGCAAAATTGTAAGCATTAGTTCTCAGGTTTCAGCACAATCTGTAAAAGCAGGTGACCGAGACACCAGCACTCTTTCTGCAAAGATATCAGAGGCAAGCATATTCTTAAACCCTACAGATGCGGGCTGACAATATAAAGGCTTTAAAAACCAGAAAGACCGGCTTCAGTGTGCACCCATCCCACAGAAGGCAGCAGCCCGGGGACTTCAGGGCCATGTTAATTAACACGTGCTTAATGGCACTTAATTCCCCATCTCTCTCGTTCTCCACACGACTCTCTTATTGATACAGATGGGGTTTGTGACTTTCACATCCCATTAGCAAAAGTCTGCCTCTAGGAAACAAAAAATGCTGAGAAGGTGAGGGAAAGTTCTTTCATAATTTATAAATAACATCACGATTTGGCTTTTATCAAGCTTTTCTCATTAGCAATTCTTAAAGCACAACACAAAGGGAATCAGCATTTTGACCTCTATTTTTACAGAACGAGAAATTAACAAATGGAAAGCAGCTCGCCCCAAATCAAACATCAGTTCTCTGGCAAATCTACATCTCCCAGCTCCTAATCATACTGTGCTGCAGGAAAGCCAACAGTCAAACACCGTCAAAATCTCCTTCTGGCACTGGGAAGGGTTTCATGGTGGTGGTAGCAGATTTTTCTAGGACACACAGTATGTGCAAATGCAGATATTAGCTACAGAGTGGGCAACAGGTGGTATCTGTCCAGCTTCAACCTTATATCCCTTTGAGTGTCTTAGATGAAATCAGCTTGAGAATAGCAAGGACAACATGATCAATATATTAAGTCAAGCTGGTTTTTACCAGAGGAGCAGAACTGGCAGCACTTCTTGGCTCTTGCAATGACACATAACCTGGCCTTTCTAATGCAGTGCTTTGGATGGCACCCAAATCCAGCACCATCTGGCCAGCATGGGCATGTGTATACAAAGAGGACAGAAGAGACTCCTGGCTGACAGATCAAGTGACATATCAGTGCAGCAGCACAGACTCCAAATCTCTTCAGCCTTTGCAAAGCCAGCTCAGCACGCTGCAAACACGGGGCCAGTTAAGTGACTTCAGGGCAATAGAAGAGCTGAGAATTTCTCATGCAGATAAGATCGAGGTAAGCATTTGTTTTGTTTGTAGAAAACACTGCCAAGAGTAAAAAACAAACAAACAAACCCCACAAACAAACCCAAACAAAAAGCCAAAATGTTTTCTTGGGGTAGATTTGAAGTTGAGGGTATCACATTTCTTCTCCTGCCCCAAAACTAATCCATAAATTTAAAAGCCCGATTTTTTCCACCTCTATTTTTACATTCACTCTTGCACGACAGTCTCCTGGCATCACACAGCAGACAAAACCAACATGTTATTCCATGGCTTAGAACTTCTTAAAGCTTGGCCTCCCAGCCACGGCACAGGCCACTCCTTCCTTCTCTCCCGCTACCAGGATTCCACGCACTAGATTTTTCTGGTTTCAGTTTCTAGCATTTCAGGGATGATTTGGCAGTAAGGAAGTGAGAATACTTAGGTAACAGCATGAACTGCAATCTGCTCAAGAGAACAAGTGGGATGTCTCATATCACATCTACCATCCAATTCTGCATTCACCTACATGGTTTTATGCAGCTGTGAACTCCACTGAGACAAGGAAAGTCACAGTGGTGCAGGAGAACAATCATGATCTTAGTTTATGCCAAATAAAAAAAAAAACAACCCAGGAATCACTGAGTAATCAGACCAAATGTCTATTACAGTTTAAGAAAATACAGCAACCTAGCCACCTTCTAAAAACCCAGTATTTTACACGGAGCAGTCGAACCTTGTTCTGTTCTCATTCATTCCCAGAGATCAGCGGCTTTACAGAACAAGCCAATTATCCCCTCCTCAGTTGTGCACAGATAACGCTGCCTTCTCCCAGCTCCAGCCCCTAATGCCCGGCCTCTGAATTCAGGATCAGCACTTGCCTAAAGCCTGAAAGGTGACAAATGGTTCCAGAGCCGAGGAACAAGGGGACAGGAGCACCCAAACCTGCCCCTGCCCCGCACAGAGCCCAGCCTGCACCAGCGCTGTGCCCAGCGAAGGCTTCATTCAGGCAATTCCCAGCACACACTCGCTACTTCCCTTATCTAATCTTACTCTCTGGCACTTGACAGTGTCGCAGGTCTGGCATTTAAAGCATTTGGAAGAAAAGCAGCCTGCAGAAGCACTCAGGGAGATGAGAAGGAAGGCGCTAATTGTCTCTGGGGCAGTGGGGAGGTGCTGGTGCAAGGGCCATGTCGGGCTCCCATCCCTGCCACCCACCCCTGCCACTCACCCCAGCTGTGCCCACACCTGCTGAAAACGGCCTGGAGAAAGCCCTTCTCCTTTATCAGGGGTGATGGAGGCACCCGTGGGACGGCTCCGAATTCCTTTCTCAGCCCCCGCCGCTGCAGCAGCAGCACAAACACTCGGGCAGCAGCGCAGAGAAGCGGCCCCGTTTGCTGCCCCAGCTCACCGGGCAGGGACAGGACGAGGTGTCCGTGACTGCCCCAATCCCCCGGGCAAGCAGGGGACGAGGTGTCCGTGACTGCCCCGGTCAGCAAAGGCACTGCCAAGCTTCTAAACAAACGAACATCCCGAGCTTAAGTTGAAACATACTGTGTGATGAAGGAATGAATAGACAGAAGACACAAAGAGGAAGTGTAAAAGACAGAGATAAGTCCCTTGTTCCCCTAGCACACCGAAGTAAAAGTAATTGGGGGGGGGGAAGCGTTTTAAGAGGATGAACAAGGAAAACAAATCCCCAAACAAAACAACTGCAAAAACAACCCACAAAACAGATCACTAAATTCTGTTTAGGTTTTACACTTCTAAAACTTGGTAAGTCAGGCTACTGATACAAAAATGCATGTAGAAAACTCTGAATACATTAAAATCAGACACCAGTCACAAAGCCCCTTACTTGCATGAAACCAACCTACTGCCTTCTGTACCTTTACATATCTAAACCAAAGCACTTCAGTAATAAAGGATTTTAAACCCCACCATTATCAACAAAACACTAATTCCCAGGACCCACTTTCACTTTCTGTTTCTATAGAACCTCCAATTCTTTAAGGCTCTCCCATTCTTTGCCATACCTTCCTCAGCTGGTTTCCTTGTCCTTTGCTGTTTGCTGCATTACAAACAGTTTGGAGGATTGGAAAGCACAGTATTTAACATTTTATAGAAACATCTGCCAACGGAGCTGCTAAACTCTCTTGTAAGAGAGACAGAGATGTTTATTTAGACATGCTGCTGACGTTTCCTGTTGCATTTTGATCCTGAGGCATATGCAGTCCTTCCAAACAATTTAGCATGTACTGTGGAAGCACAGTTCTCAGAGAAGTGCAGCTGAAAGTAATTGAGATTGAAATTTCAGGCCCATCGCAGGAAAACCATTACCAAGGCTCCTCCCGAGGCTCCAGGCAGAAGAAGCACCTGGCAGAAAGGCAGGCAGGACACATCAGGAGCGAAGTCTGGGGCTTGGGCAGGACAATTTAGCGGCTGGCTCAAGTGATGCTGGTCACGGTAGCCGGTACCACAGGGCTGCAAAGTGCAGTGACCTCCTTGCACAGCCCAGGACACCACCTGTGTCACGAAAGCTGCAAAATTCACACACAACACCCACACACCTGGGGCACCTCAGCCACTGGTCACCGTGCTGAGCCAGCCGGGCCATCCCTGGGCACTGATGGCTGCAGAGGGGTGTCCTTAAAGCACCTGTCCCCGTGACCTCGGCTGGGTTTAATGACAGCGGCCGGGAGAGCTCTGCCCTGACTCCTCCTGCCCTCCCGCTGGAATTTCGCACCCCGCAAGTGCAGCTGGCAGCACAGAGCTTAGCCAGCCCTGCGGTTCATAACCTGATGGATTCCTGCAAACCGTGCATTGATCACAGCTAAATCACCTTCAGCTGCTGCAGCAGAAGCCCTCGGGGACAACGAATCCGCATCCCTCATCTCGGTGCCCTTGCTTCTTATGTATTAAAAGAGGAGTAACCCCTCATTAGGAAGTTAAAACCATTATGTTGGGCTAGAGTTTTCAGACAGGCTGTGTAAGTATTTAAGGAATAGAGTGGTTTATCCTACATTCACTGAAGAAAAAACCCTACAGTTGCAGCAATCTGAAGAAAAAGAGAGAATCGCAAACACTCTGCTTTTGACATTTGATCCCTAGAAGCAAAGGATAATACTTTCAACAACAGATTATAAATCTGTGTATACAGAAAGGATTAATGCAGCTTGTTGGTTACAGAGATGAAGGGAACCTTTAAAAAAAAAAAAGAAAAGGAGAACTGTACATTCAAACTAACCACACAAAAATTAAGGGTTTATTATGGATTGTAGATTTAAACAAGCAAGCAAAGTACTGTTGTGCACCAAAGGAGGAGGAAATAATCTACTCCAGCTGAATTTATTCATTGAGAAGTGTAGATTTCATTCTCCTCCCAAGAAATACTTGCAAAAGTAGCTGGTTTTACCTTGTGTTTGGGCTGACAGAACAGTGAGGAAACAGCATTTCTTTGTTTTAAGACCCTCATAACTTCTTCATGGGGGAAAGTGGATCTTTGCCTGCAAAGATTGACCCAGCACAGTAATGGATGTCCCATACACTGTCTTTTCTTCTGATGCATGTTTTAAGTTATTTGTGTAAATAACCATGCTGATTGCCCCCATCTGGCTTCCATAGGGAAGCATTTTAATGAGGAAGAAAGTAATCCCCAAAAACTGGAATACTGTGAAAACTTGCATTTTTTGCAACTACTTTCAACAAGAACCAGCCCAGGAACTTTCTTTCACTTGAGCCTCCTTTAGCAGTGCTCATATTCTGCACGTATTTGTGTGGAGCACATCACTCCAATTAAAAAAGAAATGGCACTGCTTGATCTAGCCATATGCTTATAATTACTCTGAAAGAAGTAGGTTTTTTGGATTCTTCTTCTGGGTCCAGAGGTTTTAAATTCTTAATAAAGGTCAAATCACTTCATTCAGAAGTGATGATGAAGCTCCACCAGTGTTTGACTGAAAAAAAGGTCACCAAATCCAAATGCTCTCAATATTCTTTAAATGAACTCATAAGCCTTCACTCAAGTGTTAAGGGTATTTAAGGACACTACAGTAAAAATGTATATACTTTATTTCTACTCTTATCAGCCAGAGGTTGCATTAAGTGGCTGGAAATCTGAATAAGAAACTCCTATCACTGCACCTTTTTCTATGTTCCTTGTACCACAAGGAACTAAAAAAATCCTGATGCTTTGAATATGCCATGGAGACTTATGATTTTAGTGAATGGGAAGATGCTAAGGGGGGGGTAAAAGAACAATAAACAGAACTCCATGTCTGAATCTCTTTACAGCAGATTAAAAGGATTAACTAATAGCATGAACTCAGAGATTCATAGCAATAACTAAAGAGCAAACACTGTTTTAGAAGCAGTGTGTGCACTCACTTCATAACCCCTGATGCACTTGCCTTTACAGTAATCAGTTCACACGTACTTCTAAGCTTTCCTTTTTCTGATCACAGACACCACCTCTAGCAGACAAGCCCAGAGTATAAATCATCTGTTAAATAAATGAACCAGTATGTATCCAAGCTCAAGAAACACAGGACTGAATTTTGTTCTGTCCAACAACTACACGGAAATTCTGGGTAGGTCAGTTCCTAAAGATCTCCAGCACACATCTCAAATGAACCTTTGAACCACAAAGACTTGCAAAGACTAAAGGCAGCAGGCACGAGTAATGAGCTCATAAAGTAGGGATGTTTGCAGGTTCCAAATTAAACGTGACTCAACTTCTGATCAGCTTCAGACCACTCTTATCCCAGTGCAGAGCACAAGTGAACCAGACACAAAACGGCAACTAACTTCAAGTTGCCAACAAGCAACTTCCAAAATCTGCCTTTCTTCTTCACTGCCCAGCTCCAAGTGTCTGGATTGATACCACAGGGTTAATTTACAAAGTGACAGGAGTTGGGGAGTCTTGGAATAGCTCTGTGCTCTCACCTTCCTGCAGCAGAGCTGGTTGTATCACAGAATTTTTAACAAAGCCAGCCAGTGCAACATACCTTCCCTTTCCTTGCTGCCGAATCCCCAGAATATTTCATTCTGGACCTTTCCATGATATTGAAGTATATAATTCGAGGCTGCATGTAGTCACACACACAGAGTTAATCCCAGCCTTTAGCCAAGGTAAAAATAGATAAGTCAGTGGAAGGGAGGTAGTGAGAAGAAGAGAATGTAGATATTGGGAAGGAAATAAAGTTCATTTTTCAAACAGCTGGGATAAGAATGTCATTCTTTTGAGGATAGTGAAGGAGTTTGATGCACACATCCCCCTCCAGTCTTCAGGCACTCTAAGGAAAAGAGATCTGGGCTCTCCAGCAAGAGAGTATCTGTGTTTGCCCACACAGAAATCTGCTGCTGAGCAGCCAGAAAGGCTGACCCCTGTGCAGGGACTGGGGCCAAGCACCCTTCACATCACCTCTCATCAGTGCTCCCACAGCTTAAACTTTTCTTGTCCCTAAAGCTCTTTCTGGCATGAATTATTTTAGGCACAATTTAAATGTCTTCCTGTGGAATCCCTTCCAAGCACTCAGAGCCAGAAAGCCCCAAGCAGGCTCTCAGGTGAGGCACTCACTTGAAAGAGTGAGCAGAGCACAAGGCACCTGCCAGCTGCATTATTTAGGAGCCATGTGCATGGGATTTTCACTATTGCTCATTGCTGCTGGTGCAGCCCCTTCACCCTCAGGACAGATAACTCAGTGCTGGGCTCAGACTGACAGAGAAAGAGAAAGATGCCTCTGTGGCAGAACAGAGTCTCTCTCATGTGGCTAAACTCAGGAGTTGAAGGACAGAAATACAATACTGTATGTATCAAACAAGAGGGCACAAGCAGCATTACAGGCTCATAATGAGAGACTGATTTCTTCCACAGCAAATTATAAATATACCACCACTAACAGTTTATGCGCCCTCCCCCCCCTTTTTTAACAATTTCTGCCAAATTTGGTGCTTATAAAAACAAGTGGTGCAAAATTAATTCACACACATTTCCCCATTAAGCCTTATTAAAACACATCCTCTAATTCAGCCTTTACTCAGGAAAGGTTTCTGACTGCCAGAAGAGCCCCACATCATTTGTAATGTGGACAAAAATCCACTGAGAATTAGTCTAAAACCAAACTCATTTCCTCTGCATGCTTGAGCCAAGATTTGCATCAAAGTCTCTGGAGGCAAAAATCCTACAGCACTATAAAGCATCACTAGCTGCCTGTTTGCCTTCCTAGCATAGTTTCAGGTTTACTTGAAATTCATACCTGTGTAACACTAAAAAATTAGTTGGATATTTCAGATTCAAGAGATGAGCAAAGGGTTGCTTTGAAGGTCTTTGAATTGGAAGTTTTGTACCGTTTGCATTCATCAGTGGATTTGTTATAAAACAAAGTCCTGAAATGAATTCATAACCATTTAATCACAGCAGCTTTGATTCACCTCTCAGTCACAAAACACAAAGGTATGTCACAATTCCGTACTTCCAGGGCTTACAACACATTGAAATCCCTGGATAAAAGTTAACACCCTTTTATTTCACTAACTGAACTTGTAATTTCATTTAGAAAATAGTCACAGGTGCAGTTTCACATCTCTGTGTATTGTGTTTACAGGAGCAAAGGCCATTTGCCAATATTAGCAAGTCTATTTTATCTTATTTGGGAGGTTAAAAACTACCCTGGATATACACTAGGTAATAAATTTTAATAACTTAATCACTTTATCGTATCTTTCCTTTACCCTGTAACTTCTAATGGGAGAACTGAACCATACCCAATCACGACTACACATTAAATCAGCAGACAAGTCAAACCCAGAACCACAGTTTGCAGAGATCCCAGGTCAAGCCTTGCTCCTTGGGGCATTCTTCCTCTGAAAATTCGGTTTACATTTTATCTGTCCTATTAGCTTAGGAGAGAAGGCCACTGCCAGCAACAAAATAAAGCTCAGCAGCAGAGGAACCCACTTAAATCAGGGAGATGTTTAAAAGCCTGCTGGGCAGCTGCAAGGAAAGGCCTGGCTGGGGCAGGGGGATGGCAGCAGCGAGGTGGGCACGGCACAGGGTGGCAAAGGAAAAATCAAAGCGCAGCAAGGCCAAGGTCCCCCTGGCCATCCCAGTGCCTCCCAAGCTGTCACACAGCCCTCCCTCCCTCCCTCCTGCCATCAGACACTGATAGCACGCCTGTCACAGCCATCGGGAGCGGCAGGCAGAGATGACAAATCACAGGGAATACGTGTCAACACAATCAACTGGCCTGAAGACAGACAGCTGGTGCGCAAATTCCAGCACAGACAGTATCACAGTATCGCCTGTGAAATCATTCCAAGGCATTTTTAGCAAGCGCAAGCTCTCAACAACAGCCCTGGCTGCTAAAAATAGCCCGCTGGAGACTTGCTCCAGCATTAACAACAGCGCTGGCTAAATTTGAGTCATGACCCACTTGGTGACATATAAGCAAAACAAGCACAAACCTCATAAAGAAGTGAGAGATTAGAGTGCTTAGAGCCCCAGCAATTTTAATGCACCTACATTACATATGTGTTCTCAACGTCATCTATGTCAGTTGTTAATGTATTCCCCCAAAATCCTGGACAGGGAGGGAGGCAGTCAGGATCCTCGACAGCGAGGTCAAAAGCAAAAATTCAGGTAACTCTTCAGCACAAACATCAGTGTGGTTCAGTGCAAACCCTCCTCACTGCAAACAAAAGGGACCAGTCCATCAAAGGTGCCAGGTGTCCCCACCTCTCCCATTTCAAAAGCTCCAACTGAGCATTCATCAGTTTACAAAATACAACTGCAGTATCAGGGAAAAAACAGCAAACATTGCTTCCCCAATGGTTTTGAATCTTAGGAAGCAGCAGCATGACAGAGAAAGAGATCCACTTCTCTCTGGTGTACAACTAACCTCAAAAATGCAGTTTTCCTAGCAAGAGCTGTAGCAGCATCTGCAAGTTGGAACTGTTCAAGATCTTGAGAACAACATACAAAAATGGTAAGCGCACAGAGAACTCTTAAAATTCACATACC
This sequence comes from Dicaeum eximium, assembly GCA_013396995.1. Classification (NCBI taxonomy): domain Eukaryota; kingdom Metazoa; phylum Chordata; class Aves; order Passeriformes; family Dicaeidae; genus Dicaeum; species Dicaeum eximium. Next base: position 644,876 of record VWZP01008898.1, on the reverse strand, counting down.
TGGGCAGCAGTTTTGTCTCCTCAGGTGTAAATTAATTCCCAGACTGTTTTAAGAGAAACATCTACTGCCTCAAAACTGCAGGTACACTGTGGCAACACAGGCTGCCAGACTTGTCTGAATTAATCCCAGACTCAAACACAGCCTCTTGTTCAGAAAGGTTCCCTTCAGATATCCAGGGATGGAGTCATCACAACCCTTGGTAAACTGCTACAGTCATTAATTATTCACCCCAGTAAAATTTTGCAGCTTATCTCTTGTCTAAAAGTATCAGTGTTAGAGCCTCCCAGCCACTGGATCTCCTTACAGTTTTGACTGCCAGACAGAAGAGCTCTCTATTATCAAATTTCTCTGCCCTGCACAGGCTGTTATAAATTGTCGTCATGTCACCCCTCGCCCTCCTACAATAAAACAGACAGAGCTCCTGGATCCTTCCCTGCCAAACAAATTTTCTGATTTAACAGTCCTCACGACACTTCTCTTGAAGTTTCTCCAATTTTAACCAATGTTCTTGAACTGCAAGCATCAGGATGGAATACAGAATTCAGGTTACACTTGTGTCAATGCCAGATACAGGGCTATAACCACCTTGGACCTACACAGCTCAGTACTTCCCTGTCTTACACATTCAATATTTGGCACTTAGGCTGGGAAAACTCCAGTTCAGATGGTTATCTGCCTTGACATGCCAGCCTCTTTCAGGCTAGCCATTTCCCAGGAGACAGCTATCCCTCCTCCATCTCCTCATTATACCAGAAGGGCCCTCATTTTGTCTCTAGAGTAAGGCATTTTATTGCATCAGAACACAGTGTTCACAGAGCGATCCCAGTCACTCAGGCCCTGCCTTATCCTGCTCTCCACCTAATCTGCATGTTATCTGAGAGCTTTATGAGTAATGGTTTTATTTTTTCTGCTCCAGGTCACTGATTAAAGAAGTTAAACAGTGCTATGCTAAGAACCTAGTACAAACATACCTTCTGGAAACTGCTTTTGTCTGCCCAGTTTTGAAACCTTCCAGTTGGACAGTTTGGAATGCAGCTCTCTTGCTGCTTCTGTTCAATATCTGCATTAACAAACAATAAAGCTGGGACAAAACCCCTCAGCTTCAAAATGTACTGAAACAAGTAGCTGGAGCTTACAGATCTCAGAGAAAAACAGAGCTCGTGACTGCCATGTAAACAGCTTAAAGCTTGTTCAGTGCCCAAGAGCCCACACTCGTCTACCTGCACTGTCCCTCTGGAGAGCAGAGCTGCACATCTGGGGGTGTCACAAACCTGCCACAGGCCTGGGAGGAGCACTGGTAGCACACCCAGCAGAGGAAGGGAAGCTCCTGCTCCCAGAGGAAACTCCTCATGGTTATGTAGGGTGGCCTTCTGAGATTAGAGAAGCCAGGGCTGCGCCTTTGAAGCACAGAGCAGCTGGTCCCCTTAGCTCCTCTCAGTTCCCTCAGCTCCTCTCAGAGGGGTCCCCTAATCCCACCATGACAGAATTAGACCATCTGGAATGGGAGGAGGTTTAAAAGCAATAAGAATAAGGCTCTCCAGGAGCAGAGGCTGTGCAAGATGTGCCCTATCCCTGGTTTGAGCAGCCCCAGCCAGAGCTCAGCCAGCTCCACCCTGAGCTCCCAGCCTCACCCAGCCGGGGCAGCTGCACGGGACAGCCACGCTCTGCAGCCCCACTTCAAGAAAAGGAGGTATTTGAGCTTCCTGATCCATAACATTACAAGTTATTTTATGGGGTTATTGCACAGCTTGTTCTCAATCCTGGAGAACTGGAATGGGAGGTCAACCAGACTAAATGGTGAGGTCCACTCCCCTCCTCCTTCATCTCCACAGAACGATGTATCAGGAAACCAGCCTCCACCTGCCAGCAACTAGACTTCACATCCCCATTTTGTGCTTAAAATAGATTTCTCTGTATCAAAATACCATAACTGCAAAGTCTTTCTGTTGCTCTGCAGTCTCTTCCAAAAGCCACAACCACAGCCAACATCATGTTTCTACAAGCCCTGCTGGAGATAAGTCCCTGACAGACCAGCAAGCATGAGAAAAGGGATGCAAGGAATGCATCTAAATAATATCTAAATATACACAGCTGAATCCTCTGGGTCTAAAACCTAAAATTCATCCTTGTGACAGCAGTGCCTGCCACAGCTGTCCTCCCAGCAGCACCACCAGGCTTGCACAGAGCAGAAGTCAACGCAAAGCTCCACCATTTGTCTCTTACATCGCTGCTTGCTCTCCATCAAAGCCAATTCTATTCTTTAAGAAGTGCTCCTGATGGCATAAAATCACATGTACCTTGATCTCTCAAATAGCTCTGATCTTGGGCCACTCCAAATCTAAGATCTGGAAACCACATACTTCAAATGCTGCTAAAAAGCCAGTGCAAGGAAAAATGTGAAACGTATTTTTGCTGCTTCTGTGTGCCACAAAGAAAGATGCCTACTTTCCACACTAGTGACACACTTTTAAAGGATTTCTGGTTCACTGTGAAGCCTCACCTGCACACAAAGACAGGGACAACTCAGGAGTGAGGCACATCCTTTATCTTACTGGGGTTTGTTCTTTAATAAATCTGTAACACCAATGAAAACAAAAGCAACTTCACCTGCAAAACAGTGAGGTTATGATGTTCTGGTTAAGTGCTGAGATTCTGCACTAGGGATGAAAATAAAAGGCATAGAATTAAATTTAAGCGCAAAAAACCTCTAAGATTAGCTGCAGAACAGGTGTCTGTAAATCCCCTCATCTAAAGAAATTAAATCCATGCTTAGATTCCTCTTCTCACTTCCCAAAGAGCTGTAAAGATAGCCCTGGATAAACTTCCCAGGGGCGACAATCTGGAAGTTCTCATAAGAACAGCATGATAAAGCTGTTAATGATAAATTCATGCAGAGGTGTAGGAAATCAATGTAAAATGGCAGTTTCATGGGCAACACTGCCTATTACACAGCAGCAAGAACCTGAACAGCAGCTCATCCCCAGCACTGAGCACATCCCGAGGTTGAAGGAGGGTGTTGCTTTTCCTTGTACTTGGCAGGAACAGCCTGGAGTAAGGCAGGGAGCCTGGGCAGGCAGGGACTGGGAGCTTTCTTGCCACATCCAGCCCAGGAGAAGCTGACAGCTCTCTCCTGGCAAAAGTTGGCAGGTTAAACCCAACCTAGACCCTTGAGACTGCACAAATGACTGCTGCCAGTCAAGTAGCCAAAGCATCGAATCATTAAGGACAAGCATTCTCTCTTAATCATTTAATACTTCAAGGCAAACAATTAACGAGCCTTATTTCCCTGCAAGTGTCTCCCTGAAATTTTGCTGGAATTTGGCCTAGTGTCATAATTTCATTTTCAAAGACTCTTCCTCTCATTTCCATTGCCAACAGACTTCCCACTCCTCTCAATGTCTTTTCACTGGTCACTTGTTTCAAAACAAAGAAAAACAAAAAACAACCACAAAAAACGCAGGTAAAGAGTCTCTCTCACCTCATACTACTTTACTGTGTAGATCCACAATAAATTGAAATCTGCACAATAAATTGAAAATTATACTGTATAGTGACTGTAGTGTATTATGTACATAGCACAGGGAAAACCCATGAATAGAAAATTTACTCTGAAGAGAAGCAAGTGAAAAGAGTATCAAAAACAGATCAAGTACAGCTCAACCAAGAAATACAATCTTTTCAAACTTTCAAAGAGAATTGGAGTGGCCATAAATATCTAGCTAATGAGGGCTTTAAATGGGATCTGTGCTCCTAACTCCTTCAAACTGCTAGGAAAAAAAATAATCTCTGAACGTCAACAGTGCCAAAATCTTCAAGAATTTTATATTTTTCCTGCTTATGCAAACGCCAGAAATTCTTACAACCATCCATTCCCCTTGCTCATAAATATTTATCTAGTTGGAGCCAAGTGCATAAATGAACCTTCTATCCTGCTTATGGCTGTTCTCCCTTTAATCCTTAATCCCTTTGCACTATCTTTCTTGTCTCTAACCTGCAGAGGACTCTGACTGTTTGCATTTAATTCTTCTTACACATGCCCTGGAGCACAAATGGCTTGTCAGGTTAAAGATAAAGCAAACATGTACTGCCACCAGTAGAGTAACCAGGCTTTTTGATATCAGAACACCTGCAGCCAAGGCAGGCCCAGGAATGGAAGATTGAATAAATAAGTGATTTGGCTGAGATCTCCCCACTCAGCAAATACACAGACTTTTCTAGGACAAACCTTTTGTCCACTACTCACACTCACCATTCTGAAGTTGGTCCCCTTCCTCATTTTAATCTAATTGAGCAACACCAGGGATGGCACAGCCAGAGATAAACCTGAGAGATTATGTCTAAATTGCATCTTGAACAACTGTGCAGGCAGAGCAGAGAAAGGAAAGGTATAAAATCTCTAAGAGGTCAGCAGTGAGAGGCTTGAAGTCATCAAGAAATGAGAAGGACCTGGACAGTGTTTTATCAGCATAGGCAGAAAGGTCAAGGCAGGAGGAGCATTTGGAAGAAACATTAATATTTAGTCTTGGAGAGGGTCAATGGAACAAAAAGACAAGCATTTGTCAGAATCAAGAGCTTTGGTTCCTGAGCAAGTCCTTTCCATTTTCCTACTGATCTACATTTCCAACCACAAAGACTTTCAACTTCTTGGAAGCTACACTTAAGTTAGTCCTCAATTTTAAACCAAAGGCACAAATGAAGCCCCAACATTTTTCCTCAGTAAGAACCATGTCTCATTAGTGCTGAGGACCTGAAAGCTGCTCCCCTCCCTCCCTTCCTGCAAAGCCTTCCCTGCCCTGGGAACAATGACCCTGCCAGAGCTCTGGAGCCCTGACAGGCCACTGCCCCAGGACACTTGTGGGATGGTGCTGCCAAAGAAAAAAGTTGCCAAGGCCCTGCCCACACTCGCTCCTGGGACTGAGAGATCATGGAATTTTTTAATGGATGTTTCTTTCTGTTGTTCTTTCCAATCAATTTGTTACTGCTTTTCCTTCAAAACAGGAAAATTTAAGGTTTTGGAAAATTTATCTAAGCACACAAGTGCATCATCTGGCACATGAGGCATTTCAGGGCAAGGATAATATTACATAGATCATTGTGATGATCCTGTTGAAGCACAATGTTTCCATCCTGTTTCTATCCTGAAATGTCAGACTGACGAAAAATGTATCTGATTTTAACATAATTTGGAAAACATTTATTGCTATTTCTCTCAAAAAAGCTCCTTTAAATCAAAGCACACACACACCCCTGCAGCCACAGAGAACCACAGCCAAAACAAAATAAAAAGGGGGGAAAGTGATAGTCAAAAGAGAGTGAGGGAAACCCCTTTAACTGCTGGGGCCCCTGGACAGCAGGGCTGTGTTTGCAAGCAACACCTCCAGTCACAGTCTGAGAGCTCTCAAACAGAGATTTGGAGTAAAAGTACACTCTTGATTCTCTGATATAATTAACATTGTTTGTCTCAGCAGCAGTAAAAACAGGCTTTTGCCTGTTAGCAAGATTTTTGGCTATGCCCACTATTGTTTACTTGAATGGAAGGCTGAAGGGCTAAACGAAGCTTTTCTCCCTCTGTTGTGAGAATTTCAAATACTGTGGAAAAAGTATCACTTCATGAACAAACCTTGGAAATCGACAAACACAAACCATACCCCTTGAAAAAACAAACAAACCCCCAGAAGGCCAAACCTGATCTAAATACTTTCTTCCAGCGTTTCTCAAAAACTTCCAAACAAAGCACACAGCTGTCACTCAGCATCTACTTTAAAAAGTATTTCTGAAACCTTCATGAAAATGCATCCATGTGCCCACATCCATTATTGTATTTTTACATGCCTTCTTGGAAACCTTAACCTTGAGTAAATAAACATGTGAAAATGTCTCCTTTTGGCAGAAATGCATCCTGCTGTTTGAGCCACAACAGGAAGATTAAGCTGTGATGCACCTGCTAGCAGCTTGCAGGCAGGAACAGAGAGGTGATGCCCAGAACAGGTAAGGCAGAGGCTCCAGGGAGCTCTGCAGACTGGCAAATATGTGCTAGAGCAGAAGGGGGTATGTTCTTCTGATTGCTGCAACAAACCCACTAAAAGCTGCCAGAGGTGACCAAACACCTCTCTGCAGTCCACAAACTTGAGAGAATATCTAGATAAAAACCTGCTGAGCTTTGACTCACTCTTTCTTGAATTTATGCTTTTGTTTGACTGCTGCTTCCTCCTTAAAGGTGCAGATTCAGGACTAGAGAGATGTAGGGTGAGAAATGGCTCAGTGAAGTCACCGTGAGCTTGGTGGATCAAGTTCTCTGCAATTACTGTGGTGCAGAGCCCAGAGAGCTGGAGGAGTTTATCACCACCGGGAGCAGGAGCATCAAACCCCCCGAGGGCCAGGTTTGCAGGGCTGGTAGCCAAGTGCCAGCTTGGCCAAGCCCTGCCTAACACCTGAGACCGGTGGGCAGCATCAGGACCCCAGCAGCACCCACTGGAGTGCAGGAATTGATTGTAAGGCAGAAGCAGCAGGTTTATTTACAGAGATGCATGGAGAGAGATTCTGAAAGTTGGTAATTTGGGAAAGAAAAACACCCACAGAGAATTGGGACTTTGCAGAGGCATTTTGTCTTCTTTAATGCAGTATCTAAATTACCTGTAACAAACCCAAAACAAAGGACTGCCCAAACCTAATAATAAACCCCGATTTCACACAATTAAGCAGCTGCTAAGTCCTCTAGCACTTCCTAACTGGCTGAATAAAAGTACTAACTACTCTTTCCCTTATGCCTCAGACAGTTGTCACAGAGATCCCAGAGTTTAAGCCTCCTCTTACAGAGCCATGGCCCAAATTTGGGGCTTTTCTTTACATTTTTTGCTCCATATAGAAGTACTATTTAAAATCACACATCCAGTAACCCCACTGAGCATCCTTTCACTGACACATCATTACAGGCTGAAACAATCCGAGGATGGCCTGGTTACAAATTCACAGGACAAAGCATCTGCTGCTGTAGCCACTGCCCAGACTGGTTATTGAAACTTCCCAAAGCTGAGAAGGCAAAGGTCCCAGGACAGTGCCTGCCCAGGGGAGCCTTTCTGTGTTTAAACACCGTGCTTTGCACTCCGTGCCTCCACCAGCTGCTTTCATTTAGATGCAGGTCACATTCACACAGACTAGAAAGCACCACAGACCCGTACAAATTGCTAACATGGGAATTCAGGTCCTTGAAACTCCTGCACTGCAGCCAATGAACAGTCTATAATTTCTCCATTAAATATTTAAACAATACTAACAATACTGCTATTAATAAATAGACTGCCTTTATCTTTTAGTACAGGTTCCTGATGTCTGGGGATAACAGTGCTATAGATTTTTTTAATACTTATTTTAAACAGACTGAAAAATCTATAAAGTGGCCGTAGAACAATAAAGTTCAGCCTTCTGAGGAGACATGAATTTTCTTGTCAATCCACCAGTCGTACTTCATAGATGCCTGCAAAATTTCAGGGGCGGGGGAAGGAAATTTGGGGAAGAGTATCAATTGAAACTGGTTTCCAATGGCAGATCAGAGAGCACACAAGGCAGCAGCAGAGAAACATATGTTTGAACCCAAGCCAAAAATCTGGCTTCCTTAAGAAGTGTAGGATGACAAGCCTCTTGTAGCAGTAATAGTAGGCTGAAAAGTGGGGGTGGAAAAATTCCCCTCTCTTCATGCAGAAGGCAAATTCTGTAACATCGACCTAACAGCACTTAATTTAGAACAGCTGAGGTTTGGAGAAAGCCTTCAAAATTGACCCATTAAAGACAGTCAAAAGCTTCACACTTAATGCTTTGGTATTGCAGACTCTTCACTCCCCACTGCTTTATGAGATATTTGGGGAAATGGTAAATAATACACTGGTATCAAAAACCTGAAGCACTTGGTAGAACAGACACCCCTACATGACTTGGTTGAGATAAATGTCTGTGTCTTTCCTACATTAACATTTCCATGGAATTAGGCACATGAAAATTGATGGTGATCAAAAGTTAATTACAGTGTTTATGTCAAAAATCAAAAGAGCAGAACGGTGACTTTTAGCTTGGGTGTTCCCTTCACCAAGCTCAGCTACTTCCAGCTAAAAGAGACTCCCAGGGAATGGCATTTGCTCTTACCAGCAGGACTGATGGTCTGGTCTGTTCTATCCATGCTTCACAGGAGACTAATGGTACCAGCCTAGAGCTGAAAACTATTTTTATGATAGCAGTCCTTCTGCTGTCATCAACAGAAACTCTGTGTGCACCCAAGTACCAGAAAACTGCATAGCCAGGAAGATAATAAAAATAATATTCCAGGGGAAAAAAGGGAAGAAGGAAAAAAAAAAAAAAAGAAAAAAAGGACACCGACCCAAGTTCCACTGTTTCAGATGGCACCAACTGCAATTCCCCAGGGGGCCACTACAAACTTTGGCTGAGGTCATGTCCAACATCTGTAGACTTAGTAAAAGCTACTGCTCTCCTTTTTTTTCTGCTGCCTGCCCTCCTCCACCTTGAAATAGACTGTGCTGATTATCAGTTTTGTGCCATTTGATGAAAAGATACTCCAGCAACTGGCTTGCATAGCTGCTTATCCAGCAGCAAATACCGTATTTGTGGAGTACAAGAGAGCAGGAAGACATCTGCTTGCTTGACTCCAGTAGGTACAAGTGGCTCATTCTTCGGGACACGCTTGTGCTTTCTCTGCCTGAGCGTTCACTGCCTTGTCTCCTTGTCTCGGATGGCTGAACACAATCCCTTTCCTTTTTGCATATCAAAGAGTTGATTTTAGCAGGATTGCAGGCGATGCTCAGAGGCTGCTGCCCAAGGTTTGTGAGATGCTCCTTGGCACCTGCACGCAGCTCACAAACCGTTTGCTACCACCACTGAACACAGGGAGCTTCTACATTCCACTTCCTTTAGCTGCTTTAGCAGCTTTTGTACATCCACACTATTTCTGAGCAAAAACAGTCACAGTTCTTTAAAAAAAAAAAAAAAATCAGTGGATTACAGCCACCTCTCTAGTCCTGAATCCAGTTGCAGCTGTCATGGTTTTTCATGGATTACCATCCTTTAAAAATCCCCAAACCACTGAAAGCCTGGAGCAAGCAGCTCCTCAGGTGGGAAGCAGTGTCCCGAGGACATGCCGCTGCTCTGTGCCAGGGATCACTGAGCAAGGCAAGGAGCCTCACAGGCTGCTGCAGTCTGTTTTCCTGCCTGTACATTCCTGCTCCATCAGCCTGATCCACCCCAAAGCTGAAGATTTGCTTTCTGAAATGTGCACAGGTTTTCAGCTCGCTGTTACCTGGAAGCTGCTGCTTTGTGTCCCTTGAAGAACGAGCAGCACTGATGGCTGTCTACGGTTCAAACTGTCTGGAGAGAAAGATTCTGTTTTCAGGTTAGCCTTCATGGAAATAAACAAGCAAAATGGAGAGAAAAGCAGAATTTTTTCTAGACACTAAAGCTTTCCACCAAGTGTCAGCAGTTCTAGGTTTGCAGGCTGTTGGAAGAAAAGGCAAAGAAAAAAAAAAAAGGCAAGCCAGCCTTAACTTGTTTTTTCATGGCCTCAGAGAAAACACATGCAAAATGAGACCAGAACTAAGCTTGTCAGTGCTACTTCTCCCTCCAAGAGATGACCAATATGAAGCCTGAAAATTAAGTCTTCATAAAGGAGAGTTTTCCAAAACTGCCAATTGCCCCTACTTCAAATGAAAGCAGGTTTGACAAAGAAAACACTACTCTACTTTAGTAGGCAGAGCTTCTGCCAAAAATTAAGATAAATATTTCTTTCTTAAATTAAAACTCTTTCAGTTCCTTGCTGTTTGTCTGGAAGTCAAAGGGAAGGCAAATACAAGACAGGAGAGGAGTAAGATGACTACTTTTTACTGGGAGAGTTTTTTCTTTATTTTTTTCCCTGACATAAAGGCAACACCTTTTGGTACAAAATATGCACGGACTGCTTCTTAGAGAGTCCCCCTCCCTATGAGCCATGCAAGGAAAGCTAGTTTACTCCTCATTTTTTGGGTGTGTTTTTCTTTTTAAACACAGTAACATTTCATCTGAATTTCAGCTTGCAAAGCTAATGTGCACGCTCAACTGCTGAATAATCCATGGATTTAAGTGTCCCTAAATACACAGTGAAAAGATGGATTACCCATTAGGATAAAATAATATACACAAGCCTCTAAATACACATGTACACTGTAATACACATTTTAAATAGTCTCTGTGTGTGAATTTAAATGATAATATGCATGCTAAAAAGTTTCAAAAGACATCTTTACAAAGAAGCCATTACCACTGTGTAAATAATACATCATTTAAAATAAATTCGCTGTACTCTCATGAAAGATTCTTTTTTGGTCAACATAAAATGAATAAAAGAAATGAACACATATAAAATACAAATAGCACTGTGGGATCGGTTTCAATCTGTAGCAGAGTGCACATGCGAGGGCAAGGGGTTATTAAGTTCCTAACTCAGCATATTTCACATTCCTTCACTTCTGCCCAGAAAGCTTGGGAAAAAAAATATAAGAATAGAGCCTTATCGATTAATAAAGTGATGAGTTACAGTCTTTGCAAAGTGTGGCCTCCTGCCAGCGGACATGTAAAGAATTTTCACATACATCCACTGCTCTACAGCACACACAGACTTGGGTTTTTCAACTGGCTCTCACAGACCCTTGATACTTGTCCACAGATTCTAGACCAAAAAGGCTAAAACGTTCCTTCCAGACACACACAGAAGGAACACCATCCCCACTGCTGCCTGGAAGGAACAAAACCCAAACTTTGGAGGAGGGAAGCTCTGATCTGGAAGGCTTGGGAAGAAGTGATGGTTGAGAGACCAGTTTTATTAGGATGAAAGAGCTGTGCAGAACAGGGAAGTCTTAAACACAAGTGATCAGGTTTTACAGCTTTTTTAATTCCAATTTTCCATCAAGTCTGTTTGGTGTATGCAGTTTTGGGAAGTCTAAGTCTGGTATAATAATATAATATAAAATGTCTGGTATAATAATATATAATACTGGAATTTGCTACTGAAACTTGCATTGCTGAGCAATGAGTAGGGAGGGAAACAAATCAGGTTTTTCCCTTTCAGGGATAGGACAGAGATGAAAACAGTGCCCTGGGGGAAAGAAACAGAGCTGTTCCAGCATGATCCTGCCCAGCTCAGCTCTGGCATCAGAGGAACTTCTGCAGGGTTCACAACTTCAGAATTTGTCCTAGGATCCTGACACAACCCCAACCAGAAGTGGCATGTGCTTTTCCAAGTCAAGATGTCACTTGCCAGCAGACGTGCCTGTACCAGCTGCTGCTGCTGAAGGCTTAAGCCTGCAACTGTTTTGCTTCATTTTCCCTACTGCTCTTTAGTTAGTTTTTATTCTGCCTTTCCAAAAGTGATTTAAAGGAGAATAAAACCAATAGAAGCAGAGAAGAGCTGGTATGCCTTCTTCCAAGGAACGATAAAGAGTGACAAACCCTTTGTTCTAAGCACTGCCTGTCACAATTTGCACTCTAAATTCTCTGGGACACCTGCCAAGTCTCGCCTATGCCTGTGCCCTGCACCCTCCACTTGTGTCACCTCCCATGTCCCACTGCCAGCAATTAATCACATTTCCCATCAGCTCAGGGTGGAATCAGGGGAATCCCACTGGACTCAGGATCAGCATTATTTGCCCAGTGTTCCCCAAAGGGCTGCAGCACCTGAGCTTGGTGGGGAAACAGCAGGAAAGGCCCAATTTCCATTGGTAACCAAGGATGCCTTCCCTGCTGAACAGGTGAGACAGATTCATCTAAAAACACATTAATACCATTTGGCCTAATAGTTAGCAGCTGATTTTCTTTTTGCTGACCTAGCCTGAGTGCTCAGCCAGGATAAGCCCTGTGACCTCAAAAGGCAAAGTTAAAAAGCAAAAAAAAAAAAAAAAAAGCCAACAAAAAATACACCCAAAGGCCCAGAAAATTTGGAGCGTGGCAACAGGAAAAAGTGACACAGAGTGTCTGCTCTGCAAATGATTTTCCAGCTGACATTTCCCCCTGCCCCTCCCTGCAGACTCCCATGCAGGCTGTGCTGTTTGGGTTCTGGAGCAGCTCCTGGGGGTGACACAGCAGCCAGCCCCACACAGCACAGGAGAGCACTTTATTCATAAAAAGCACGTATTTACAGCCCTGAGCAAACTCTCTGAAAGAATGTATTTGCCCACAGAGCGCTGCTGAGAGGCACGGAAGAAAGCGATTTTAAGGGCTCTTTAAACTGGAATGCAGACATATCAAAGGTGAGCTCAGCCTTTAGGTTCAATAAGCTCCTGCTCCACTCTTCCCTCTTGACAGGTTGGCCTGAAACAATCCCAGGCAATTCCTCTAAGCCAAGCACGATTGCTTTATGACACCACGCTTCAAACTGATTACAGCTACTCCGAGCTTCACTGCGGGCTCCGTGCAGAGGGGAACAAGTCAGCGTGCCAAGCTCTTCACAGCGCAGGTTTGGGGGTGCTGGGCAGCATCCTCAGCATCTCTGGGGCTGCTGCAGCTGGGCTGGGAACAAACTGCTCTGCCAGGCTCAGCACAAGGGCTGGGACTGCTGAATGCAGGCAGAACTCTGCCACACACAAGGCAAACTCTGCAGCTTCTGCTGCTCCTGGCAGGGGAAAAGTGAAACCTCTCCGGAGTGAAAGGGCAAATGCAGAACAAGCAATTACAAGCATGATTAGAAAGTAAAAGCTGGAACAGATGCCTTAAACCTTTGCCTACTTTAGGTCACGAGCGTCAGCAATATTTTTTTTCCACTTAAAACCAACCTAACTTTGTTTATAAACACAGTTCTAATATACATCATTAATAACCCATGTGATTCTAACGTGACACCTCAAAAACAAAAGGTGATTTTTTTGCTAAAGCAACATTCCCCAGGAAATTCACACTTTAATCAGGCCCTGCTTTCTTTCTTTTGCTATTATTCATGTGTAAGAACAAACTTGTGTAATTTAACTTTAAAAAATCAACAAAAACCCAAGATGCAACAAAAATTTGGTAAATGGAATTAAAGAAATCATTAAGGGAATTTCTAAATCTCTGTTCAATGAAACATAATAAATTGGGTTGTTTCTGTTCTTCGATTTATTTGTAAAGTAAGAGTGAGGGGTTTTTTTAGAATTTTTTTATTGTTTCTGTAATTTTTAATGCAGCAAAGCTTTGCACAGAAAATTCCAACTCCTAACGCATTCAAATTCCTGCTTAACCAGGTAAAAACCTGAAATGCACAGGTCTCAGTTCCTCCCACTGAGCACTGCCAGGAGCAGCCTGCAGCCTCCTCAGAGGTGAGTGAGTTGGGGATGACCCATATGAGCCTTCTCTTGGGGACAGCTGCTGTTTCTGCTTAGGAGGAAGCTCTGAAAAAAATCTATATTCCCTCCTTCTACCTTAGTACATTAATGTCTTTGCAGGCAGAGCAGAAAAACAGAGTTACCCCAGTGTCATCTTAGAGATGCCAAATGGCCACTCCTGAATTCACTTTGGCCACCAGTCTGCATTAGGAGATGGCACCAACCTGCAGCATTTCAGCTACACTGTGATTACTGCTGCAACTCTAGAAGCACACACTGCAATTGTGAAATTAATAATAAAATTAATAAATGAGGGCAGGAGTTGCCCAATGTCACACATCTTTATAAAAGCAGCAATATTCTAAAAATATTTTTTTTGTGGTGCAAAACCCAAACAGCTTTTGCAGCCAGAACTGGTGAGTTGATAAAGGTAATAAATAATGAGCAGGATGAAATGTTAGTCTACAAGACAAAAATCATTCCCATTATCCATGAGGACAGGAACTTGCCATCTTCCCTTTCCAATTTTGACTTTTGTTCAGCATTGGAAGAAAATCTCACTCCATATTCTACTGTTGGTTTTAGGCCCCAAAGATTAATTGCTGGGTTTGTTTTTTTACAGCAACCCATTTGTATGGATGTTTCCCTCTTTTGAGATGGAAAGCACATAAGAAACTCCCTTGATTCAGAGCTTGTCATGTGCTGCTTCCCTGTTTCCCTAGAGTAACGAATTGTTTTTTTAAGCAAAGCAAACAGAGAGGATTTAGTAGAATACAATTTCTTTTGTTTTATTGCTCCATTAATTTTATTTATGTTCAAATATGCTGCTTTTATCAATTTGGTATGAGCAAGAGAGATGCATCAGGAGGAAGGAACATGACTGTACTTCAGAATGAGGCACTGGGCAGAACAGGAGCAGGAGATGGCTGAACCCCCTCGGATGTTCAGTCATATTAATGCAGCACAGCCTTGATAGGTAGCAATTACAGGGTAATAGATAGCCCAGGCATTATTCAGAAATCTACTGCAACCATATGTTTAGACCCCTGCCTTTACATCCCCTCCTGCAGATACACAGGCAAGCTGTCATTATTTAGGAAACAAAGAACAACCAAAACCTTCCTTAGCAGCATATTTTGGATTTTCTAATCAGTTGTCTCTTGAAAGTCTGCCACTGCAGAAAGTCACCTGTTTCCCCAGAGTTATTTCCTTATACTGGTAATTTTTGATCACTCAACTGTGCCTCAGTCAGCAAAGCAATAAATATTCTTAAGAAATTGTAAAATAACACCTCGACAAAACCTAAATTAAAGACTAACTAAAAAAAATTCCAGAATTAAACAGATACTCCTGCTAACTGAGCCCACAGACAGAACACTTCTGGGTCAACATCCCACCACAGAGCTTTTTCTCATGTGATGCAAAGGACAAGCTGCTTTTTTACAGCAGCATCCTTTACAGAGTGAATTGGATAGAAAAGGCAAAGCACTTGGCTACAAGAAATGAATGATGATGGAGACCCTACAAAAGGCCTTTCCTAATGACAAGATATTACTCCACAGGTTAATGAAAACTAAATACCAATTTAACATGCTAACCTTTGAGCAAATTGAGTTCAACTAATCAAGAGCCCTCCAAAAGGGTATTTTGAGCTAAGAGAAAAGACTGGAAAAATCATTTACATAAGTTGGCTGGTAATGGTGCATTTAATGGCATTGGTGATAGGGAATTATAGTAAGGAAATGAACACATCATGTATGACATATTCCCTAAAGCATTTAATAGGATGTCTCCAAAGAGCCAAATTCTGCCCACTGGTAGTGAAGCACAATTCATGTTAACGAGGAAGGCAATAACAGACTCTTCCTCAGGACACCCCCTTCTCAGAATTTTAGACAGAAATAATACCTACTATCAAACCCAGACTGGATAAAGGGCTCTCTACATCAATTTTGGTAACTAAAGGACAGTCCACCTCTGAACTGGAACTCTCCAGCACAGGATATTTATTACCCATGATCTCCTATTCTTTATGGACCCTTTATGTAAGGAGGATGTGACACCAATCTTCCAGTGCTTCTGGCTGAAGACTACTGGATAAATAAATCCTCACACCATTCTTTTTAAAAAATTACCCTGACAAACATACTTGGGAAATATCCTTAGTTTGTGCAGGCGCACACACAAGGCTGGGGATGTACCTGCCTTCACCTTGTCCTAAGAACCTTCTGAAGCTGTTTTTGATGCCCATTTAGCATGGCTCAAGTACAAGAAAACAAACTTCCCTGATTCCTCTCTAAAACTGAGGGCAGTGCAATTCTTAGGCTCAAGCACAAGAAAACAAACCTCCTTCACCCCCCTCTAAAATTAAAGGCAGTGCACTTACTAGGAACTTATATAAACAGCTAAACAGAAAGTGGTATTTATATTTTCTGTAACAAAAAAGTAACTCCCATAAAGGTGAAAAGATGTAGTTGGCTTTCCAACCTCTATGCACATATCCAGGAATGGCATTAAGGGTTTTCCTCTGCTCTTTCCCTCCTGCCCCCACCAAGTCTCATAGCCCCAAAAACCAGATTTGAAATCAAGTCTGCTTTGCACCACCACCTCCACATATTCTGAAAATTACTGGAAACAATCCAGCAGTCCCCAGCTAAGCACCACACCTGTGATTTATCACTTACCACTCACACCGTGCAACTGCAAGCTACATATTCTTGTTTGTCAAACAAAACAGCATCAAATTACATGGTTGGGAACGTGTCCAGCATCTCATAACAATTCC
The DNA here is from genome assembly GCA_013396995.1 of Dicaeum eximium. Taxonomy (NCBI): domain Eukaryota; kingdom Metazoa; phylum Chordata; class Aves; order Passeriformes; family Dicaeidae; genus Dicaeum; species Dicaeum eximium. The sequence goes on along the minus strand of VWZP01008898.1, from coordinate 628,766 downwards.
AGGTCTTGATAGATTCAAGATGTTACATTACAATAAAATCGGGACACATCTTTAGGAAACATACTTTAGAGGAGTATTTAGCTCTGCAATATATTATTTTTTATAATATCAGATAATGCAGCCCTTTTTGAGGAAGGCAGGCATTTCTACCCTGAAGGTTTTTAATGCAGCAGGGAATAGCTGGCAACTAACAAACGCTTGCTTTGGCACAGCCCATAACGCTGCTGGTTTGTACATTTGCTGATGTTTTCAAGCTCCTGAGAAATGACCTAACCCAACAGGCACCTCTGGCCCTACTGCACAGAGCTGTTGTCTTCAAGCACTCTCAGTCTGGCCAGACAATTGCCCAGGGGAAGGACAAAGAGATTGTCACCTAGATGGACATTAACCAACAGATTACAGGAAATAATCTGTACAAATCTAAGGGAGGCAGCTCTAACTGAGCACATTTAGCAGGACAATGGGAGGCCTTTGCCCAGGAAAGCATCAGGGAACAATAGGCTCCAAACCTACAACAAAAGCACTGCAGATACTCCATCCAGCAGTAGTGGTGACCACGCTTCAGGGACACTCCTGGCTCACTACATTTAAGCCTTTAATAAATTGGATTTTTTTTTTCATTTAAGAAATGTCATCTGCTGACTTTTACTTTGAAGAAATCCTGAACTATGGTAACAGCCACCTAATGGATGCACTTTAGTGCTTTCTTGAATTAGAGATATCCAGAGAAGTCATCCAAAAAGACACCAGTCACAGGTACATTAAACTACTTAAATCACCTGCTTACATTTCAATGTAACATGCTCTAAGTTTATGAGTCAGACTCCCTCCTCCCTTTCAGTTCAGCTAAAGTTTAAGTACTGTGATTCTTGCTGGCTGCACTGAAGGACTAACCTAAGACTTTTGGCTAACAGCTGCCCTTCAATCTTTTCATTCTTCTCTTCATTACTCACTCCTGTCTCACTGCCTGAAAATAAGAATCACAATATGACTCTAAAGTTTTCCAGTACTGGGAACCCTCACATTCCTTTGAAAAAAGATCCCATGGAAATGTGCCTACAGTTAATAAAAGACCCAAACCTTTTGTGGAACTATACCTTGCAGTTAAGGGATTCCATAATTAGAACATAATTACCGAGCCATATAATGTGTCAAATTATGGAAAATGACTATTTGTAAAGCTACAGATAAAGAGAAGAATGAATAAATCTGGAGCCACAGATAAAACCAATTAAACTGAAGTCCTTCCCTTCAGCATTCCTCTAACACTTTGGAGACCATCTCTGTACCCAGTACTAGTTTACATGCACAATTGCTGTGATAAAACTTTTACACTATATACACAGCATAAATCCCAGTAGTAAATAATTCAGCACAAGAAACGGCTGCAAAGAGGGACAGCTGGTGCTGACAACACTATCAGCATCTTTGCTACTACATGACACACAGTCAGTTATGAGTGGAGTAAGATTATGGAGAAGACAACACAAATTTCAGGTTAAGATTGGAGCTGTTAAAGTATTTCACTTGTTAGTTGAATGAGAGCCAGCATCCTTTAAAGCACTGTTCAAAATGAAAACTACCTGTCTTCAAAATACACTGGGAAGGTCTTTGCATAGAAATTCAAAGCACACAAACAGCACATGGAAAACACGCAGGGAAAGAAAACACTCATCTTTGTTTGGTGTAAATCCTGAAACTCTGTTACTGCAGAGAACAAAATTTCACTTAGAATTCAGTCAGGCCTATCCTATAATATATGGAAGAGTCCAAGAGAGGGTGAGAACCCACAAAGGCACAACTCCCACAGACACCTCCTGCACCAGCTCAACAGCAGCTCCTCACAAAAGCAGCTGCCTGTCCTGGAGGTCACAACGGGCTTTGGCACAGTGAGGACATCCAGGGAAGCTCAGCAGAAACCGTAAGGTATGATACAAACAGAAGATTTAGAAACAGACCCAGAGGAAGCATTTATTTCAGGGTAAAAGCCATACACACAGGTTAAATCATCACCCCTTAGTCATTCTGATTCTAATTTCATCCCAAAAGAGAGCCTTTGCTCCTGTACACGCAGAATTAGAATTTTTAAAATTGGATTTCCTTGCAAATGCACCTCTGGTTTTTCTTACTCTCCCAAAACTCATTCAGTCACAAGAAGAAAATGTCACTTTTGCTACTTGATCATACACAAGGCAGTACTTTTCCTCATCCAGTAGAACAAGGTCACCGAGAGTTCTTGCAACTTCAAACAAAAACAGACCTCAGGCACCTGCTTTTCTCTGCCCCTTCAACACAACAGTACCATTCCTGCCTTGATGCAACTTCAGCAACTTCACCATTGTAGCATATTGAGGAAATAACAATACACCATCCTTCCAGAAACTGAAGGGGGGTGGCCTCTAACAGCTGCATTATAATTATGTAGGGCACAGATAGAAATCAAGCAAGGAATTAAGTAAAGTACACTGAGAACATAGCTAGTGATAAATTATGGATTCACCATCTAAATTAGTACCAATAATTACATTCCCTTTCAAAGACACTGAGGTGTAAGAGACACTAATGTCATTTTTTCCTGTACAATAATATAATATTGACTTTTTTTAACTGAAAGGAAGCAAACTGTCTGACCAAGTCAGAACATGAATTATGGCCACTTTAGAGGCCCTGAATGTAACACCAGGCCACACTGCTCACATTGTGGCAAATTTAAATAAAGACAAATCCACTCAGTGTAATCTTTTAATTGAGCTGTGGGATTGAGAATCGATGGAAAAGGCTCCTGATCTCAGCACCTCACCCAGAGGCCTAACAGCAATATTTATCTAGCTTAAAGGAGGACCAAACAAAACAAATATTGTGCAAAATATATGTATGCAAAATATAAAGTTTTGTTTCTGTTGCTGCTTTGAAAAACAGATTCATTGGTATTTACTATTTAGAGACTATACTGACATTTCAATTTGACAAAACCTACAGCAAACTCCCCCAAAACCCAAATCTGCATTAGCAAAGCCTTGATCTAACAGCAATACAAACCTTCCATGGCAAATTCAAAGCGAGCAAACAAGAACTCACTTGGGCAATAAATGTCCAAGCCAGCCAGGAGAAAACAAAACCAAAAGGAAAGCACTGAGTTTCCAGTTACTTCTAAAGGATGTTAGAAAATTCATGTATCCCGGGCCATAAAAATGCACTTCTCATCACTCTGGTTAGAATATCATCAAAATACCATTTGCCTTTTTACAAGCCCAATTAGCCCCCAGATCCCTCTCATGTCTCTAGCTTTTCCTGGCTGCTATCAGAAATCATTATAGCTAAACCTGACACAGTTCAGAAGGAAACCAGGATGGCTGAATCTTTATATTTATTAATATTGAATAAAGACATCAATACCTCAGCAGCACATAATTATTTATCTGTTATTCTTATGCAGAAAGCAAATCTGCACTATACCAAAAGTGTACATATCATCCACTACATTGCTGCTGAAATTCACATGACATTTAGATATTTTGCTTAATGTGAGGAAAAGCAGTGTTACAAGCTAAAACAGTTAATGTCTATTACACAATTTGTGCCATAATATAGTATCAAATTCAACAGCACTGAGCACACCCATCCAAGCTTGATTTATTGCAGCTAATTGCTAATTAGGGTTATTTTTGCAGCACTGCTGTTTGCATTGCACCAGATTTGCACTTGGGGAGGAAACAGGATTTACAAGGTCAGAATGAAGTTTAAACATTTGTATACAGACTGTTTCCCTCCCCTCAGTATTGCTGAAAGGTCTCAGCAATCTGAAGACAACAGTATTTACACATGTGATGTTATTAAAACCGGGCACTCCCAACTTTGTACAAAGCACTTATAAATGCAAAAATTCAAAGTAGGATTGCAATGGTTGCCCAGACAACTTTCTAATTAAATAATGGCACTAATATCACTGTGTTTCCATGTACTACATTAAAAATTGAATGGTGCTTCACTAATAATGCATTGGCCATTTGCATAATCTAAAGACCCTGGCTGCCAGTATCAGCTATGGACCTTCACACCATTAACCACCAACACACACATCCCACACCCCCTCCATGTCCAATTCCAAACATAAACACAGCACTAATTCATGGGGGCTCCTGCTTCAAACTCCTGCCCATTCAGACCCATTGCTGGTAGCAGGATGATCCTCAAGATCAAAACTTGTCTGTTTCTTTTAGAAACCAAACCCCTCTGTAGACTCTCCTATCCCCAATTTGTGTATCAACCTTCTCATTCCCCCAGCAGATCTCTCACTGGTGTTTTAGGCACCACAGGAGCGTGTCTGCAACCAAAACACCAGCACAGTAAGTGCAGCCCAAGCCCTGAGCCTGCTGGGCTGGATGGATTCCCCATTGCTCCTGCAGGGTCTCTACCAATACCCAACACAGCCACGTCCATCTGTACTGCAGGGGAGCTGAGCTGGGGCACAGAGCCAAGTGAAGAGACTAATCCACCTTTCAAAACTCAACTACAGCTGTCAGTAACTATAAAAGTAGACTGGCAGAGTGCTACAAAATTTAATCCCTTGAAAAAGAAAGCTTCAGTTTGGTTTTACTGGATACAGGACACTAATACACAGGCTGTACAGAATTAACTGACTATAGGAAGTATGCAGGCTGAGTGACCTCTAATCAGGAAAACATGACATGCCTAGACTTACCAAAGGTTCCTCTTGAATTATGACCTCAGTTAAGATTTATTTTTATGATTTGCTATAACTCTTTCCAAATCTTCTCTAATCATTAGCTGTATCAGCAGTATGAGAGCTGTATGAAAAATAGCGCACTGTTATTTTTGGTTTCAAGAGACCAATTGCATTTCCAAATATACAGCTAGCATAATCCAGCCAGGCTGTGGTTTCATAAATCCAGAGAGTTTTCCTGGCATATTATCCCAGAGCCAAAGACAGCTAGTAGAAAACCCCAGGGAATGGGGATTCACAGCTTTGACTTCATGAACTGTAGTACAGGGTCACGCTTAAATGTTAAAAGAAGAAACAAAACGTGGTTCTTTCTATGCCTGCCCAAGGAGGTGGTTCAGAGAATGTGTTTTAAGAAGGAATTAAGAATGTGAGTCTGTCCCATGTCCCTGGAAATGCATTCATATTTTGGCAGCATGCAGGAGCCTGAATGAAGGGGCTCACAAAGCAGTGTGCTATGGAGACAGGATAAGGACAGTTTTCCAGCCCCAAAACATGTACACAGACTACAGCATCAAACCTTCCCTTAGTGTGGGTACATCGTTCCCAGTTGTGTCTTAATGGAAAATAGACTTGCATCAGTGGACAGCTGCTTGCAGAGCAGCTGTTCCTTCCTGTCCTGCACTTTGTTTTTAAAGGAAAGCCGCACTTCTGCTTCCTATCCTCCCTGCCAGACTTGTGCAGGCACAAAGGGACTGCAGCACATGCCAAGGGTCAGAGCTCTTCAACACCAGCAGGCAGGAAGGGCTGGATGCCACAGGAGCTGGTGTTTCCCTCTGCATTACACCACATACCATACACATATGCTGCTGTTTTGAATAATCCTTTCCAGTCAAGAGACACTCTCAGAACGCTGCAATATAGCAAATTTGGCCTCCCCACTGTTCAAGATGTTTTTCATCACTTTCTTTAGCTATTTCCAGTGCTGATCAGGATCTCAAGGCACAGGGATCTCCACAAGAGCCCAAGCCCCACAGTTGGTCCCCACCATAACCACACTGCCCTGAGACAGCTTTGGACACGCTGTGCTCAGTGGGAGCTCAATCCTCCCCCTGAAAGGCAGAGCATGGTTTCAGTCCACTCACCACACGGAGAAGACTGACTCAGTGGAGTACTCGGAGGACTTACAAGGAGGTGGGATGGGTAGAGAAATACATTGTAAGAAAAAGGTATTCCCACGACTCAAGGGAAAAAATCCAGGCTTGTTTGGAACTTTGAAGGAGGTCTTTAAACTCATTCACTTTTGCTTACTCCACTCTGCTGCATAAGTTCATACAACATCCAGCAGCATGGACCTTTTTTAAATCTTGTGGGCTTTGCTACAACATAAATGTTCAGACTCAGAGCAATTACTTCTGACTGCACTAATGAGACAAGCATGCTGTTTCTGTACTATATATATACATTATACACAAATTTCATTTAACAACTATCTTGGCTGTGATGTAAACCCATCCCTACTTAATTTATGTTTGCAAACATTTGGACTGAAAATTAAAATTAATAGAAAGCTAAAATAAATAAAGGAGTTCCTGCTGCTCTGTGTGAATGTTCAAGAAAGCAAAGTGCAGAAACACTTCCCCCAAGCAGAGAGTTTGCAGATTCCTGATTACTGAACAGCCCTGTCAGACACCACTGACTGACTTGGTGTGGGGGGTGACAGAAGGGGTGCACAGAATAGAAGAATTTTCTCCTTTCATCGGGCAGTCGTCCCCTCTCTGTACAGAGTGGAGACTAATGCACGTAAATCCCCGGTTCATCAAGAAGTGAATAGACCTTTTGTGGCAGTCTATTACAGTTATAAAGATTCTGGCCACGCTTCTCTCTTACCACCACCATCCCCTCCACCAAAATGAAAGGTAGAGCTTAAAAACACAGAGACAGATCAGGATTCAAAACACGCCAGAACAGCCTGGCTGCACCGAGAAGAAGAGAAAAAGCCTGCCAGCCCCCCTTTCAGGGCCTTAAAACACCACTTTTGAGAAGTTTTGCTCAGGCAGCTGACATCCAGTTTTCGTCTTCTCCTGCAGATGTGTGGCTTTCCTGCACAATAGGCGCCTGCAGCCCTGGCGCTCCTCCAGGTCCCACTGTGTGACAGTAACAAAAGGCGAAGCTGGAAGCCCTCAGCTACAGCACAGCTCTAAATGATTTAGTGACCACGGCGTCCAGACCTTGGCAGCAGCTGCTGCTTTAAAGGGACATTACCCAAGGAGTCAGTAAACCGCAGAGGCAGGCGGTTTTTCACACTAGATCTGAAAAGTTCTGTTCAAAACTGAAATGGTCCTGCCACGTTTCTTTAAAAATCCAAGGCAAAGAGCAGGGAGATGGGAGAGGACAGGCAGGGATTGCCATTGGAAGTTGTTAATGCAATACCACAAAGCTTAAAGACCATCCCTTAAGACCATCCTCCACTTAAGGACTTCAAGGCACTCTGCAAACATTAGTGATGGCAACCTTCTATCTCCATAACCATGTATTATTTTTATTTTGAGTTATAAAAATAAATCTGTGAGATTAAACTAGCCACTAGTGACCAGGAGAATTTAGGCCCAGGATGACACTACATGGACACCTTTTCTCCTAAGAGTGTGGAGAAAGTTTCCTCTTTGCATACAACACCACATCACATTAGGAATTTTCATTTTCTTTGCTACACAGTTGTACACCACTACAATGCCACCAAAAGGGCTTTTGCAGAGAATCTTCCACTAAATGCAGTCTCTAGCTTGTGAAGGGGAGATATTTATGAGCAACAGCATGCTCAGCACTGGGTATCAATGCATCCCACACCTCAACACACACTGCTCTTGCAGAACTGTATTGTCAGTACCCTGCACAAGCCCACAGCAGCTTTTGAGAGCTGATTCCAGAAGGATATGGGCTAGAAGAGCTGGGTTGGTTTTTTACAGGGCACAAGAGCCAAGCAAATCCACAAATCTCTTCAAGCCCTGTTAGATATTTCACTTCCTCTCCAAGTTAGGGAATAGCTGAGCTTTTGCTACAAAACTTCTCACATGTATGAGAGGATTAATGAAAGTGGCAGTGCAAGCTTCCAAAAACAGCCAGTGAATACAAGGAGTGCTGCACTCAGCATTCAAGTTCTTCTGCCCATCATTTCTATCTTCTGATAACACATGGAGTGGAGGCTGTGACACAAAGTAGGTCCTTGTTCAGTTCTGCAGACATGTCCTGACACCTTCCTTGTCCAAGCCCTTCCTGCAGCCAGCCCTGGGTACAGTCACCCTGTGGTCACGATCAAGGGCTGCAGCTCCAAACCTCCTTAGGTGGAGCTCCAAAACCAGGTGAGCCCAGCTTATTGCCTGAGCTCAGCTCTCCTGCTTTGAACCACCACGGTCTGTGCTGTGAGGACAGCCTGTGGCATCCCTGCAGGGCAATGCAGGGCAAATGACTAATCAAAAAAGTCACCAAGGATCTGGTGGCAAAGGGGAATCAGTAGCCAGCTGCACTAAGTCCCATCAATAACTTAGTCCAAGAAATGAACATGTAAATTCAAGTTTTAAAAAAATATATATTTACATGAACAGTAACTACTGTGCAGCAAATACTCAAAATAATTTCTGTCAACAGAGCACTAATTAAGATGGATAAACACTCCTTTTGCTGATCTTCCTCCTCCCTCCAAAGCAATTTAGTTGCCCACAGAGAAAAAAAATGTACAAGAAGAGGCTGATAAAAGAGACAAATCAAAAAGTGCACATAGTTCTACATGCCAGAAGCAAGTAACAGCTCTGCTAGAGCTCTGCTGGAAGGGGAAAAGGTACAATTTTATATTTCTTTGTGGAGTCTGAAAGTAATTTTAAAAGGACCTTTTAAAGCCATCCTTCACCACCTGCAGTCAAGTGGTCATTAAAAAAGACACACTGTAATCAAAGCACCCACTAACAGCTGAGAAACGCTATTAATCCACCGAGCAGCACTTCTCCATCCATTCCCTCCGCAGCCATTCCGAGGAGGAAAATGAAGCTGCTCACCGTGTGGAGCTTCAGCTCCTGCGAGCAGAGGTGGTGGGAGGGAAGCCAAGTACCTTGCTGAGCAAACCCACAAACAACAGCAGATTTCCCCGGGGCCAGGAGGGCTCCTGTGGTTACACCTGGGGCCAGCTGCCTCGTCCCAGATTTTGGGGTGGTGTGAGTTTGGTTCTGCATCTGAGCTCCAGCAGCTTTCAGTTCACAATATTAAAGTGGTGCGATTGTCAATGACTTTAATGTGCAGGGAAGGGAAACCAGCAGGAGCTCTAACATGTTCTGGTGGGCCTTTCCAGCTCAGAAGGGTGGGAGGGAGGGAGAAAATGCCTTTGCAAAACATATGGCTTGAGCAAGAAGGGGCAGTGAGTGCTCTGCTCTCCCAGCACACTGCTACACACCAGAAGACATCAGTGAGAGGCGGGCAGCACAGTAGCAAATCTGGTACCAGGAAATGTTGCACAATATCAAACACATAGAACAAAAGAATGATTTCCTGCTCTCCCAATGGAATATATCCTATGTAGCCTTATACTGTGCTCTGAAACACGACAGCTGCACGTTCAACCCAGACAACATCAGCTTGGTAGGATTACAGATATTTTTTCCACCTCACTGTAACAAAGGTCAGATAAGTGGGAACAGCAAGACCAGGAGCAGCAAGCTCCTGGGAATCAAGAATCAATGCATCTTCCAGACTCCTGCTCGCCAGATACATCAGGAATGTAAGCAACTAAGAGCTGGAATGAGGGAAAGGGGAGGGAAAGGAGAGGGATTCACAACAGTTTTCAAGCAGTAATTTGTCTTTTAACAGTTCTGGATGGGGTGCTGACTGGCCAGTTGAAGAGGTTTTCCCCTAAGGTTGGAGGGGGAATAGGAGCAGCGCAAGAAATCAAGAGCAAGGAAAAAGATGAAAAACCTACATGAGGATCAGCAATTCTGCCTTGCTAAAGAAAATAATTTTTACATTTTTACACAGTGGGTGCCTGTGACTCCAGGTGACTGAGAGTCCAGCCTGGTACTCTTAAGTGGCAGTGCTTTCAACAATGCTAACAGCAGAAGTTGCTCCCCAGGACAGATCAGATGTCCCAGTTGTTCCCAAGGGCTGGGGCTGTGGGAGGAAAGCACTGCTGCCCATTTGGATCGGGGACACTGCCTGCCTGCTGCCAGCCCCCACTGCTGTTTGATGGGCAGCGTGGAACAGCAGAGCCATCGCTGGCATTTCTGCACGACAAGGGGCAAGAGACAGGTTTATCCAGGGTAATTTCACAGCATTCTCTTGCTCCATTTCCTGGTTGTTTTCCAGGTCCACTTTGTTATGCTGTAAAAGCATTACATGGCTGTGATCATGGTGACAAGACAAACCATGACGGTAGTGCAGTTAAAGGCAGCAGGCTCTGCAAAAACAAGCAGACAGGTCTGCCTTGTTCTCAGCAGTCAGCTCACAATCCACGTACCAAGAGACAAAACAGGTTTCCAGGGATGGGGTGCCAGGTATCTCATGCCTTGCCAGTGACTCAGTTATCTGGTAGAAGAAAAAAAATCACTGTCTGCTTTGCACCACATTTACACTTGTTTTGCAAATGCAAATCTGGTTCTGAGCCCCTTTATGTTTAAGGTAGAAAAGGCTTATTTTTGAGAGACTTTGAACTCTCTCGGTAGAAGAGACTGCTCCTGGTCTACAGTATTACGAAACTCTCAGGTTTCCAGCATTTGCTAGGATCCCAGCCTGACTCCAACAGCTTAAACCCAGCCTGGAACACATGCAGAGACTCTCAACTCACCACCCACTCCCGGAGCTGAAAGGATTGAGGACTCCAAAAGGTTGAACTGTAACAGGCAAATGTATTTTTAACAAATTCTGTTTCTATAAATATTACAAAGCTTTCTGCTCTTCGGAGGCTGCTCTGCTCCCAGTGCTGCTGACATTATGGTGACATTTAGGAGGCCTTCACATTGCCTTACTGCCTTTCGTATGCTGGTTTTGTTCGAGGGATCAGAGGGACATATGAAGACACAAGGGCTGCTTATTCAAACCCTGCTCACTCGCTGACCTGCTGCTCAGGAGCACAAAGGGGCTCTCCATGTCAAGTGTGCTGCCTGCCGCCGTCTCCACCGCTCTGGAATGCATATAAATGCAAAGGACACTAACCCCGAGCTGCCACCGACAAGGCACAGGGGTGAAGGGATGGGGAATTCATTTCTGTAGCCGCATTAGTGCTTCACATAGTCCCAGCTGGTACTGTACCCTGTCCACACGCCATAAACACTCTCCTTTATTTATTAATTCCTGCGTTTGCCCCCTCCTCGTCTGTATTTTCAAAGCTGTTTTCTGTGCATTCTCCATCCTCCCCCTCCGTTTCTTCCCTTTCCCGCACTCTCCGGAGCCCGCTGCCAGCGCAGCAGGAGTGGCACGGAGCTGGCAGCGCCTCAGATGCTGAGATCACCTCCTCCCCTGCCTCAGCACCCGAATCCAGCACCTAAACCCAGCATCCAGCTGACAGCTTCACATGGAGCTCTGCTGGTTAAAAAACAGGGTGGGTACACAGAAAGAGGCAACGTAAACAAATAGATACACACACACACGTGTATGTAAGAAGAGGGGGTCTTCCCAAATCAAACTGTGACAGCAACACTTGGGTTAGGACCCTCTAGATACCATGTCACAGACACTCCAGCCCAAAAAAGCACCCTACCCATCAGGTAGGATTTCCTACCCATCAGGTAGGAAATGACTCCTATATACCTGAACAGGTGCTAAGTGACCAGTTACCAGGATCACATCCGCACATTTTTTAAAAATTGCTGCAGCTGTTAAAAATCCAGCTAACAAAAGAAATAGGCAAATAAATAAATAAATATCAGAAACTCTGTTAGTTATCTCCAGGATTCAGCTTTCAGTCTCATTCAGGGTGAGCTGCCACTGGAATATCGAGTAACACTTTCAATTAAATTTAAGGCTACATGTTCTGCACATCACAAAAATCCAGTCTTGTGCATAGACTGTACTGTTACCTTCTGGTTATTCTGAACAGAAATTACAGGATGATACTCAGGGTGAAGAATCCATGTTCTCACTTCAAAAGGTGCTTAATTTTAGGGATGAAGAAAGCCCTTAAACAAACACAACAGATCCAGGACTCATTGTAGGGTGTGTTCCTGGGACTTTATTTTACATGGGTATCTGCTGTTTTCTTAATAGGAAACTTCAACAGACCTTCATTTCTTATTGGAGGGCATGAAAGCCTCTAACAACGGTGGTGTTGCAGCTCTAACAGAATTCTCCCATTGCAGATAAAGAAAAAATAACACATCTCACTTACTTTGCACCAGCAAAAATGGTTTGAAGACTTGTTGGAACACTTCACAAGATGATTTTGGCCTCCTATGACATTTCACATAGGTATTGTCATGCTAAGAGGATTGTGATTCACAAGAACTGCATACTTGAATAGGATTATTCCACAAAATTTTCCATCTGCCTTAGAAAATTGCCCATCGCTTTTTGCAATTCAAACCCTGAGCACAAATACAGTTATTTAACCTTTCATCAAAAACTGCGAATATCTGATGATAATAATAAGTACAATCTATAAAGGCTTCAAGTCAACACTTTTTATAAGCAGATTCCTAAAGTAATAAATTTTCCATGACTTAACGATCAGCTTTGCCTATGAAAGCCAATGTTGTAATTCCCAATTGATTGTAGATGTTAATCTCACAAGACTCTTGTTCTTATGCTGTGATTTATTAGCTGAATTAATGACAGATTGCACTGTTTAAAACAAGCTGCTGTTTTACACAATAACCCAGGACGCTCCATCCAACTGAGTCACAGCAAGGATGGGAGGAGGGTGGCGTGCAAGGTGAAACTGCTCACCATACCTGAGCCAATTTGTCTGATTGCCTTTGAAATGCAGCACTAATTGTTTAACAATTAACCCTATGACTGAACACCAGGAGAGCTGAATGGCAGCAGCTATTCAGGCTCTCCACAGTTTGGGATTCACATCCAGTCTCTGCAATTCATTTACATTGAGGCATTTTGCTTTCTCATGGAAAACAAGAGATTCCCCCAACCCCCCTTGCCACACACTCCTTCGAGTTTGAAGACATTGGAAAAGAAAAATCCCTTGTGCTTCCTGTATATATGTATGTGACCAGAAAAGGAAAAACTACAGAATAAGGATAGAATCAATTCCTCCGGCCTTATCTCACTGCTACCACAAAGCATGTCACATTATGTGTAATAAAAATTAAACCCTTCTCTCCAGATTATTCATTCTCTACCTCTCCAGCAACAATTCTGTCGTATAGAGAATGTGTCACAAACATGCTGGAAACAATGCAGTCAAACAGAGAGCCAGCACTGGAGTGGGAACAATGACAGTTCCTCGGATAGCCTGAGTCTGCAGGTTTTGCCAGTTGTGATGCTGTAACAAACTCAGACCTTTTACTGTCAACTTTGCCATGGAGACCCAACATGGGAGATTAGAGTAGGAGCTATGAACTGCAGGGGTTGTAACCTGGGGACCAAACCCTATCACCTCTGAGCAACTACTCAGAGCATTTAATTTTGCTGCAGGAGCCCCATGCTCTGCAGTAAATGCCTTCCCCCTTCATTGGCTTGTTAGAAGCTCGCCTCAGAAGGGATCCCTGTGCTTTGCAATGCATTTGAACTTGCTTCTGTGCTTTTTCACAAGTGTTGCGGTGACTGGAGGCACTTCCTGAGCCGCAGAGTGCCAAGTGTTGCCAATTCCCATGGAGCCATGGCTCGCAGCTCCAGAGCCTCGCTCGCTCTTCCCGCGCCTCCCTGCCTGGCGAGAGCGCAGCATATGCTGCTCTGTGCCGCGGCTTCGGAGGGGAGCTGGGAGTTAAAAATAAACAAGGAAAACCAAATAAAGGAACCAAAAGGATGGAGCCCTGCGTGGTGGCTTTGGAACAGGTGTAACTCTCAGGCAGTCACCTCAGAAGAGTCACCCCGAATCCCTGGGACCGAATCCCTGGGACTGCTGCTGTTATCGGTTTTCCAAAACTGGCCCCAGCCATCTGCTGGTGGTCAAGCTCCATGATGTGGCAATCAATTACAGCTGTTATCTTGTCCTAGCTTTGACAGATGTTCCTCTCTTTCATTGTACAGTAATTACTAGTGAGCTGCCAGCAGGCTTCACACTTTAATTGTGGCGCTAATTTGAGACAAAGAGAGGAAAAAATAGGGAGAGACAGACAGGGAAAGGCAAAAGCTATGAGAGCTGTGGAAATTGGAGCATCCGTGCATTAAACATTTCTTTACAAACAAGAGGTGAAGGCAACCAGTTACCCCAGTAAGACTTTAAAAAGCACCATCCAACCACACCATGGCCTGCAGTCCTGCTTCCTTTCTCAGGGGGAAAGAGGGACACGTCCCTTTCCTTGCCAAACAGGCTACGCTAAAAATACCTGCGAGCCTTCTGGCAACACATGGCTTCACACTGCCACACAGCACGGTGCCAACCACCTCACGGGAGTGAAAATTGGATGGATAAAGACACAGGGTCGGGTTTTGATTTGGGAAGGGGAGGTGCGTGTTAAACCTTCTTGGAGAACAACGAATCTACTTAAACTACAACACAGATGAACTCTTACTGCTAAACACAAGCAAAAGCACTTCTTTGCCTTGCTAGAGAGCAAGAGCCACAGAGCACCTGCTCTGCAATCTGGTGTTCATGGAGAGCCTTTGGAGATGGGCAGGAGAGAACAAGCGCTGATGAGACCAGAAGCCAGCAAGGCTGGAAACCTGGCGACTCATTTCTTACGTAACCCCAGGCTCCAAAGAGTCTTCAGAAAAGGGACACAGTAAGATTTATCCTTTTTGTTCTTAGCTGGTTTAGATGCAGGGTTTCAATGCAATTTCTACAGCCATATTTTGTCTTAAGTTTCTGTACACTCCCTAATGATGCACACCCCATACCCCCATGAAAGGACTCTACAATGATCATAACCACATGCTAAGCCCCACAGTAAAACCCTCAACAGCTGCTTTTTAATGACAGTAGTTTAAGAAGTGCTTATTTCCTCTGTATAGACTGCAAGAGAATTTTTATTTTAAGGTGTTAAATAGTCAAAGGCTCTCTTTAAACATGTTTCAGAAACCAAATATCAAACTTCCACTGGAATGCTGAACAATAAGCAGAAAAATATTCAATCACTGAGGGCAATTCTGCTACAGACACCCTCCTATCGGATGTCCAAATTAACTATTTTCTTTACAGTTTCATTCACAATGGACATATTTTTGCTGCTGAATATTTATTGAATCTTTCAGTACCACTTAGGCTGTGGTTCTGTGATGTGTCTGGCAGTAACAGTGGCTTACAGCAGTTCCTGTCATGCCCTCTTCCCTTCCCTCTGCTGCCCACCCCATGCCCGGCCTCATGCCACTGGGTGCTCCCTGCTGCAAGTTGTGGC
Organism: Dicaeum eximium; assembly: GCA_013396995.1. Taxonomy (NCBI): domain Eukaryota; kingdom Metazoa; phylum Chordata; class Aves; order Passeriformes; family Dicaeidae; genus Dicaeum; species Dicaeum eximium. The sequence continues at coordinate 613,595 of VWZP01008898.1, read as the reverse complement.
AGTACAACTATTTCAACATCCATTCAGACCAGGAAATAGAGAATGGCAGAAGGAATTAACACCCTCATTTAACATTAAAAAAATAAGGGGGAAGAAAATGGGAGGAGGAGACTATCCTGTCCTGGCACAGCTGACACTCCGGTTTCGCAAAACAGCTCACTGCCACCCCAGGATCAGCCAATTCCCTGAACTGGTGAAGGGGAGGGGAAACAGGGAGCTTCCACCAGTGTGGAAGAACTCAGCCATCTCAGAACCCTTCAGCTGGCACAGCACATCACGTGTGTAGGAACGAGAAACACAAAACCGCTCGGACCGGTATGACTGAGAGCTCCTTCCCGTGCCCCCAGCTTAATTGGACACCATCACTGCAGGCATCTGCACTGGAGCTCAGATTTCTGTGAGCTCAGATCCACTGATGTTTTCTGTCCAGAACTTGTTTGGTTTTATGTCCCCTCAGATTTTACATTTTAGTGACGCTTACTGACTTTTCCATTATTTTATTTTTCTGTTCTGGTCTGAAGGAGTGTTTGTTGATTTCATGTTTTATCATTACCTTGTTGTTGGGAGAACTTCAGAGATCAAATGGTTGGAAAAATGTGTGAGGTTTTGGTGGCTGCTGAACGCAACCAGCCTGGCTCCTGCCAAAAATGGCAGCGTAAGTCAACTGTCTGGGATCACCACACAGCAGCTGTCAGGGGAACAGAGGGGAAGGGATAGAACATTTTTAACATGTTCCTAACATTGTAAATAGCAGAAGTAGAGGTTTTAACAGCAGCAGAACTATGTGGTTCATGGACCAATGATTTGAACTGTCTTCAAAGCAGGAACTGCCGTTTATCTGGATTACTGCTTTTTGAAAAGGGACTTGGGGACAGTGCTGTAAACATCTGCCAGGCAGTGAATGTTATGCAGATGGGCAAGAAAGGTAGGTTGACCAAAACTCACTAGGGTCTTGCTACCTGATAAAGTCAAGTCAATGACTTGGAAAATAGTATTACAGGAAGCATAACTACCTGGAATAAGCTTCTCAGTCTGTTCATCTTACTTGCCGACTTCTACATGTCCCACAGGCAAACTGTCCCCTCCCTTTGTTCCAAAGGACAGGTCCTCCTCTTAAGAGACATACCTGGGGGGAAGTTCACACAACATGTTCCCCATCAAATGAAATTCTGGATCACAGCCCCCATCCTTGCCTTACCACTTTTAAATCTCCAAGTAACCCAAGAAACCAATTGGCCATGATCCCACTATGATTTCTCCTGGATGTGTGTCCCATGATAATGTTCTAGCCAAGCAGCCAGTGAGGATCTCTCAGAATCCCACTGCTGCCATTCTTGTCTAGGACACCACACCTGTACAACAAGCACTACAGGTTCAACTGCACTGCTCTCCCTACACTGTATCCCCCAAAAGAGAGGCACATTTTCCCCAGGGAGCAGATCCCTGGAGTCAGAAGGTGCTGACCTCTGAGCTCTGCCGCCATCAGAGAGGACTTGTTAAATGTAAGGCAATCTCTCAACTGTCCTCAATGCTAAATAGGCAATTACTATGCTGATTGATTGATTACAGTTCCCTGTCTAAATTATATCAGGAGAGAAGGCAAATCACTCAAGAGAACTAGAAAAATCACAGCCTAACTTCAGGCAAGTGCAGAGAAGGGTTTTTAGCAGTCTGAGTAACAGGCAAGTGGAGTCAAATCATGGCCCTGAGCAAACAGTCCTGAATGCTGAAGGATCCCTGAGCATAGAAAGGCTGGGCAGGGATTGCAAATCAGCCATGACCATGTCAGGCCGTGACCTTTTGTGGGAAATTAACTGGAAGGAAAAAAAAGCAAAGAAAAAAGGTCTCCCGAGCCTGACAGTCCCAAAGTACCACAGATGTGCATCTATTCCCTGTATTTACTGCTCTGGAAGCAGCCTCACTCCAACAGGAACTAGATCCCCTCCCTCTCCTGGCTACATTTCTTTTCTCTCTTCTATTTTTTTCCATGTTGTACCACTGGCTTGAGTATCTCTATGGTTTCCTCCCATCACCCGTGGCCAGCAGCTGGCAGGCAGCTGTCACAGGTATGGCAGAGATGGTTCAAAACCTGCTCCCTTTTCCAGGAGGCACCACAGCCTCCCAAACCCAGAAAGGAGCCCACCAATTCCGAGAAAAACACCCTGCTGTGTCCCTGCCAGGACATGGAAGCCCCCTGGTTCAGTGTTCTCAATGTTCAGTGTTCTCTCAGCACCTGCCAGGGTTTCACCTCACACCCCCACCTGTGCCCACCACTTCTTTAGGCCTTCATCCCCCAGCACTGCTGCCCCTCCTTCCCTCCTGCTGGCACATCCATGCTCCAAGTGTCATCCCCAGATGTAACCCTGGCAGTTTTTCCTCACAAACTCCTTATTCCATGTAGGACCCTGCTCCAACTCACCTGCCACCCCTTGCTGCTCCCCTGGCAGGTGAGGCAGGGCTGGGCACTGCCAGGACAGGGCCGGGTGCCCAGGACACTGGCTGGCCTCAGGGGAGGGCTGGGGAGCTCAGGGACCTGGGCCACTGCTGCTGATGGGCACAGGTGGGTCAGGCTGAGCCCTCAGCCTCTTCCCCAGCCTGAATGATGCAGAGCTGTGCAGAACCCATCCAGGGTAAGTGTCCTCTGGCCAAGGGCCGCTGGCCCTCAGCCCCTCACTGGCTGGGCTCAGCCTGGCTTTTCTGACACTTCAAACACACCAGGCCTGCTGGATGTCCAGCCAAGCTAACCAGACCAGCACAGCCCTCCACCCACCACCAGACACAAATGCTGAAGAAAACTTACTGTGAGAGCCAGCCTTTGGTGCCTTTCTGCTAATCCTTTCTCATTCAAACCCCAGCTCAAGGGGCAGTGACTCCCCTTCCCCAGCGCCCGCCATGGCGCGTCCCCCGCACAGACCCACAACAACCCGTGCTGGCTTTTGAACCGTATCCACAGCAAGAATGAGCTTTCAATTCTTATTAAGGGCTCCCTCACACGCAGCAGGGAAGCCGGTTACAGCTGCTTCACCACGGGGCACTGCCATTGCCACTCACCCCGGCGCCATTCAGACACAGCCACCCAGCGCTGGGGACGCTGCAGACACTGATTATGGCCACTGCTCCCTCAGGAGTGTTCTGGGGGGAGGGAAGGGCGCAGTGGATGAACTCCAGCTGCCAAAACTTTTAATTCCTCCTCACAGGACCAAGGCTGAAATGTCTGAAACAGTTTCTTAACGAAAACAAGAGAGGCTGTTGAAAAGAATAACATTATGACAGCTGCTGGGAAAGTCACCAGTGGGTGAACACCAGTCACCTGCGATCCCGTCCCTGCGCCACTGCTTACAGGAAGGAAGGGGTTTTATATCCTGAGCTGCAGTCTGCACTTTTTATTTACTTTCTCCCAAAGCCACCCTGGCTCGAGCTCACTGCTCTCCTGCCTCCAGCCCTCAGGATGGCTTTCACAAGGTGGAAAGGAGGCAGATTTGCCAGACACTGTGCTGTGTCTGTACTTCAGCACTGACCATCCAGTGGCCACAGGAGACAGGCACAGACAGGCTCAGACCTGCAGCCCTCAGCTTCCACAGGCTCTGGCAACAATCATGAGACAGATGGTCTATTTAATTTCCTTTAAAGTACTGCTACATGAATGGGAAGTTTGGTTGGATCTGACAAACTCTGTGACATGAAGAACCCTCTCCTGCCAAAATGTTATCAAGTGGAAGGTGTTTTCTTCAGAAATCTTCACCCTCTTTTCAAGGCTGAAAGCTTTGCTGCTCTTACATTTTAGAATAGACTTGCTTGCTGTAAGTATACTCCCAAACAAAGTTCACCCACAGAAAACAAGCCTGTGCCTCATTACAAAAAAAAAAAAATAAACAGTTTCAAATGAAATTGAGTTAATTATGTACACCTAATGACAGGTATGTGCTTTTAAAACAACAGATGTTGCACAGATGTGGTTCAAGGTAAAGATGACAACAAAAGCTCTCCTGATGCTTCAGAAAATGTTTCCACAGAGCACCCAGCACTGCACCACCTGTGCCTTTAACCAGCTGTCAAAGCTTGTTTCTTACCCAGGTACAGCAAAACCTCCCTTGCCCACTCCACACACACCACCTTATTTATGTCTGTTTACCTGGGGGGTGGGAGTTGTTTGCTTTTAAAGAGTCAGCATTGACAGACTTCCAAAAGATAATTTCCTGATCATTCCCACTGCCTCCAAGGTTATTCTACAACCTTCTCCTGCCTCATCACCATCTAGCTTGTGCACAGAAAGCAGAACATGTCAGAAATCTCTGTCCTGCCTTGCATTTCCCCTCGGTCAAATATTTTTCAGGAAGTAGTTGATCTGGCCTGCAGGATATGAAAACCAAGGTCAACCACATCACTAGATGGCTGGTAAGAAAAGAAAATAATAGCATGCCTGAAAGGGGGCCAAGAGAATTAATTTGAAGGGGAAGTTATTTAGGATGAAGCTTTACAAAAGGGGAAAAACAGCACTATTATGTTTCACAAGACCATTGTCACAGTGAAAGACACTGTGGCACTAAGATACACGCTAACAAGGGACACACACATTCCTAATAAACACATTTACATACTGTTGCATGTGGTAATTGCTTTTATTCTACAGTCACTGGCTACATTTCCAGATCCTTTGATTTCTGTCCAACACAAAAACCTAGCCGGCCTTTGCTCATGAATTTTGGAAGGCAGCATGAAAATATTCCAATATGCAGAATGGGAGCTTGTACAAACGTGCCAGCAAAACGTAGCTCTGTGTGATCTGACGCATTATGAACATAATGCTTGCTTTTTTTTTATGCACAGGAGCACACGGTCACTTCATGAATCATAGCAGAAGAAAGAATAAAGAGGAGAAAATGGTGGGGGAGAGTGCCTTAGAAGTCTGTAGTTTTAAAACAGGATTTGAGGAACATTGTGACATTTTAACTTGCATTTGGCAAGATCAAGTTTGATTGCAGTTTATAGCAGCTCTCAGCAGTGCACTGGGAAAAACAGAGCCAACTGCTAGCAGGTGAAGAGGAGCAAAAGAAGAACATATCAGGGCTGTAACTCTCCTCACTCTTTCACAACTCTTCTCTGCCCTCTCACTGTTTGATTTCCCTGCTCTGCTGGACTCGAAAAACTGACCTAAGGTGCCAAGGCTGTGACGCTGCAGCAGCTCTGGGCGCCACACACCATCCACACCCCACATCACCCAGACACCCAAGAAGAGCAGGCAGCACCATGTTTGGGAAGAGCACGCTGGAATGCGTGCAGGGAGGAGCCCCATCCCTGCTCAGTCTCCCACCCGAGCAGAGCAGAGGAGTCTCTCGCCAGGCCCTGGCTGGAATTTGGCGCCTTTGCCTCTCTGCAGGCAGCGCAGATGGCAGCATAGACGCGCCTGCTGGCGCAGCAAAGCCGTGCCAGGGAGGAAGGCATTAGCATGGAAGGGTCACCAAGATCACTGCTCACTTCCCTGATCTCTGCCTCCTTCCAGAGACTGCTGGAAAGACTTGGGAGGAAGGGCTGTCTCCACTCCTGGATGGCACTATCCAAGTATTTAAAGGATCTCCCCACGTATCACGTGTCCTGCTCGATGACTGATTTTTTAATCTCATCTCTGAACGGCTGTTTATCTCTTACTCCTTTCCCTGTCCATTCCTGTTGATTTAATTAATGCTCCTCTGAACATTCTCCAAGGAAACGATTGGCTTTGGAGGCTGAAAGGTGCTGAGTAATTTGAACAACCGTTTCCAGTTCAGATTCCTTGGAACGCTGCTATCAGTCACCCTTGTTTTACAACAAATTAGCAAAGCACATGAAAATGTTCAGCTATTCAGATGCACAGTCCAAATGTGCAATCAGAAAGAGATGATACCCTTCCTCCAGCACCACTTGTACTGCACTTCCTGCAGTCCTCCACCATACTCCTGTTCCACCAGAACAAAAATTAGACTGCACTACAAATAAACAGAAAAGCTCCACAGATTTTTCTTTGTTTATCCTCCACAATATCTGCCAGAGCCAAACGGGAAGATCAGGCTTTGGTTTCAACTGAGATACTAGAAGTCCTCCAGAGCCTAAAAATCACACAAGGGAAAAATCAGATTTTAAGGCACAATAAACATGTCTTCATGAGATATTAAAACCCTTAGCAAAATAAAAATAAATGTTCATGCAAACCAAACACCAGACATCATGTATTTCATCAGCTGTAAGCCCGCATGCCCAAGAGAAAAAAACATATGCAATCCTATGGAGTACCAGACTGGGTGTTCAGGCAAGGCAGCTGCTATTTGTGTCTCCATTCCCCAGCCTTTTTGGAAACGAAAATTATCCCTTCTTTCTCTCTCTCTCCCCACTCCTAAACAACTATTTCCCAACTCCCATTCCCCCCCACTATCTGTAAAACGAGGAAAATTAAACCAAATCCTTAAAAAGCCTCAACACCCAGAGACAAAACACACAGATAAGACCCAGGTACTATCCTACAAAGTAAACTTGTTTAGGTGCTCAATGATTTTTTTTTTGGGCAGATATAGTCAGATATCAAAAGCAGTCTTGAGAGAGCCCTACACTGCACACATGCTGTGAATCTGTAAACTTTTTAGTAGCCATTTGCACATAAAAAAAGGCATGTTTTAAAAATCCTTGAAGATCAAAGCTCATCAGAACAGAGTTTTAGATAAAAGCAAAGATAACATGGTACAGAGATCCCTAGAGTCAACCCAGCGGCTTTCATGACATTTTAGTCACATCTTTATTCCTTTCTACCTCAAAAACCCCAAAGGTCAATTTATTTAAATTGGCCAAAGATAAGCTGGGAAGTGAGAAAGACTAGAAGTAAATAGGGATTGACACACAGTGCACCTACAAGATACTTTCAAGAGAAAATACTTTTTCTCTATTTGTCAAACACATGGTACACTTGAGGCATTAAATGCTATTTCAAATAAATTACCCAGGTAGGTTTGTACAAGTCAGCTCGGGTGCATCAGTGACCAAGTGCTGCTTCTTTGCTCTATGATAAAACATAAAATTGCTCACATGAACCAAAACTCTCATCTCCTACAACCTTTCCTGAAGTACCAGTCTTGTGGACTGGTGGTGGAACGGAGCCTGAACTGGTTCTGCCAAGGGGCAGTGGTGCTGGATGAGCCCTGGGCTGGAGCGTGATGTCCCATCTCTAAAGCACCAGGCAAAGCAGGTGCCCTTGCTGAAAAACACTCACTGGAACAGAATGTTCTCTCTCTCACAAAGTACATCCAAATCAAATCATTTGCCTTTGATTATTTCCAAAATCTGGCTCTGGACAGCCATCAGGAGTGAAAAATGCTCCCAACTCATTAATTTACAACCCCACATTGAAATTCAAAATCTTATGGACAGCTAGAAACAATCAGTCAAACAACATTACTTTGCATTAATCAAACCACTGTTGACACTTGACAGCAGTGAACACATGATTTGTCTAATCTGTTTTAATAGAGAACATTTTCAATTTACTAAAATTAGTTTACTGAGTTCTATAGAGAAGTATGACATTCCTTAGAAGCCTTCTGGATCCCTTACAATTAATTTTACTGCATTGTAAGCAGAATTCTTCCCCTAGGTCCAGTAAAATAGAGAGACTTGCCCTGATTTCAAACATATTTAACCAAGACACAAAGGATACAACAGGAAAGCTCAGACATATAAACTGAAAGCCAGACCCATCAGCAGAGGATGCAGTATTTAAGGAATCTATTTTAATACCTGATGGCCATTTTCACCAGTTTTAAAACTTCTCTTTGCCTTTTTTTACAACCTGGGACTTAATCTGCTGAAAATCCTTCCTATGTAGATCCTATGCACCACTGTTTGACCACCTAAATAAAATGCATGTGTTTATGAACCATCTGTCACAGTCACAGGTCACTTCACAGTATTGGTTAGGACTTTAGAAAGCAGATGCCTGATGGTATAGAGAAGAGCTATTTAAGTGGGGCTGGGGATAGCCCAGACAGGGCAGTAGGTACTCTCTGTGTTATATTTATGATTGTGAGGCTTGGGGTACATGCAGCAGCAGAAACCTCTGTGCAGTTTGCAGGATCTATCATCACACCCACTGTACCATCAGCCATCTCCTGGCTGTTAGCCACCTTGCGTTTTGTTGGGGTTGTTTTTATTGCAGTAAGTAATACTTAATTTTTACCAGATGTTCATTCATCAGTATCCCCAGAGGCTGCTTCAAACACATTCACTTCTCCCTTAGCCTTTTCAAACCTATCAGCAACCCTTTGATTCCTCTCGGCCTTGCCACAAATCTGAAGCTGGAATGGATGAAAAGATGGTGGGGACAGCCTATCCTTTCCTGAGGGTACCAAAGCTGTGTCACTGCAGCAACCATCTGATCTCCCACCGCATTCACTTCCAGTTTGCAGTATTTTTTATTACTTCTAGATTACTTCTAGAAGAGTCTGTAAAAGGTAACTATGAACAACACAAGCCAATCACCAAGTAAGGTTCAGTTCCCTCCACTCAGACCAGCACACCCCAGTGATTTCTTTTTACTGTATTTTTTTAAGGAAACTCAAAGAGAAAAATATTGAAAGCTACTATTTCTTTTGTAAAAGAAATGTCAAGAGGACAGGTAAGCAGCCCCTGGGAGAGATGGCAAAGCACAGGCCATACAAACCTTTTTCTTCTCTCTTGCTTTAAAGGTAAAGTGGGTGAACACACAGTGTTTCTCTTGGAAGTAATACCAGTTGGCTCAAACTCTCCAAACACAAAATTACTGAGCTTGCTTGGGAAATGTATGCAAGTTGTACCATTGCTTCAAATGCTTACAAGATGGCTGGGGTGCTGCTAGCCAAGTGTGTGGGTCATGTGGTGCTTTTATTTGCTAATGAACATTGAGGGTGGGTTGGCCCTGGGAACAAAAATCTGAGAAGAATCATAACTTGGCTCAGGGCATGCTCTGATAAATGCTGGGAACATGTATTTTAAAAGTCTGCTTGGAATAAAGCTTCCTCTCATACCAGGAATTCAGGCAGAGCTTTCCCCTCACTTTGAAACTGGGGTACAGTTGTTATTTGCAAGCTGATTTAAGGCATCATCCCTCCCTGGCACACGTGGAAAGAGGGATCTGTGCAGTCCTCAGGAGGCAGGGGATGCATGAGAACACACAGGCTTTGTCCCAGGCAGCCATCAGGGATTGCCACAGCAGCTGAAGAGCTCTGGTTAAGTGTGAGACCTCCCCTCTGCTGCCCAGCCTGGACACACAGCAATTCCTCCCCAGCCTGGACTGTCAGATCTGCACGTCTGTGCTGCTGAATTCACATTCCCACCCTCCAACTCCTTCACTGTACCCTTCCCTCTTTCAACCTATTTTTCTTTTTAACTACAAAAGTTTGTTTAAACAAAAAGACACTCTTGGCCTCAAATATATTTAATGGTTTTTTTCCCATTCCCTCCTCTTGCCCTTTTCCCAGAAGAAATCACCCTCACGTGCAGTGTTTGCTCCGTGTGAAGGAAATTCCCACTCCCCAAGCTCACCCCTCCCCACCAGGCTTCAAATCATGGATTTTATGCTGCCCCTTGCACTGCAGCCAAGACTGAAGAGAGGAGGATCAAAGCAGATGTGAATAAATAACACGAATAGTAATGGTGGTGTTATGAACGTTCATTATTAATACATTTTATTTCTAAACCACCATGACAGTCTAGACCACCCTGCAAAAGATGAGGTACATCTGCTACTCTCTTCCCTGAAAGCAGCATTAGAGGAGGTCGTGGATTTGAAAGATTTGGATGGTGTCAGCAGACAGAAAATACCCCACTTTAGATAAACTCAGATTAACATCCCAGTGGCTGGCCACTGGTTCAGCAGGTAGCACAGTGAGGAGTCCAGGAAACAAAAAAGCTTCCTCCAAAGCATGGGGGTTCTAAGTGTGCTCTGAACTGAGGAATAATACAGTGTTTAACAACAAAAATCTAGGCTGGAGATGCCACTAGTTTAGTTTTGCTCAGATGCTATGCACAAATACACGATTCTGCTGTTGCATTTTCAAGAGATACTTAAACCATAAGCGTTAACATTTCAAAGTTTTTAAATACTTCTGTAGGCAGAAGGGGCATAAAAAGTGACGAGCAGCAGGAAAGCACCGTGGTGACGAGATAGGTGATGATGAGAGGCAGGAAAGCACTGTGGTGATGACATAGGTGACTTTAAGGTCTCACTGCTCTTTCAGCAAGGTGTTAACCACAATCAGGTCCCAGCACCGTGGTGCAGCCTGTGTCAGGTCTCTGCTCTCCTGGCTGCACTCTCAGCAGTGACCAGCTCTGGGGCTGAACAGTAAAACCAGAGCGCCAGAGGATGCGCTCAGCCAGTAACATAAGGCAGTGTCAGAGAAGAAAGGAAAATGGGTTCAAAACCAGCTGGGTGGTTTTCCTTCCTGCTGCCTGGCTGGGCTGGGGGCACGTTCCCTGCTGGCCCCAGAGCCTCAGGCAGGAGCTGTGTGCCAGAGGTTCAGCTCCCAGCACTTGTGTCTGCCCCACGACCAGTCACCGTGTGTGCGCAATTACACACCAAGGAAAAGCTATCTTGCATTTTCCTCCTCAGTGCCAGAAACTGCCTCCTCCATTAGGGGCTCCAGAACCAAAATATTATGCCCCTGGGTCCTTCACAAGTTATATCTACTCTAGAAGGACAGGACTCCATTCTTGCCTGTAGTACCCAGGCAGATCTGGGCTTCCAAATCTCTTCCAGAAACTCCTAAGAGGCACAAAACCCCAACAAAAGCAAGAAACTCACACGGATTTGACAGGAAAAATTACAATTCAGAAGACAATACATTTGCTGGTACTATGAGCCTTTCACTTAAACATCTCCTCAAATAATTTCTTCCTACCTAGTCTGTATATGTTCTGTTTGAATGGAGGCCCTAGGAATATGCAAATGTGTAAACTGTTGGGAAAAGCTGTGATGTTAGTCATCACCTTATACTTCATTTTATCGAAAGGCAAACTGACATTTAAAAATGAAATACATACAGGCAGAATAAATTAGATAGAAAATACCATAAACACTATTTAGACCAAACAGTAATGGAAATGTTTTTCAACACAATTTTAAAAATATCTCCACTGTTATAGCAAAGCAATTAAGTTGTACCTTCCTTCTCTACAATACAAAATTAAAGATGGCTAAACTGATTTTTTCTGAATGTTTTTGATCTCTGACTCATCAGCCAGTTATCAGTGAGGATGCTGAAAGCACTTCACGTGTCTGTATCACAAAAAGCCTTTTCTCAAGTACCAGAGACAATACCAAGGCTCACACAGCTCCAGTCTACAGAGCTTCAGGCTGTAACTTCATTTGGACACAGACTTTCTTGGAAGGTGGAGGATAACTGGAATGCTTGACCCAGCCATGTGGTTCCACCTACTCAAACAGAAAAGTGGGATTTTTCAGTGACACAGTAACTATGTGCAGTCTCCTCTGGACAAGCTCTGAAAACACTTTAAAATGGTTTGAACTTAAGTGGCCTTGTAGGTAGGAATTGAGTTGGTTTAGAGTGCTCCTTTAGAAAAAGGATTTTTGTGTGTTCCTAAACCAGCTGCATACATGCAACTTGGGCAATTGGAATGCAAAAAAGGAAGGATTTATCACTAAACAGTTACCAGCTTCTAAGTAAGGAAAACAAGGTGGGGACAGTAGGAGGAAACCAATGTTAAATTTCCATAATTTGGTATAACAGTTGATTGCAGTGACATCATTTTCTGCCTCTTTTTGAGCAGCAGGCTGTCACCAGAAGGAAAATGAAAAATCTCTGTAGAGAACAATACTTGAAACACCCATCAGGCTTTTTTCAAAATAGTGAATTCTGTTTACTGAAGTCTTACCTGAACTCATGAAGTTCATGGTAAGAGACAGGGGAGTGAAGATTGAATCTACTTGCTCAGCACACACATGCTTCTGACTGTGCAAAAATATTTTCCTGCCCTTTCAGAGCATCCCATGGCCTGTGGTTATGGCCAGTTTAGTAGCTGCTTTTAATCATCTTTACCATTCTAACCAGTCCCCTCACTAATTCAAAGCACACTATCTTTTTCACTTCCTTTTTAAAGGGCTGCAAGTGAGATCCAGACAAGAATAGCTGAAATATAAAACAGATGATTTAATGTTAGTGATCTTTAATGTTTCTGAGTTTTCACTACCATGTAATTTTAAGGGCTAATTATGAAATTACTATCTATGCTCAAAAGAATTCTCCTCCAAACCAACATACAATCTCCTTTACCAATATCCAAGTCACCCACAGAGATATTTTAGCAGGGGTAACAGCCCCATGTTGAGCAGGCTTCTTGGCTAAACCTCACCCCCCCATTATCTCAGTCCCAAAAGCATGATGGCTTTGGGTAATTTTCAATCACTAAAGCTGAGACAAAACAGATGCCAGCCTGTGTCAGTATTACAGTAAGCATTATAACCCTAAACACAACATAGCAATAGTGTGGTAGATGACATTGGCTTGTCTTCCCGATGCTTGCATTTGAAGAAACCAAACTAAATAAAAATCCTTTTTCTTTAAATTGAACTTGACAGCCTTAGTTTCCGGACTGGTCTGATCTTGCACTTTGTGGAGACACAGCTGGTGTGTTCACGCCAAGGGAGCCAGCAGTTCTAACTCACAGTTGGGAGGAGAGGAGAGAAAAACTCAGTTTTCAAGAAAACTGGGATATAGAAAAGCTTAGAGTATGGTGGAGGGGACAAAAAACTTGGCCTGCACCTTCACTTTGGGCTAAAAGATGGTTCATTTGACCTGTGGGCCCTTTCTCTGCTCTCAAACCCTCCACTCCCTGCCCCTGAGCTGTGATTCACTGAAGGCTTTACACCAAAAATTCTCAGCCTTCAGCTGCAGATGAATGATCCCTGTGAGGAATGCTCAAAATCACACTGTTATTATTAGGGACATATTTACTGCCCTTTTAGTCAACTTTTAGAGACAGTTTGTGATCTGTAATCATAGTCTCAGCTAAAAATTCTCACTGAAAACGTTTTTAATACCTCTGTTTTAACCAGTACAATTATACCTAGTCAGTCACTTGGTCCCACAAACTTCACACTTTTGAGCCCAAGAGGCCCTTAATGCAGGTAGAGCCCAAAGATAATAATTTGAAAGTGCAAAAACAAGGATTCTGTAGGGATGCATTAGCAGCCTGCTGCTTGCATCCAGCTCCTTGACTCTTGCTCTCCTTGGAGCCAACACACACTTGCCAATCCCACTAACCACATTCCATAAACCAATTGTTAGCAACAGGAATCATAAGCTGGAGGCACACACAAAGGACTCTGCAGCTTTCACACACAGAAAAGAAACTCCAGTATCTCTTATGCTATGTGAACTTCATCAAACATTTCTACTGTACTTGGAGATGGATCCAAGCACTGCTCTGTGCTTTCCTAGTCCTTCCTTGCAAACTCCATCTCCAACCACCTCAAGTCAAGGCTCCTGAACATCTGTCACAGGGATCATTTAGGATAGGAACAGAATTGGGCTCCTCCCTGTGAGCAAGGTGAGATACTGGCACAGGGTGCCCAGAGAAGCTGTGGCTGCCCCACCCCTGGAAGTGTTCAAGGCCCAGTTGGACAGGGTGGAGCAAACTGGTTTAGAGGAAGGTGTCCTCTGCCCGTGTCAGGGGCGAAGAGAGAGGCTGGAATGAGATGATCTGTAAGGTCCCTAGCAACCCAAACCACTCTATGATTCTAGAAATGTAACAAAGCCAACCATTCTGAATGTTCATGTAAGTAAAGTAAGCTTTGGGGTTGTCACAAGCACCCTTACTGAGCAGAGCTCTGCAAAAATAAAGATTCCTTGGTCAGCCTCACGATTACATCTTCTTTTGGGATCTGTAATTACACCCCACCAGATGTGCGTACAGTCGCTGTCACATTCACACTGCAAACCAGCTAATTGTGTCAACAAAGATAAAGCTCACTTCCAGCTCTGGGGAGCTCTCACAAATACAGACTGATACAAAGGGGTGAGGGGAGGAAAGATTTGAAAGCTTAAAAAGTAACTGAATTTAGAAAATGCACACTTTCCAGTCTCAGGGTGTATGGCAACCCACAAAAACACGTTTAGAAATTCAACCAAACACACAGAGGGGAGCAAAACTCACCCAGGTACAGCAACATGTCATAAAATGAGTAATGGTACCACTAAGACTCAAGTGACAGCAAGACAACGACAAGCAAAATATATTACTTCATTTCATTTTTCCCTCGCGCTCCCTCAATAAATCTGAGGCACGGAAAGCAAGCTTTGAAAGCGTGCATTGGTAACAGAGAACAATGAAAAAAACCAGCAGAATCAGAGGAAAACACACAACTAAGCAAAGGAAATAAATTTCACTTTTATCTCTGCAAACCCATGATGGTGTGCACGCTCTGCTCACCCAAGGAAAACACCACCAGTGTATCCATGACCACACTGCTGTGGATGTCCTCCCCAAATCCAGACGGACCCATCTCTGCAGCTGGGGAAGATGGACAGGCTTCCCCATGCTCACTGCACACAATGGGATTAGCTTGGAAAAGACCTTTAAAATATCACAGGTATTTCCCAAGTTCATGCCCTAACTTGTTCCATGCTGATTTACTCACACTCCTGTGTCTCAAGTTTCTTCTTGCCCTTTTCCCTGCCAGGATTTTTAAATTACTGGTCAGCTTTTGCTCCATTAGAGCCCAAAATTATTTACCGTTTAAAGAGATGACAGAGCATCCCTTTCCCACCCCATCCCAGGGATGAGGCTGTCCAAGAGAGTTACCAGTGTGCTGTTCCATTCTAATTCTATTGTAACTTCAGGGATCAGACAGCTGAGTTGGGAACACCTCGCCTGTCATTAGTCACATAACAGTTTCAAACTTCTCTTTGCCACCCCTGTTACTTTAACATATTAAAAACGCTGCTCCTCCACATTTTGTCGTGTAGAATAGGGAGGGAAAAAGCCCACACTGAGCATTCAAAGGAAGTTGTTTCCGTGGATTTGGCATGTGATGCTTTTGAAAGGGTCACAAAACAAAACCAATCCATTGATTTCAACTTCAGTCGCAGGGTTACTGCAGTAAACAAGTGCTAGTTGCAATTCACCACGAATTGAAAAGTTGAGAAGTCCAACAGGAAGGGACTACAGTGTCATTTACTTGCTGGCCATCCCAAGGGATGTACGTTCTCAACTGCTTTGGAAAGAAGTAAAAAATAACATACATGTTTTCTAGGAATAGTTAACTGAAAAGGTTTGTATTTCTCTCTTTTCCTTCAAACTCTAGCAGCAAAGGGAAAAAAAATCCAACCTTTTACCCACTCATCAATTTAATAAAATGTCAAAAACACATAGGATCACTTGAGCATGTGGATTTGACTCCATTATTATACCACATACTTTCAACAGCCTGTGGTTTTATTGTCCACAAAAAGCAATAACTTACTGAAGCAAAAACAACAGCAGTATTGCATTTGTGGTACAACACCCTCACAACCTTAAAGCTAAAACTTGTTTGTATTTCCTCATGTGCAAAAGTCATCAAGGCTTTTTGGGACCATTTTTTTTTTCTTTAAAAAAGTGAACAGGTGACAACACAGCTTTATATTTAACTAAATAAAAACAAAAAGTCATCATACACATTACAGGAAATGCTTTATCTCAAATGACTCAGCTGCAATCTGTCAGAGGCCAGCCAGCACCAATACTGCTCCATCAAAACCAGATTTCATTCCTTACCTTCCCTGTCCCACATATTTCTAATATTTATGGGCAGTCTGGTAATGGAGATTAGGCTGTGACTTATCAGGTTGCAATAAGACATGTTAACATGGAATTATGGTCCTTTAGCATTACCAGTAATGATGGGTAATGTTATTTACCTGAAGAAAGAAGCATCACTGTCACAGCTGCAGCTCATTCTACTGAGTGTAATTTAGTTCAATCATTTATAAATGCCTGCCTTGCTTATACTTTCCATTTTAATTTCCTTGCACTCCTTTAGTACTCCTTGTACTAAATCTCACCATATTTAGAAAGACAGTTTGGATGTCCTACATAATAACCCATGAGCGTAACAAAAAGGAAAGCCTGACACACTCCATTATTTTGCCAAAGTGAGTTCCATTAACCAGCCACGTCAAGCCCAGGCTCACACTGCAGACAGAGCCCACACCTGAGGCACAGCCACGCCAGGGCTCAGTGTTTGCACAACAGATGGAGACACAACGTGTGGCAACAGCTCTGAGGTCACACTTCAGCTCCCCAACATTTTTTTCCCCTCTCTTCCCCTC
This sequence comes from Dicaeum eximium, assembly GCA_013396995.1. Lineage (NCBI taxonomy): Eukaryota > Metazoa > Chordata > Aves > Passeriformes > Dicaeidae > Dicaeum > Dicaeum eximium. The sequence continues at coordinate 597,270 of VWZP01008898.1, read as the reverse complement.
CCTGGACGCAGCAGAATGAGGCAGTGGGAGCTGCACTCTCAGTGTGCTGCAGCAATGGTTCACACAACCATGTGCACTGTTCTGGACAAGCTCTGTCATTTCTGCAATCCTTAAGCTAAACTCAAGACCCCATGTCTTGCTCATCTCTCATAAAAGCAGCTACACACCATTAAGAGAAAAATCACTGCCAAGCAGAAGGAGAGCTGCTGAGTCAGCCTCCCAAGCCCTCCAGCCCCCAGCATCTCTTCCCATCCCTCTGCCACAGGATGGTTTCCCTCAACTGGGCCTGATTTGCAAGACAAGAAAATCATGACAAATCACAATGGAACAATTATGCTTCTAATAAGAATCACAATTTCTCTCCCTCCTGTGGATTTTTTCCTCTCAGGCAATGCCAGTGCTCTAGAAAATCCTAGTTATGCTTACATGGCAAGTACTGGGGGGCTGCCCTGCAGCACTGCTGTGAGGGAGATGTGCAAACCAGGTAAGCAGGCCAAAACAAATTCGTAATTATCTGGCATGATTAATGCAGCAATTCTACAAACTCCTCTATAGAGTCTATTACATTATGAGGTCCAGCACAACAGGTTTCACAGGAGGAACAGGTAGACAAGGAGTTCTTACATTAAAAAAGCACCTTGACGATGTGTAAAAAGTGATAAAAATTCTAAAAAAAGCTGATTGGGTTTTTCTTTGAGTTCTCTGGCCAATTTTGCTAGTGATTAACAAAAGAAGCCCTTCAGAAGCCTGCTCATTCACAAGCCCACTCATTTATTCTCTGTATGCATGATGTGATCTTGGCACATATGTAGACACTTGAAAAGAGATTATATTCATCCGCCAATATAGTTATTATGACTTTGCTAGTATGTCTTTCCAGTCCAGGATATTTTTAAGCAATCTGAAGACTAATGAATCATAGTAAAGAAGAATGTTACTGGGCAGAATACATGAGGCATGAAAAAAGACGACAGACAGCTGAACAATTAATTTTCGATTACAATTAAGTGAGGACACTTTCTGAGAACGTTTGCTCAGAGAAGATGTCACTGGGACTGTTGTCACTTTCTGTGACGTGAACAACATCACTCAAACTAGGCAGGTTGACATAAACGGAAAATATCTGGTGTATTTTAGAGACTAAGCAAGCTAATCTTGCTCATATAAAATATGAACATGCAGAGAAGAAAACCTAATTCTTAAAACTGAATAAATTGCACACCTTAAAGCACAGACTGGATATAAGTGTCTGAGTCTGAGCTGCTCATCCCATAGGCCTATTCTGCTAAAGCATAATTATCATCATACCATGATCTCATGGGATTGCCATGAAATGTTCTCCAAGTGGTTAGCAGAACTCTGGCTGTGCTAAATCATCTTCAAATTGGTGCTACTCTTACTGAGTGACTTATCATCTATTCAGAGAAGGGGAAAGTTAGATAGCTCTGTGTGACAATTTCCTATTTTACTTCGATTTAGTTAATACACAGAGAAAAGAAGAGGGGGATTCAAAAGTCAAGGAATTTTAAAGAAAACAAAAACTGGATTACACCCATGAGATATTTAAAAGACAATACTGGATTTTAAGCTCTAAATTGCAACATTCAAAGAAAAGCAGGCTGGAATAGATCAGGAAAAAAAACCATCTATGAGCCATTAAGTCAGAAGTAGCAAAGAAAAAAAAGTGCATTGGAGAGCTTTAATAACTTTAAAAGTATTAATCCCTATTAACTATTAATTATGGGCTGGGGTTTTTTTCCTGAAGTTTAACACAGGGTATAAAATATTGTCCAACAAGGCTACTCCTGGGGCGGAGAGGAAGTTTTACATGTGGTTTCTTTGCTTTTTCAATGCCCCTGGTTCTCCCAGGCTGTTACTGTGTTTCAGTCACCAGCTCTGTTGAACACACCTGGTACAACAGGAGGAAAGGGAGACACAAGTGCCTCTGATTACAAGTGCATGCAGAAGAAATAAACTTTACAGAAAAGTACTGTTTTAGCTGAAAACAAATTCTTAATAAACAAGAGAGCTGCTAACTCAGGGTGAGAGTTCTGCATTACCTAGCAATGCTGCGCCCAGGCTTTGCAAAACATACATGAAAGGACAAATTCTCTTTAAGGACATGCCCATTGAAATCCTAATTTTACAAAATGGAGGGCAAAGACGCTCCTGAAAGAGAGGAGTAAATGCCCATAGAAGAAGGGGCATTATAGGTTTTTTTTTTATTATAGTCACTGGAAGAGACTTTCAGCGACTGAGGGATTAATTAATCTGCTTTATGCATTCAATTTATTCACATACACATCATGTTTGTTCGTTACACCACTCTTCAAACCATGAACACACAGAGAATTCATTCGAAGCCTGAAACAGCCCACCTCTGAGCAGATGCAAGACTTGTAAAAGATTAATAGGCACAACAAGCAATCTCAGCTGCAGGGGGAAAAATATCCTAGATAAATATTTCAGCACTTTCATCAAACATCTGTCCTCTAGGCTGTGCTTGACAGAATGGCAAGGTAGCTGCTCACTGTGTTTATGTGCTGAGGTTTGGTAGTGGAGGGGCTGGAGGTGCTGCAGGGGTGGTCCCTGTGAGAAGCTGGCAGCAGCTGCCCCCATGTCCAGTGGAGCCAAGGCCAGCTGGCTCCAGGACTGACCCACCACTGGCCAAAGCTGAGCCCCTCAGTGACAGTGGGAGTGCCTCTGGGATGGGGGATTTAAGAAGGGAGAAAAAAACCTGGGCAGGTTTTTTTTAAGATTTATGTTTATTTCTCACTACCCTACTCTGATTTGACTGGTAATAAATTAAACTAATTTCCCAAGTCGAGTCTGGTTTGCCTGTGATGGTAACTGGTGAGAGTGATCGTTCTGTCCTTATCTCGACCCACAAATCTTTTGCTGTACCTCCTCTTCCCTGGCCAGCTGAGGAGGTGAGTGACACCTGGCATCCAGCCAGGGTCAGCCCACCACACTCATAGGGATTAACAGACATCTGCTCTACCAAAATCAGCGTGCTGGGGGAGTGCCAGCCAGAGCAGCATCTTGGAGTAACTCAGCATCCTGCTGTGAGCCTGTGAAGCCGTTCCAGCATCAGCTCCCTTCAAAACGCCTCCCTCAGAAGGTAACGGCACGGGTGGGGCTTTATGTGAATGCAAAGTCAGCTGGGATAATGCATGTACACCACACTGGAGCCTGCTTCCTAAGGGTGGGAGGCAAAGGGAGGCACAAATCCAGAGCTGCCTCACTTCTTGCTCTAACAGCCATTTGTGAAGGCAGCAAACTGCAAGCAGCAGTAAGCCTCAGTGCCAGACAAACAAGGTTGCTTGGAAATGGCAGGGGCTTGTTTTTACTACCCTCTCTCCCAATACTACCATATAGAAGGAATAGGTGAGTTTTGAAACACTTTGCATGTATTGCAATAAAAGGGAGATGTGGAAGGACATCGCTACTAGAGGGAGATGCTGCAGGTTATATTTTACACATGAAGTGAGTAAAAAGGAATCATCCCTCAAGCAGTTTACCTCTGCAAGAGGTTTTTGGGCACCACTGGCTGCCACTGCAGTGCATCCTTCCACCCTCCTGTGAGAGTGCCAAGGGGGAGCCTTTCAAAGTAGCTTCTGCCACCCAAGAATTGGTCCTACCAGCCAGAGAAATAAAAGGCTGTTAAAACTTGGCAGGACCACTCAACCCTACTCCAGTGTCAAATGACTCCTCGTGGCACTGCGTGACGCTTCCAGCATCTGTCACTCAAAAGCTGTGTTGTGGCACAGCTCTGGCTTTGGAGGAACATTCAAAGCCAAGGATTATCAACATATACCTTTATCACCTGGTGCCTCTTACCCAGCACAGCCTGAAGGGATTTCCCTGAAGCTGTGAGCAGCACAGGAATACAATTACCCTAACAGCAGCTTGCCTCCCAGAAGAGCGTACCTGCTTTCCAACAAGCACTAAAAATAAAAATAATTTTCAGTGAGGCACCCAATGAACAAGCTGCCTTTTTCTTAAATGAGAACAATGAGGTACTTAGAATGTGTAACATTTAATAATATTTAAAATACAGAGGCAATAGTCAGGCTTTAACAGCTCAGAGCTGCCTTGAAAATTAATAGGGCTACCTACTAATTACCTCTGAGGATCAGACCATTGGGTGCCTTGAGGATTTGCACTCCTCCTGTTTAAGAACCCTGGCTGAATCTCTGTTTCGTCTTCCTCGCTATTTTTTTAAATAAGCATACAACATAATGCTCCTTTTTTGCCCTCTTTTTTTTTTTTGAGTAGCTATATATTTCACACTGCCACCCACAAAACAAAAAAATCACCAGGCAGGACCACAAATGGTCACTCTAGCTGGACAAACAGCAAGTCAGTGAGCCAATAAGCCCTGGCACACCCGTGTGTCGTACAGAGACCAACATTAAGTGACACCAAGGCCCATGAGTGCTGCCTCACAAGGACTCCTCCTGGAAGCTCAGCCTGTGTGAATATTCAAACATTGCTCCCATCCTCCTGTGGGAAGCTTGAGAGTCCACGTCATTAACTTGGCATCAAACCCAGAGCGTTTCCTCAACCAACACTGCTGAACACAGCAGGTCTGATCAGCAGGAGCATCTCCACAATGGGGAAGGGTGCAGTGAGTTCATATAAAACAACTTAAAAACCAAAGAAGGTCCCTTCCCAGACCTGTCAAAGCATACCACGGGCTCCAGAGCACGGCTGTTGAAGGGGCAGCCTCCCAGCACAGCACAAAGGGTGGTGGTGCCAGCCCCCAAACTCAGTGAGCATCTCACAGCCAGAGCTCTGCACCTCCAAGGGACAGACAGGTCTCCCCTTCTCTGGGAACTTCCAAATGAGGTTTCATACTTCACTCTCAGCAATTTCACTGAAAATTTAATTATATCTTTATCCAGTTAAGGTCTGGCACTTCAGGCACTCTACATAGAAGCCATATGTCAAAATACCCTGCTCAAAGTTCCCCACAGAAATAGTACAGAAATAAGCAAAACTGATGCTTCCACGTCTGAGTGGCTCTCCTCCTGCTCAGGACAGGGCTATCATGTTTTCCATAACTTGCTCAGTTTATTGTCTGCAGTCAAACAGCACTGCTAGCATTGTTACTGCCAAGTAAACCATGGTATTATTATTCTCCTGAGAGTTAATCCTCAACTCGCTGAAGACAATGGAGAGCCGCCCCTTTGTGCACATCAGCTCGCTCGGCCACGCTGCTGGTTAAGTACACATTTATGACATGAAAGTCATCACTAACACCAGTCAGAGAGAGCAGACAGACACCCAGCCCCAAGCACAGCTTTGTGCTGCTTCCCCAGCCCACCCATGGATTTCTGTCAGGCACAAAGACTACGAGATTCCTCTCTTCCAGCACTCATATTTGAATATTTTCAGCTCTCACACATCAAGCCAAGCCTCTCAACAAACTCAGGGTCATTTGCCAGGGCTGTCTCCAGCCTAGGGCGGCACTATCCAGCTCAGAGAGTGAGGATTCTGCACCCTCCTGGGGACCAAATGGCTCGTGTTGTCCCCAGGGGAGCACCACAGGCATTTAGCAGCATCACTAGATTCATTAATTAAAGCCTTTGTGCAGTCACAGGAGACCAAAAAGAAAACCTTCCAAGTTTTGCCACTGCTTCCCACTTTTGCCCTGCTAAGAGGCCACACCAGCACATTTTAAGGCAGCAGGGAATATGCACATTTCCACTCTGAACCCTTTCCTGGCCATGCCACTCTCTTCAGAGCCACTTTTTTTTCTACAAACCATCTCAAAGCAGCAGAGAAACACAAGCTTTCTCCTTCAAATACAAAGACCAGCTGTCTCTCTGTCTGATATACACTTCCTTTTCTATTTTCCTATTATGTAAAAAAGGTGCAAGGAAATATTTTAAAAGCAGCAAATTAAATACGTATAAAGGGAAAACTTAATCATCCCATGCAAAGCAAAGCCCATGAGACTTGATTCAGGGCGCGGAATGTTTAGAAAAATTCTTTAAAAGACAGAATATTTATATCAACAAGAGCATCCAGATTTATAGCAGCAGGAAGAAAAGAAGAGGGGAACAGTATGCAGCAATGCTTGGAAGGAATATAAATCTGCCTGCTTCAAGAGCAATTTAAGCTCGGAACTTATATATAAATGTAACAGTTGGAAACTTTCTGTGTCAACACAGTCACTCCCTTCCCTCCGTTGGTTTTATTTCTATTTCAAACACCATGCTGCAGAGCTGTCCCTTGTCCCCTCAAGCCCCTGCAGATGCTCCCACCTACCCCGGGCATCTGGGGGACCCCAGTGCTGGCCCAGGACACCCCAGGCTCTGACCTGCAGCAGTTTCAGGCTGTGCCTGCCCCAGCACCACAGCAAACAGCACATGTACACTGTACAAGGCTGTGTACCTCCAGATGCAACTTTCCAGAAAATTCAGCAGCACTGCAATGAAAGGATCATTTTCAAAGCCTCAAATCCAGGTGGTTAGAGTTAATTAAGTCCATTATTTGACTTCAAAGGGAAAAAATACATTTAAAAAATCAGAACGAAAATAATTTTCTTTCCACAGCTAAAGCGCTACAAAATCCATTTTATCTTTACATATCCACATCCTCTTTACAATGCTTTTTGAATGCTGGGCATGAAATCCTATTAATTTATAGGTACTATTAAAGGCATATGAATTTAATATTCAAATGTCCATGTCTTTTTTTTCCCCTTTTTGTACCTTAGCAGAAAGCAAAAGCCCCTCTCATTAAATGTGCCTAGTGAAAACCTAGCTAAGCAAGGCCAGCACCCATCTAGCACTTGCCAGAATATTTAAACATCTATGAAAATGTTCCTTGAATCCTAAAAACTGACATCATGTCTGCCATAACCACCTCCTCCACCAAGCTCCCTAACCAAGAGCTCTGGGTTTCCACAGCACTCTGTGGCTCAGCTGCTCCATACCATGGACCAGCCCTTCCACCTTCCCAGGAAAACCTGAATCTCTCCCTCTCCCAGTTGAGCACCATGCCTGAATCCCCCTTATGGATCCTAAATTCCTGTATTATCCAGTGACTGCATAATTATTGAGAGAAGATAGATGGGAGAAGGAATCCATAAATCTTGCATTTTTCTCAGGAAAACGAAAGAATGCTGCAGGCAAACTTTCCACTGATGTTTTAGTTGCTTCATTGAAAGCAACTGTGTTTTCTTCAGACAGTTGTTTTGCATGATTCATTGTGGGGCCATTGAAACAACTGTACTGTTGAATTTTAAGACTGTTTGTGCTACCACACATAGCCATTCCCCCTCTCCTCTGTCCTCAGCACCGACAGCCCTTTCTTTTGCTTGTCTCTCAGTAAGATGAAAGAAAACAAGGCACAGGAGAAAAAGCACCCACACTGTCCCATCCATGAATCAGCCTGGCAGGATATAATTCTCACAAGGCAGGGAAGGGGGGGAAAATTCAGCTGCTGGCAAATTTTCAGCAGCCAATATTCCTTAGAAACATATAGATTTGATTAAAAACGTTTGTTTTCTGTCCAAATCTGGTAGGAGAAAATGAATGGTGCTCTTTGTTAGCCATCAATCTTCCCCACTTGTCCATGTGCCAGATGGCACCGCACTTCATAGGAGGAGGAACAATAAGCAAAGAGTCAGTTGTGCAGTAAGTTTGCTTATAATCATTTCATCTCAAACAAGCAAAAGGAGAATAAGGATGGAAAAATGTAAAGAAGATTATTAACTCAGCATTCATTAACTTTATTTCTTTTTTTATAACTAAACCCCAACTCTTGGCAATGCTAATTATTGACATCTCTGAAATTTTTATTCCCCCCCAATGGATTTTGCATTTTTAAGAGAGTTTCAAATGGAGCGTGACCAACTTGTTATTAAACAGCAAAATGGAAATATTTGTAACCTGCAAGGGCAGCCTGACTCCTTTGGCACTGACAAATGCCCCTTCCCCAGCCCCAAGAGCTTCCCTGCTGCACAACTGAGAAGGAAAGAGGGTGAGAGAGGAGCTGTGAGCAAGGACAGGATCCAGAAACCCACCCCAGCCCTGCCATTTCCCTTAAAACCAAATCCACGTTTTAAACCAAACCAAAACCAGGTTTGGTTTGTCAAGGCTGCTGTTAAAAACAAACAACCAGCATTTTTCACTTTCTAGGACAGAACCTCACACGTAAGTCAGGGAGACACAGAGGAGGAGCCCCGCGGTGCCATTTCACAGAGTCACACTTGAGAGCAGAGCTGCACCTGGAGATTTGATACCGCTCAACAGCATCTGCTGGTATTGTGCCAATAGCATATGCTGGGAGCAGATATGGATTCCAATGCCAGCAACAATATATATTCTAAACCCAGCTACAGAACAACACAGCAAGGGGAGCAGCAAGGCCTCTCGAGTGTGAAGCAGAGCCTGCACGAACTCCCACAGCCAAACTCCAACCCAGAATTTAGCTGTGGGTCTGTGATTAATGGGGAGGCAGCGCCATGGAACAGCTACGTCAGATCAGAGCCCCAGGAGGCCAGAGGGAGTGGGAAATGAAGGGGTCTGCCCGAGCACAGGCTGCAGGAGAGGGGGAGGCTCCCTGGCACTCAGCACCAGGATGCACAACTGGCTGCCTCTGCTGTTCACAGAGTTGCAGAGCCCCATCCCCACTGCTCTTTCCAGACCTGCTGCAAAATACCATCAAGGGGATGGCAAAGGTGGTTAGCACACTGAGCTGGGGCTCAGAAACAGCTCAAGGCTCACTGGACCAGCCCTCAAGCGTGCAGAGAAGCATTTTGGTTTTGCTCTTTAAGTATCACAAAGATGAGGCGTGCTGAACCAGGGGCTCTCACGTGTTTGGACATACACTCTCTCACTACAAGGATTTTGTTCAGTCACCCACATATTAAAGAAAAAAAATTAAAATAAAGTAAAGCCTTGAAAATTTTGGCCCTGTCATCCCTGGCAGATGAAATAATCCTAGGGGAAAACATTATTGCCTCAGCTCTAGCGGATCGGATTTAGACAGCCAGGATTCATTCTTTTGGCTCTGCTGTTGACCTACTGCTTCAGCCTATTCATCTCCCCTCTGTACTTCTGTTTGCTCATCTGCAAAATGAGCAAGATACTAATCTCCTGTTCAAAGCATTTTAAAACTGTGGATGGAATAGCTAAGTGCTGCCGGTGTGAAGAATCACATCACTCGCAATCTTTTTCCAGCTGTTAAGTAGTTAATTGCTCAATCTGAAGTGATCAGATGGTTTCCTCCTCTAACCAGTCCTTTCTATCAAACTGAGATCTTGACATATCACTGAAAACATCTTGCAGAATTAATGGTCTAATTTCTCTACCAAATGTATTCATTCCTCATCTGACAGTTTGGTGAGGTACAAAGCCAGGCAGGGAAAGAAGCTCCAGGGAAAAAAAAAAAAAGTGGCAGTAATAGCACACACACTCCCAAAAAAAACCCAAACAAACCCACACAAACCAACTCACCTGGACACCAAAATGTCAAGAGAAATTACAGCTGCCTAATACATTAAAGATAACAGCAATAGCCCCATGGTTACTGCATTATCCAGCACCAAACAATTTCATGCTCAGCAACTACATCATGGGGGGAAAAAAGTCACAGAGAGCCTTGGCAACATCTTAAGTGGAACAAAGTGAAAACCAGCCCGAGCTACAATACAGGAGCTGTTCCTGTTCAAAGTAACTTAATCTTCTAATACGGCTGTGTACTTTAAATGCACAGGAGGAAGGAGCTTTGAGGCATTATCTGCTGCAGGCAGAGGATCTGGGGTAAGCAATCCTGGCTGCTGCTGCTCAGCTCAGCACCGAGCAAGGGCCCGCTCAGGTCTGGCAGCAGCTGGAGAAAGTCAACTATATACTACAGGTCAGCATTTTGTGCTGTCTTATACAGGTTTAAATAAATTGTTCTGTTTGGTACGGACCCCAGTTTTAGGGGTGCAGACTTGGAGCCAGCTACAAGGCTCGCTGCACAGCCAAGTGAGTAGGTGCACTCAGTGAAAACACAGACAGCACTGCTGGGTTTAAATGTCTTTTAAATGAAAAAGGCAGAACAGATACAAGTGACAGAGGGAGTTTTTTTAGTCTTGTTGAAAACCTTGGTAAGGGAGGCACAGAGAGATTAACCTGTGAAACATCAGAGCTGAGAAGTGTATTTAAATCCCAATCTCACACATGTAATCAGCCTCTCTCTACTCTATTGAGCCTGAAACTGAGCACTGCTCAACACAGACCGTGAGAGAGACTCAGGTTCCCAAGACACCACCTCATTTGCTATCCTCACACCAACAAAGCAGCAGCATTCAGGCTTTCACGCTAGTTGCTAGCATTCCCACAAAGGAAAAACTTTTTTCTTTTTATACTAATTTAGTTTTAATAAACTCAATTCCCATTTCAGCTTCTCTGCAAGAGACAAAGTTCTCACAGGAGGCCTGGTAAATTATGCACCTTTAAGGATAAGGTGAACTTCAGACTTAAAAAAAAAAAAAAAAAAAAATCTTAAGCCAAGATAAAGCGTTTTGCAGAGCAGAACTGCTGAAGACATTTAGTGTTACAGTGGGACCCCTCCCTCCTCCTGGAGCGTGAAAAGCAAAGTATCAAAGAGTGACAAACAGAGAAGAAAGGGAGTGTGCCTATCAGGCTGTCAATCTGCCAATAAATCCCAGCGCTCTGCTAATGCCTTCAGTTCCCCGACAGTCTCACACTGTTTAAAGACACTGTGATGTGCACTCTGAAGAATTCAAGGAGGTGGAAGCAAAGCCCAAGGCCTTTATGCTTAACAGCTGAGGAAGAAAAGGGAAGAGAAGAAAACCCTCAGCTACGAGGATTTAAGAGACTGCAGTGCTGAAGTGCACCTGCAGCCTCTCCCATTTATCACCTGCTTCCGTAATTTATAGATTTGCACTTTATGCTGATACCCGGCCTGATGTGGGAATATCTGTGCATGGCACAGGCTGAGGGAATCAGAATCACACCAGCCTGCCCAGTATTCACCAGCTTGTGAAAAAAGACGTGGTGAAAAAAAGCCACTGTTGGGCCACAAATTAAAAATTCAGGTTTATTTTTTTTTCTGGAGTAAAACAAAAATGCATGACCCCCAAAACACTGAGCCCTGGGGGGTGAAACTGCCTCATCCAGCTGACAGAGCTTGAAGCTGGCTGCAAAAGCAGCCCAGCTCATCAGAGCAGATTTCCAGCAGAGCCACATGGCAGCATTCCTGCTGTTCATCTTCACCACCACAACCCCCGCACAGTGCCCGGCGAGGGCGAGACCTTGCTGCCTTTTTTTCGTTCCACAAGACTTTTCATACTTCCTCCTGAGGCTGAGCAGCCTGCTCCACGGTGAGCTGGGCACCTGGCTCTGCAGGGGTGGATTAATAATCACAATAAGATATTTGTAAGGCTGTCTGAATGAACCATGTACCCCCAAACTCCAGTCTCTTGCATTTTCAATTTTAAATTTATCAAAAATATATTTCAGTTCAGTCTTTCATAGTGTATGTTAAGTACAGCACATGCTATATTTCAGTAGTCCCGTATCTTTACTTTTAAGAAAATTCAGAATATTTCTGATTTTAAATTATTTTTTCTTTTTACTGATTTTTAAGTCATACTTCTTTTTAGACAGTATTAATTTTATTTTTATTGTATTTTACATTTGTTTTTCTATTTAATCCATTTACATTTTTTGAAGCTGGTCATTGACAGCCACCATGTACAACTCAGGCTGTCTATAACATGTACCAAGCTGTGATTTCTGCCCACTGCAGTCGTTCTCCAAGTACAACCCAAATTTTCCCATGGAAAGTCTCCAGAGCACGAAAAGCCAGGCAGCAATCAAACACCATTACAGTCAGACCCTTTGATATTTGCACGCTGTATCAAAGCCAAAGAACAATTCATTTAAAAAATACTCACCATGGGCTATTTTTAAATTAAATTTTAAATTTATGAAGCCACAGTGAGAAATTGAGATTTCTATTTTATGAGGTGTTTTTTAAATTGGGGAAGCTGGGGAGGGGTGGGGAGAAGAAATTTCTCCATTTTAATAAGGATACAATTGTAACTGCCAGCAATGCCTTGCATTTGTCTGATGAGTCTCAGAGCAACCCTTAACCACCCTGCCCTTCCTGACATTGATGGATTGTGTAATTCCAGGAAGTAAAATATAATTATGGAGACAGATGAACAGACACCCAAGAAACAGCATAAAAAGGTATTGCATAGCCATAAAAAGCAATATTTCATATATAACATTATTAAAACTAAGGAAACGTTATCTAAGGAAGTGTTATCTGCATAAATACTCTTTGCCTATTTAAACTCAAAAGGAATAGATGGAATTTTGTTCCATGTATGGTGTACCCAGAATTTATTTATACAGTCATTTTAGAGCAGTGTTTTAAGATACCTGTATCATTATGCAGTCACACCGTATGAACTTCAAAAAAATCATACCTAGCAAAGCTGTCAGAATTTCTCTCTTCCTCCCCCAGCCAACCTCAGAACACCTTCTGCATTACCTCTCTGATCAGGCTCTAATTTCCATGAGGGCAGACAATGTCTTGGGAAAGCAGGAAATCCCAGGGGAACACATCTTAGGCTACAAACACTTCCCAAAGGTAATTCCTGAACTCATTTCTAAGTGATGGCACACATTCCTTGGCAAGGCGGTGCACAAATATTTCCTGCATGCATGAACTGCTGGGAGCCACCACCAGCCTGCTGCTGCTCACTGTGACCTATTCAGTTTGCCAACCTTTCATCCCAGACTGTGAGCACTTTAAAACAGACAGTATTTGTTGCTCTTTTCCATTCCTTAACACAATAGGACTAATCCTTGTTCAACACTTAAGAGTGCTTCCAACAGGAATAATCTCCTCCTCAAAGCACAGTTGATTTTTACCCTAGCACTGGAGTTGTTCACTGTGAGTAGAAAAAAAATTCCATTTTCCTACTAAAGAATTGGTCTATAAAGCTGAATTACAAAGTGCATTTTGCTGTCTACATTTTTAATAGCCTTTAATAATAACTTACAGGGTAAAAGACCACTGAAGAAGGAAAAAAAAACTTGAAATAAAAGGACCCAAGCAGCAAACCAAGCAACATGCACATATACCTTACGTACACAGCCTCCCCCTTCAAACTGCTTAAGAGGAATGGTTTCTAGACAGATGGTGTTTTCCCTGTCTTGACTCCAGTTCAAATCTCCTTTTTGGAGAGACCAAGTTTTCCACTGAACTGCACATTATACACCAACAAAGAATAAATAGGCTAAATATAGCTTGCAGCCAAATCGCTGCAGTCTTGCAACGCAGCATATTCCGGAGTCCTCTGAGGACAGCCAGCATGCTGGCAATGCAGCTGCACTATGTTTAGGTCCTCCACTTTATAAATCATTACCTCCACATCAGTCAGTGCCATCCCCTGCAGAGCTCTGGTGAAGCACACTGCCCTCAAAAGCAGGAGCAGGGGGATATGGAGCCATCCCTCCCTTTGGAAATGCCTTATCCCAGCAGGGCTCCTCATGGAGCTGCATGGGGGGGCTGGCAGGGCTCTGCACCATCAGGGCATGCCCAACCTCTCTGGAGCACACAGCCCACTGGTGGTGGGCAGAGATGAAGGTGGGGATGATGCCCAACCTCTCTGGAGCACACAGCCCACTGATGGTGTGCAGAGCTGAAGGTGGGGATGATGCCCAACCTCTCTGGAGCACACAGCCCACTGATGGTGTGCAGAGATGAAGGTGGGGAAGGCAGCTGCTGCTGATCTCACCTCTCACAGCACCTCAGAAGTGACAGCTGAGGGGGTCAGACACCACGGATCAGCACTGCTGCTAAGAACTGTAGAAAAATCCCCAAACAACCACTGCACACACTCAGAAACATTGCTCAGGGAAATGCTGAGTGTCCGTGCACTTTTCATGATGCTCCCCAAGAGGCGTGCATTTCCTTCCTCTCCCCTTAGGAAGCATTGCTGAACTTGTGGTTTTCCAACCTTGTCTGTCTTTTAAGTTTCTGGCAGCTTGTCTAAAGCACAGGTGACATTACACCACGCAAAGCACAGCACTTCTGCTCCACAAACACCAAACTCTGACGTTCAGAGGTTTGGCCCCCTCCTGGTCCCCTTATGGGCATTGTTGTTTGCTGCTCATTTTTTGGGGGGGAAGCAGTTTGTTACCTGACCCACTGGGAGCCACCTGACCCCAGGTGAGCTGCTGCCTGTCTACATATTAATTTATTTGGGTTTTATTTCGGCAGGCGAGCTCCCTATCGCGGTGGCAACGCAGGAAACGCTTATTGTTTTACATGTTTACAAACAGCCCCTTCAGATCTCCCTTCCCTCTCTGTCCCCTGAGGTAATATGTATTGTAATAAATTCATAATTCGCATTAGGATGATTTAAACAGCTTTGGAGTGGCATGTTTTAGTGCCTTGATTCAACTGCATGCCTCTCACAGTGACAGCCCCGCTCGCTGCAGCTCCCGGGAGGTGGGAGCTGCTCCGCCTGCAAACCGGGATAAAGAAGCAGGGAGAGTCACAGCTTCCAGGAGAGGAATGAGGAACAACCTCCTGCAAATCCTTCACCAAGGAGATGGGACAAACACTGCTGTCCCACCCCAAGCACATTGGGGCTATAAAGATTTCTGTTTGGGGCTGCTTTTGGGCAGTGATATCAAGGAGCAGCTTTTTATCCCATTTATTATAAATTCCTACCATCCAGGCAAAAAATCCTAGCAGGTTTATTATCACCAAGCCTCCTTCAATCCATACACCATCTCGCAAGATGTTTGTAAAGGAAGGAAGGCTGGGTTGCCACAAGGGAGAAGGAGATAAAACTCTTTGTCAGAGGGAAATGCCCAGGAGTCCCTCTCTTTGTTTAAGGATCTTGAGCAATGAAAATCCACTGACAAAACACCAGCAACTGCTGCTGTTGTCACAACACAAGGAAATTGTCCTACAGTGCGACAGCAAAAGCTGGCTTTTAAATATTATAACCACTGCCTCGAAAGGTAAACAGCTGTATGTAAATACATAATGGATCTTGGATAACTGTTCAGTGTTTTCACCTTGTACCAACCCCAAACCACCCTAAGTACTCACCAGCTGTTAGTCAGTGCCTGCTTTCCCTACAGATGCAAGAATATGCAGATGAACGACAAAAGAATAAAAATCAATGTCACAGCTTTCTTTGATGTTTTTAAAACTGCAGAACTCAGTACACATAATTTCTATATTTATGTTGCAACTTTTGTAAGCCATGCTGGAGGAAGTATCAAAGCATCAGCAATTACAGTTGTGACAAGAAAACTATTATAAAAGGGTCACACTGTGATTAAAGCATATTTTGCTATTACAATCTGGAGGTCTTTTTTTTGGTTGTTTTTAATTAGGTGCCTAGTAAAGATTTAAAAAAAAAAGTTTTGTTTTCTTTTCCTATCACCCAACATAGAAGATGCTGTAAAAATGTTCCATATGGCTGGACTCAATCTTGAAAGTCTTCTTCCATCTAAACTGTGCTATGATACCATGATACCCTACTTGAAGATGCTACATCAACACTGAAGATCACTGATACTTGGGGTTAGAAGTGGTTTTTTTTTCCTATTATCAGCCAAAGGAATCCACTGCACCTTCATGATCCCGGAGGAAGATGAGGGGCTGAACCACGCTGAACCCAGCCCCAGGTACTGCCTGACAAACAAAGGTTCATGTAGCAGCAGCTCACCCTGGAATTACCATCCCTGGCTTTTCCATCACCTGCACATGTTTCAGGGGGCCTATTTCCTGCATTCACTTTCTTTTTGACACACAGGACACACCATGTCTTAGCTGCAATCTCCCAGCCGAGGGCAGATACTGCCTAGGATTAACCATCTCTCATCAGTTATCACCAGCACCTTTTTCTGTCTTTGCCTGTATCATAATTCCTCAGTTTGATTCTGTTTCCAGGCTCTAATCACAGAGTCTGGTGCTATTATGTTTTACCCTATTTCTGTTACACTTCTGCTCTACTCCAGATCAAACTGTAATTTTAAACAGCAATAGCAACAAAATTACTTACTGTACTGCAATCAGCCAACTACACAAAGATAAAACTAATCATTTAATAAGTCATCCTAGGGATATTTTTTCCATCTGTAGCAAAGGGCAGTAATACATGAGATCACCAATTAATCAGGCTCTAAGACATCTTCATCTTTGCCCCTCTCCTTTCATCCACAGAAGTGCTGTTTTCCACCATCTCACATATTGCTTAATACACTTATTCTAAATCCAGCTGTCTTCAGAATAATTTCAATTACAGAATTCCTCTTTTCTCTGTTATGACCCTCACAGAGTTGAAGCACGTCATCCTTGAAAACACCAAGATGTGACACCCTTGGATTCCATTAATGCTGAATAAAACACAGCCTCAACTTTTTTTCCCTCCTCCTGGTTCCAGAGTCGAGCCTGGTAAACACAAGGGACTGCTCTGCCAGGGAAGCCTTGCACAAAGGTCTTCAGAACCAAGTGCCATTTAGTGACAAACTTTTCATCCCCGCATCTCAGAAAATACAAGAGCTTATACAGGGTAGATACTGTATTTTAGCACAATCCTCCAAACATCACAGCAGGCTGTCAAACCATATTAGTTTAGATCTTTCTCATAACTCATTTGGGATGCACTCCTCAAAAATTCAAACCTCAGAACATATGTACCCATTGAGATAGGGCATAAAATAAAAAAAAAATCGACAGAAAAGTCAACAACAGTTTATAAAGAAGGATTATGGATGCAAAGAGATTTGCATCTGATATATAACCAAATCCCAGTGATCTGGATTAAAGCAGGAAAGCCTCCTTTAGATACCCAGAAAGTCAGGGGAGAAAAAAAAAAGAACAATTAAAAATTCTACTGGGGCATAATTTAGCCCCTAATGCAAAGCACAGTTCCATTATTCCAGAATGCAATTCAGTGGACATAATGCCTCCCACAGTTTGAAAAAAAAAGGTGTCTGGAAATCCCAGGAAATGAGAATTGGTTTATATAAAGAAAATTAAGGAGATTATATGAGGTTGGGGAAAAAGGATAGGCCACACAGCCCTTTCTCCTTCCACCTTCTGGCATCTTTCATTCCCAGATAACCACAGCAGAGCATGGGGAAGAAATGGCCATAAATCATTCACACTGGAGCACTCCCCCACAGATTTCAGCTTTTCTCCAAAGATGCATTTTAGCCAATTTCTCCACTAATAATTCAGCTCTGGTCACAGGCAGGAGGTGCCCAGCAGAAGGAGTCAGGATCCACAACCCTGGAGCCCCTGGCTGGCAGCAGTGCCCGAGCTGAGCTGAGCTCTGCTGAGCAAACACCAAGGCACTCCCCACCATCAGCTCCTACAGCAAAGGGATGTTTTAATTAACACAATGTCACGCAACGGAGAAAAAGCATATTTCGACCTGGATTAGCATATGCTTCACTTAACAATAATCACCACACTCACAAAGAGCCTGACAGCTAAAGTATACGCTGAGCTGGGCCTAAACAAGTTTCTGACATCAACAAAAAAGGTATGAATTAAGAAAAATATTGTCTTTAGCTGACTTTAGTGCCTTTTAAAATCATGTTGCTGTTCCCACGTGCTATGGAGAAGACTTCTGTCCAACTCTCGTGGTGCAGACCAACACAAACCCTGACTTTCCTCTAACAAACTGTGTATGCTCTGTGACAATTGGGGTTTTTTGTTTCCTAAGCAGAATAAAACTAGTTCCATCTGCACTGTAATGAAGGAAAGATTGCAGAGCTGGAATCCAAGGATGTCAATGGAGACTTTTAAAGATACAAGGTCCTTCAAGCTCCTGCAACCTCTCCAGTGCCTGAAGAGGGATGAGCTGTACCTGAGCAGCCTAAACTCCAAATGCTCCCCTCTGTCTGACCTAGTACTTGGCTACCAAATCATTCACGAACACACACTGAACTTACAGAAAGGAAATACACTTATTTTCTGCTTGGCCAAATAGTGAATTAGAGAAGAGTTGAAGTTATTAGATAATGGCAGCAACCAGTGCAGTTCTTAATCACTGACAGTAAAAAGTAGCTAAGTAAGCATCTTAAACCGGGAAATTCCCAATTCCTTGCAAAAGAGGAAAAACGAAAAAAAGAATCAATCACAAGTTGTCATGATATCCCATTGTTCAGCACTGTTAGCATTAGGAAACAGTCACAGGGGATTAAGGCAGCCCAGAACGTGTAGTAGTTCCTGACTGCTAAGCAAATCAGGCTGCCTGGTAACACATGGCACAGGGCTGTGATTAATCATTATGGTGCGACAGAAGGCGAACCACGGCGAGATAATGTCAGCAGCTGAACTGTGCCCTGCCTCTAATGACAAGTTGCTTATCCTAACATGCTCCACATTTGTGTGACTAAGAAAGCATCCCCAGTTCGCTCAGTGCCTTCTGACCCACGGCCAAAGGCTGGAGGAGGCAGGTAAAACACTTGGGGCTCAATCCTTGCAGGTTTAAAAGCATCTTAGATGGGGCCTGGTGTAGAGTGTTTCTCCTGGAAACCACTGAAAACCACTGCCTTTCACACCCCTAAAGGGGCTTCTCTGGATTTACAGCAACAGTATTTTTCTAGATAGACTGCAATTGGTGGCAGCCTGTGGTGAAAGCAAAGGTGATATCTTTTATTTCTATTTTATATCAAGGAGGAACCTAAGCTTCAGAACTTCCAAAATATCTTGCAAAACAACTTTCCCTGATACTCACTGAAACTAAAGTGATCTCTGAAAACTGTGCAGGTGGTTTGTTCTATTCTCAGAATAGATCGGTTTTTGTTGTTTTGTCTGGGTCTTAAGCACATGGAACAAGAAAAATTCAAAAGCTCTGCACCAGCAGCAAGGGAAGTAAGGAAAACCTGCTGCATCCTTCATTCTGCCCACTGCCATGGGCCATTAGTGAAGTTCTATTCTGCATTAAACAGCATTTTGTGGGAACAATTATTTATTAAGGGTATGGACAATAGCATTGATTGTTACAAGTTTGATTGATTAAACAGACAAATTGGCACAGTTTCTCCCTCTCTGCCTGCCATATGTTTCTTCTTAAACATCTGGCAAAGTCCTTGGTTTTCCTTGAGTAACCTAACAGGTGTTGAACCAAATCCTTAATGCTTCAATTTTCTGATTGGAAGCAGATGGGTGGAGGAGACACAAGAATATTGCATTTCCAACACCTCTCCTTCCTTCTCTGTGGTGGCCTCACTAATAGCCTGAGTTTAAAAATAGCAGAGAGAATTTCAGATTCATCATTAAAGTGATCTTTTCATGTGGAGAAGACTCTTCACATCGAGACAAGGAAGTCAGAACTCTCTCCATTGATGCACTTTCCCCTGCTCCTTTCCACAGCACAAAGGATACCAAAAAAAAAAAAAACCAAACAAAAAACCACCCCTTATATCAGCCGTTGGTATTGCTGTCATTACAAATGTGTAACATTTTGCCTCCCATCTGAAGGGGGTTATTTGTAGCTTGTTCTTGGTCTCTACAAGCCACAGTCTCCTCTCCTCTGCTGCTGGAAGTCACCGAGTGCCACAGCCAAGCTCCCTCTTCAAGTCCTATGTTGGGCACTGCACCAAATTTGTAATTCAAGCTGAAAGCACAGAAACACAGGTGCCTAACATGGAGAGGGCACTCTTTATTTTGAAAAAATGCAGCACCACTTTAGCTAATTAGGTCTTATCTGTTTAAAGCTACAGGATAGTTTGATAACAATTAGGAAGGACTCCCAACAGGCTGCTGGGATCAAAGGCCCTTTCTGCTACGACGTTTAACAAGGAAATTAACACTTTTGCCAAGTAATTTGCACATGCTGCCAAAGTTGTTTTAACTTGCTGTAATATTTTAGCTTTAAATATGTACCTGCAGAGATGCTGCTTTAATTCAAGTGTTCTATGTGCCAGCTACAGGCTCCCTACCGCACCACCAGCTCCCATTTAGTGCTGGAGGGGAGCTTCCACCAACAGGAAAACTCAAGTGCTTGCATCTACTCACTTCAAGAGATAAAAANAAAAGAGTTTGGAGGCAAAAAATTCCCTCACCATTTTCTTATTCATGGAAACTAAGTATTTCCAAAAGACTACCTGTGGGATCTCAGTCCCTAATGTCACAAGAACTAATGAGAACTGTGAGGCCAAGATGCCATGCATGCTTGGAAAATTCCAAGTGGACTCTCCTGATGGGTTTTTAATATTTGAGACTGGGGAGCAATCACGGCTCCAGAGAGCTGTAATGATGAATGGCTGAGGGACAGTGAATATAATGAGAGAAAAAACAAATCGAACAGCTGTATTTCATAAAGAAACAATAAAACCATGCATAGCAGTTTTTCTTTTTTAATTCAGTGCAATGTTTAAAGAGACGTTCTGATACCCAGTAAATTATGCTCACATATCCTTTGCTGATTACTCTTTAACAAGGTCAAGCTTCCAGCAGAGTAGGATAATTGTCTCCTGGTTCCCAGGGATGCAGGGCAGGGCTGAGCACCAGCACTCCCAGCTGGGCCCTGGTGTTCCTTTATTTGAGTCCATCCTGCTGCACCCTGAACCACGGGCATGCCACAGCCACTGCCCTTTGTGCTGCTAAACAAACTGCAGGATCAATCCTTGCAGGAAGCCTTTCCCCAGCTGCTGCTGTGCAGAGATGATTCATTCATTCAGCATTACTCAGCTCAGGTTAGCAGCCAAGAAGCCAGAGTTTATTGAGTGCACCAACTCAAAGCCAAAATTGCATTTATTTCTTATAGTAAATCAAGAACAGACCAAACTAAGAGAGACAACAGGACTGTGGCTAAAGCCAAGCAGTGAAATTTGGAGGACAGGGGACGCTGACACTGCTTTACTTCAATTTCCTTCCATAGGGAGGGCAGTGATGGCTTTCATTGGGTGATGATGGCCAAGGGTGAACACAACAGTGGCCTCCAGCCTTCACCATCACCTCACCCATGGCTACAGCATCACCCACCCAGCTTCTGCACAGAGACCAGGCAGTCCAGACACACAGGTTTCAGCTACCCATTGATCCTAATCAGACACCATCCTATTTCATTGAAACATTCCATCAGTGACCCTGTGGCACCAGCAGCCCTGAGCCAGCATCTCAGGAGAGCAGGAGTGCAACTTCTGCAGCACATCAATTTAAAGAGAGAATCTGAAGTGCCATCCTTGGATCTGGAGGCAAAGGGAAAACTGTTTTTAACTCTGGAACCACTAAATACAGACTCTCATACCATGCAAACGTACCACTTTCACAGACTAGACACTGGCAAAAAGCACTTTATTTTTACTAGCACTTCTTTTGTTCTCTCTAGTAACTCAGCCACATCAGTCAGTGACCCTCTGCAGCACCGAGCAGAGCTACCCAGGTGACAGCAGGACTCCAGTGAGACACTCCCTGTGTCAGAGCCCCGGTGTGCTGGCACAGGTACAAGCAGCACAGAAGCACATCCTGCCCTGCAGCAAACCCACCACACTGCCCCAACCCCAGCCCTGTGCCAGCAACCAGCCCCCAAAGCCACCCCCAGCCCTTCAAAGAAAGCTTCAAGTTCTCTGCCGCTTTTAATCAGAGCTCCTAAAGTGCACCAGGTTCTCAAGTTTTTAATCACATAAGCTTTGTGAACTTACTAGCACGACAGCAGACAGCATCAGACAGCATGAGAAAAGGAATTAGGAGTATTTGCAATCCTTTTGCTACTTCTGTTCAAATGTTGATCGTTACATGCTGACAGACTCACAGGGCTCAGCATTTCCATGTTACAGGAGCCACTGTGCCCTCAAATCAAAGGCTAAAGGCTTAAATCAAAATCAGAGCACTAGGTGCTATAAAAAGGCTGGGCAACAAAAAATAGCTTCTGACAAGTTCTAAGCAGACACGGCCAGCAAAGAATAAGGAGACATCAGTAGCTGTCACGTACTTCTTATTTAACCTCAGGCAAATTGTTTACTTTTTGCCTCAATTTCCTATCTCTAAAATCTAACTGATAATACTGACTGCAGTCAGAGCTCCCAAGCACCAAGCCTTAGCCAAGCTCCAAGCCAATACACTCAATTTCTAAAAATTAAAAATAACATTTCACTCAAGTGAAATGAAATATTCATATTTTTGGATTCAAAATTATCTGCTGATTAGTCAGGGTAACTCTTGAACTGTAAACCAGTTTTTTATTAGCAGAATTTTCTCCCTGAAGTTAATTACAAAACTGGACGCACTAACCAAAAAGTAATAGCTTATTTCATAAGAAATATTTAATATTGCATATGAAGTGCAGGTACTTTCCCCAATCCTTAACTACAGCAGCATCTCTGACAAAACCAGTGCACATTAATCTGCTGTTATACTGGAAAAACTGCATTCTAGATTTGGCTTAATACACACATCAGGAGACAGACTCAAATCACCAGAAACCTCACTCTTCAGATGACTTGTTAGATTTCTGAGACTGAAGAGCTTTTTCTGGCTCATACATGTAGTAAGCGACGTATAGCCAGGAAATTACTCACATTTGAGGACAGGTCTTTTTTAACCCAAGCCAGAGAAGGTCTGGAGCCTTATTTCAGATGACAAGCAAATAAAAAACCAAACCAACCCTTCCCCAACAGTTGCAAGAAGCCAACCCCAGAGCACAGTAACTGGAGCCAGTTTTGCAATATACTTTCTGAAAGGTGGTCATTTGGCTATGTTCCCAATCTAAATTCTTCCCCAGGGACTCACATGAAAACTGCAAGCACAGTGAGACAGGTGCCCCCACCTTTGCACAGGAAGGTTGTCTCCAACCCCTTGGAGAGAGACACTTAATTCAGTAAATTCACTCTACTTCAGTTTTCTCTTACTTCCCTCATACAGTTCCCAACAGTTTCTGTGTTACAGAAAACATCTCCTCTAGCCCTTCTAAAGTAAGGATGTTGTGCAGGTGTTAATTACTGGCAGGGATGGCCAGCATGGGTCTAGATAACACCACCACAGGGCAGACACACACAGTCACCTGCTGCAGTGGTCACAGGCTTCCAGAGCAAAGATTAGAGTCAGAACAGGACGAAGGTTGTCCAAAGTCAGTTTGATTGACATTCTCCTTAAAAACCCTGGCTTAACACCAATGTTGAGAATAGCTTGGATTAACACAGCAGAACTGTTGAATCGGGTACTGATGGTACCAAAAAAGTCACCAGAAACATTAGCTGAGAGTAAGAATATAAACTTCTGGGAAATAAATTTGATTTATCTCCTCAGAAGGCTCATTTCCATTTCTAACAAAAATAATTCACAGGGGAAGGAACACAGGTGCAGCCAAGTCTCACTGACTTCCCAAACCTACTGATGGAGATCGAGGAATCAGACTCAGCAGCAGGATCTAGCAGCACAAGATTCTGACCCTCACCTTCCACTGACTGGGAAAGGGGGAATCCACACAGAAACAAAGAACAAAAAGGCAACGGGGGGATCCTTCCCCCACTACTGAGCACCTCTTCTTTCCTGGCTAACCAGAGCCACGAGCACCCCAAACAGCTCAAACCCTTCTTGCTGCACTACCACACCACTTGAGAGAAGCACCCTGTTACTGCTCCAAGAAATAAAAGGAAGTTTTGTGAGTATGTGGTGGCAGGCAATGCAGTAAAGTGAAAAGCTGTTGTTGTGAGCCCTGGTGGAGTCCTCGGCCTTCCCATTTGTGCCAGAAAAAGTTAGAGTTTAGACAAGCAGGCTCAGCGTGGTCATTAATCACGATCACCAGCAGAGCAGGTTCCACACCAGAGGGACGACCAGTGAGGCAGAAGGGGAATTTCACTTGGAAAGAAAGGGACTGCCCAGACCACAAAAGGCAAGCAAAGAGGTACAAGGCAACAGGAGTAATTGAAATCCAAGTGTCAAGTGAAAAAGCAAGCTTGAAACACAAAGCCCAACAGAAAGTAAAAAAGCACATTTTGAGCAGGCAAGAGCACAGAATTGTGCTTAAGGACTGCACACCTTGTTTTCTGCTCGATACAGAAACACACAATGCATGCCCACATTTGACCTACGCAGTATTACTTTAAAACTGCTCCCACCAGTTAATTCTACAGCCAAAATCTCACCAGCCAGCTCTAATCCTTTTAAATGGTGGGGGATTTCTGCTGATCTTCTACATCTAGGGATCAAACCAGCAATGCAGAAACAGGAGGGGGAAAAAACGAGTTTAGTTTGATTTAGCACTGGGATATTTTGTATTGAGCAATGAAGTAAAGTGTGACACAGCTTTAAAATAAAATCCATAACGCTCTTCACTGCAAGCAACTTGGGACGCCTCCTCTAAGCATTAATAGGAGCAAAAAGATCTTATTTTACAAACCTTTCCCTTTATGCTTTCTCAGCTCGGCCTTACGTGAGCTTAGGAAATCCCTGCTAGAGACTTGGATAAAAGGTCTCATTTTCGCACCATTTTCCACCTAGAAATGGTGCTAGAACATAAACCCATTCTGCTTCTACTTAGAGCACTGAACACCTCAGAGAGGGGAGTGTTGATATAAAGAACACAATGCTGCCCACCCAGGACTGAGGCAGGCTGCAAAGGGGGCAGGTCCCAGCATTGGCAATGGGAGTTTCATTGTGGATATTTCAGCTCCAGATGCAGTAGAAACAACCCCAAGGCTCCCCCCTTAAAACACCTTCAGATCTGTCAGTAACTTCTAGAGTGACTGGGCTTTTTTTGCACGGATCTCCTGTGCACTGAAATGTCAAAATTGAAAATAATTGAGACCACATGAAATAAGTAGGATTTAATATCAACTGTCAAGAGAACAAAATTAATAGTCTTCCATTTCCACATTTCTATAACGAAAACTTTAATTTCTGGAAGAGCAGAGCCTCCCTGGTGTATTTGATCTGCTTCATTAGTTGCCAGTTTGGAATCGATGCGATCAGCCCATGGCAGGTTCTGTTATTTAAAGATGTGAATCAACACAGCAGCCAATGGTCCTGGGATGGCTGAAGAACTCCAAGATGCCAGGCACAGGAAAACACACATTGAACTGCAACTTGACACACTTGTCTCGTGGGACATGTGGGTACTGCTCGTGACACCAGCCCGGCTGCAGCTGGACTTTGCCCACTGGCAGCTCAAAAGCCAAGTGCCAAGTTACTCGTGAGCTTTACTGACACTGCAAACTGGCCTGGAGTCTGATTTAGAAACACTGCTCAGCGAGTTTGGGGATACACTTTTCAGTAATTACACAAACAACTCCACAGACTCAATCTAGAATTCAGCTCCACAGTCCAAACAAGTTTGGTGGTTTTTTTGGTTTTTTTTAAAATTATATAGTTCCAAGACTATGAGGAGTTTGATGCAATTCAGCTGCGGGGGACAGCATGCCAACAAAGCACATCTGCCACTAATAAAAATAACAAAATGGAGCCTGGGTAAGGCCTACCTGTATCAACTGCATCAACTTCCACTCACTCCTACCAAGTTAGACTCTTAATAGCACCCTCAATGCAGCAATAAACTAAATACTTTTAATGGCTATAGTAGAAAGTTTACCAAACAACCAAACAAAGTTTACCAAGCAACAAACTGTGCAAGGGCAGCTATTATACCAGAGCAGCAGAAAAAAGCCTTAGAAAACACACATATTGCTGTGCTACTCACTCATGTGTTTCTTGCAACTAACACAGCTTTATTCATCACCAAAGTCATCTTCATGACTATTTGGGAAGCTCTCTCTCCGTGTTTGAGGGAACAGCACAGATATGAAGACTGCAAATACACAGTGGACAAAGGCATGGGAGGGGACAGGGATGGGCTGAGTGAAGTCAAAGCTCTGAGCCATGAGGCCCACCAGGGAGCTGCAGCAGCCAAAATCACACCTCTGAGACCTGGCAGAAATAGAAACACTGAGGATGTTATTCAGAAACAGCAAACTTTCATGAAGTTCACTGTGCTTGGAGTCAAGAGAGTCTGACATGTCTAACCTTGGGAAAAAAGGCCACATTCCCCACCTGCTCTCCCCTCTAATCCCAGTTGTGGGAATCGGGAGCAACACAAGGGAAACAGGGATGGGCCTTCAGAGGAGGAGGTTGGGAATGGCACATTGCAACATGAATCTTTCTCTTCACTCAGCTCACACTGCAGACTGTCACACCCAAGGTAACACCACCTGAATTTGAAATCAATTTCTCATTTGCAGCTCTCCTGTGACATTTCAAATTCTTATTTTTTCATCATGTGAAAAAGGCCAGTAATTGCACGAGGGAAATTCCTCAACTGTGGGCATGGCAGAGAAATCAATTAAAATGTTCTAGTTTCATTTAGGGAAAAAGGGTCATTCTGCTTTAACCACCTTAGCACAGGAGTGGATGCAGAAACCAAAGTAAACCCAGCAGGACAGACCACTGCCATTAGGAAGTGCTGACAGCACAATGCAGCTGCCATCCAAAGCACTTGTAACTGAAATTTCTTTTCTCATAAAGAGGTTTGGTAGCACACAAATCAACAAAACATAACTTCCTGTAACCATAATAACTTTTTTTTGCATCTCTCAGCCGAGTTCCCAGGTTCCCCCACCAGACTGATTCACATACAGTAAACCTAAACAGACTGAGAATCATGCCTGGTAATTTCACTTCCTTCCCAGTTTCTATCCCTTATGATATTCTTACTTCACTAGAAATACCACGTCTCTCAGGCATGCTTCTACCAATTTAGCTTCTTCCCCATAAACTGCAGGCAAAGAAGCACATTCACCCCCACCTGAAAGCAGAAATATGCTGCAAGAGTTGGTGGTAGTGGGGTTTTCTTTGGTTTACGTGCACACGAGTAACCAGGCCATAAACAAAAAACAGGGTTTGAACCTCTGGGAAGCTTTTCACATGGCTTTAGAAAACTACACACTGAGGACCTGAAGCACAACTCCTGCAGTTTGGGGTTAATCATCTTTCATTCCTTTTTGTCCACCACCTTTGCTGTGCAGCCCCTTGGGGCACAGCTCTTGGGGCTGTTGAGTAAAACAGGACCCGGCCGAGCAGGATTTAGCACAGCACTAATCTCAGTGGGATCTCCCACAGCAACTAAATACTCCAGTATTTATTTATCCACTTAAATGTACAGTTTTGAGCCAGCATCTGCTTGAAGAGATATACACACATGTAAGTCAGCAGCAGGAAATTGGGTCTTCTGGGAGATCATTATCTCTCGGTGCTGGCAGAGAGAGGATCCCTTTGAGAAAAGCACCACATCCCACAGCATTATGCCAAGCACTGATGATGGTAGTGATGCACCTACAAGAGGTGCCTCATTCCACCTGCACAGCTCTGATGAGGAGTAAGCAATGCCTGCTGCCCCCAGTCACATGTGAACACCTCCTCCTCCCCACACTGCAAACCCAGGACTCATCTGTGAGGAAACAGCTCCCTTCTCTCCCACTGCTTTGGATACAGGAACTGACTCATCCACAGGGGGGTTCTTCTCCCCCCCTTTTCCTCATTCCAATGCAGATATGAAAAATAATAGTCTTCGTTTCAATATTTAATCATATGCTTCATTTAATAATGAGTCCAAGAATAATTTAATCCTGGCTATCAACATAAAAGAGATATTGTTCTTTTCGCTTGATTATGTACTAAAATAAAACCCCCTCTGCTCTCCAACTTCTCACAGGCCAGAGTTTTGCTCATTCTAACTTATAATATAAACACAAATCACTTTATAGATTTGACTACACACTCAACACCTTGACCTGCATTTGGAAAGGGACACGGGATGCTTCTCCTAGCAACTTCACCTGCCTAATTACAAATGCTGCTGCCTCCCTTGAATGAACAAACTTGCTTATGAAACAGAGAGGGAGCTGACATTTCATGGCACATCGCCTCGTGCCTCAGTGAAGAAAAACACATCACGTGCCACAGATTTCTGGAAGCATCACCACTCCCTTATGGTACATGATCTCTTGCCAGGAATAAATAGGACAGAGTCCAGCACTGGAATCACATAACATTTGGCTCGCACATCATTTTTCTGTTATTGCACATTATTATACCAAACGCACTGTTCAGGTACTGGCCACTCTGGAAAAATCTCATTAGCTATGAAAAACTTGGACTTAAGTATGAGGTGATTAATAATCTGGAATGTCTTGCTTAGATACCCAGTGAAAACTTGAAAAGAGTCCAAACCTCTGAAGAGGGCAAGTGCTTTTGCATATTACCTTTATGTGGTTTAAGTGATGCCCCAAAACGTGCCCTTTCGAGGACACATGGTGCCTGTTCTCTATACATTTGTTAATGCTTTAGGAACCATCTCCAAATGAGATTTGAGCATCTATAAAGCACAATAATGAAAATGCTCTATAGAAGCACAATAATGAAAAAGCTGTTATTTTGCATTAAATATTTTAACAAAAAAACTACTTCTATCTTGGCAATATTCATGCACTTAAACTCTCTGCTTTGTTTTTCTCTAAAGACCTTTAACTTCCATCTTTTTCCATCTAAAATATTTCTGCTCAGTATTACATGTGTGCACTCCCACCCTTAAAGCCTCCTTCCTCCTGTTTCTCCTCGTGCATATTTTCCTTTCCTCCATCGTTTCCTTTGGAAACATTAAGCAGGATTTATCACTTATTTCTGGAAAAAGAAAGCATTTAAAATTTGAATACAAGTCCTTCAGAGATAAAGCATCCCAGGTTAAATTTAATGATGTCCAGGGGAATATTATGCAAGTGATGAGCTGCCTGCTAATATGTCGGTGCTTTAGGGAAGAAGAATATCAATTAAATTTCATAGCATGCAACTACATACTGACCTTGAAAGCTATTTGTAACTTAGTTTAAACTTGAAAATTCAAAGTCTAAGTCAGAACTTCTGCCCTAATTGGTTTTAACATCACTGAAGAAAGGCACAGTTCTGTAGAGACTACAGAAATACTAAGAGAATCAATCTGGAGAAAAGAAGAATTCCCCCAAATCCCATTAAGTGTTTAACCGTGACATTTGTGTGTGCACCTGGTCTCCTTCTGCCAATCTTGGGTTTTGGGCATTGCTTCAAGAGATATTGATGGTTCTTTTATCTTTCAGCCTTCTGATAATGCTAAAATAACCCAACAGTCATGATAGCCCATATCTGCCAGCTCCACAGCAGCATCACCCCAGTGCCTGAGTGGGAATTTCTGTGAGTGAGCAGTTTATTACCAAGAGAACAACAATCCAGCAGCACAGACACAGCACACACACAGCAAAGGCCACCCAGGAGAAAGAAATGTGCTATTACCAACTGCTCCACTCCATCTCTGCTGCTTTATCTGAGACACTGCATGCCAGCTCAGCCTGTAGCTCAACAAACCTCTACTCCAACTCTTCTAGCACCAGACTGTGGTGAATTCTGCAGCAGCCTGAGTCACCTGGGGCATCTACACCCCATCAGACCCACAGCTATATACACATAAATACACACACAGCTCCTTCCTCTGCTTTGAAACATCCTCCAGAAGCCAAAGCATGAACTCTTGCTGCAGAACAGCCTGGGCTCTGTGTAACGTATGAGGTTCCTTCACCATCAAATTTGCTCTCAGACTTCTTAAAGTCTGAGTAATTATTTGAAGAGCAAAAGACAAATCAGACAGCTCCTAGCATCGTGTTAAGGATCCCAGGAGCAACAGAGCAGCTCTTTATTCATGGAGTGTGAGCACCAGGGCTCAGCTCAGAGGGAAGCCTGTGAGCATACTGAGCAGGAATCCATTAGACTGAAAATAAATGCCAGAAATCCGCATCAGAGGCTCAGGCAGATCCTCCTGGAGCACCACTCCAGTCCAGCCCTGGCTCCTGCAGCCCTCAGATGGCTGGATCTGCCTTAAGTCTCTGTGTAACGGGATAAAATGAGATGCTGAGGTTCAATGACACAGCCTGAAGGGAATTAAGGTCTGACACGACCCTGCTTAGAGGGGATAGAGATAAGCCTGCAGAGAACTCTTACCTAGAGCAATGCCAACAGGCAAAGCTACCACACAGCTTTTGGGTTGCTGCAGCACTTTGGACCAGGAATATTTCATGTGAGCAGGCTGCCTGGTGAGGACACGCAGCAGGGCTCTCCTGCTGAGTCACACTTTGCTCCCGGGGTATTTTCCCTGCATTGTTCAGGCTGGGGCCATGGAACAGCAGGAACAGACTGACTGTCACACAGGTGTTCCTTCCTTAAGTCCCTGCTGGCAGCACGTGGGGTCCAGCTTTGCTGACCCTCCAAGGTGAGGCTGCAGCAGCTCCCACCTGGGGCTGACACCAGCTGTGAAACAAGAGGGGAAAGCAGGAAATGGGGAGAGGAGGGGGATGCTGAGCACTAACAAGCCCAAGATAAACTGTGTTTGTGGCAAAAATTTTTACAATATAGTATATGATCACCTAGAGTTTTCACTTCAGGATTGTTTCCACTGCCTCTGGCTCAGGGAAGTAATGTGGCTTTGCTACACTGCATGGGCCATTAGCCTCCATGGAAAGTTCATTCCCTCATGTCCCAAAACTGGTATCAGGAGGGAATTTCACACTCTCCCCCAAGGCACCCATCAAATTGTGCATCAAAAACAAAAGCCTCCCTGCAGCAGGAATCCAGTAAATTACACCCAGTTTTTTTTTTTACAGAGCTAGCTGTGTCTGGGATCAAACATTGGCATCTCAAAGGGGACATTTCTCTGGAGACTACTTAAGCCTTTGGAAGGGCTTTGGTCCAGGATATCTGGACTGTCCTCAGCCTTAAAGGGTTGCTAGTACCAGCCTCAGGTATTGTTCCATACCCTAAACAGCCCAGGAGGGGACAGACCCGGACCCTACTCCTCAGCAGCACTTAAGGAACACTTTCACCTCGGCAATAAAACATTTAGAGTCTGGGTGCTTCTAAAACACATATTCAAGTTCCAACCCCTTCCCTAATTTCCCCAATCACATTATCAGTTTTACCACAACAGGAAAAAAACCCCACAAAAACAAAAACTCCTTTGAGCATTTCATAACTGGGTGGGGGTTTAGTATCACTAAAGCCTCTCACTGGTTTTTCAATACAGCTTTATTTTAAGAAAGCATCTATTATATGAAGCTTGGGCTTTGGCAGGCAGAGCAGAAGCCTGGCCAGTGCAGAGAAGGAGGACAATACTCAAAGTGCACTATTATTGTATCACTTTTTCATATTTCTTAGTACCAACTTAGTGAAAAAGTTTACTACTTATTGGAAGTTACTTAGCATATGACTTCTACATTATTCTGCAGCCATGATCCAGCCTCTCCCTTTCTATCCTCCTACACAGACTTAGTAGAAACATTTTCTAGCAGTTCATCTGAGCCAGCTATTTAGTTTTTGCTTGGCAATAATTTCAACTAGAGGCAGGTCCAGCCTCTAGGAAAACAAGTTATGCAGCAAGAGGGTGGGACACTATCAGAGAACATAATACAGTAAGTACTAAGTATGATCCATGAAAGGAAAACTAAGAGCTATTGTTTCCATAATATTGTAAATTAAAAGTCATTGACACTGATGTAAAACGTGAAATTCCTTGTATGCTGTTTTTCATTCATTGGCCATAGAAGTGGAAGGCCAGAACCACATCCAGAAAAAAAGTACACTGTGAAGGGCCAACAGCAAACCCAGCCATGACCCAACATCAAAACAGCAGCCCAGGAGGATTAAGGAAAAGATCCTCAACCCAGCTCATAAACCTTCCACCTAAGTCACTGAGTAGGAAAAACGTCACTGCCTTTTTTTCCTCTGCTGCATTCAGGGTTCAATGGACCTAAAGCAGCTCCTCCATCAACCAGGGTCCTGCTGGTATGGATGAAGAGATATTGCTGTGCATTTATTGATTAACTTCCACCCAGCATTTTCCAGTTGCCTGAGAATCAATTTAATAATATTGCTGAAAGCAATAAGGAAGAAAAAGCTGGATGGGTACCCTTGATCTGCACAGTTTTACCAGATACCAGCAGCTAAAGCATTGCTGAGACTCTCCTTAAGACATTTTCCCCTCCTTGGAATTATTCTGTGGTTCATTCAATAAAGCAGCAAAACAATTTCCTGACAAACTAGGAAATGACTGTTGGACTGAATTCAAGAACTTCAGAAAATATTAGAAACAGAGATTTAACAGAAAGTGCTTGGATCCCACTGACCTTACAGACAAGTCAGACTGTCATTTCCTCAGCCATCAAACCCAACCTGCTCAAAGACTGGTGGGAGGGAAATCATCCTCTCTGTGATTCCACTGCCCTCCACCTCAGACACACTTCCAAACACAAGCCTGAAGGAGTCACACACACAAAAACCCTCATCCACTAAGACCCTGCCATAACACTTCCCTGCAAAAACAACGCAATTGGTAGAAAGTATATTTGAAAGTCTGCGTTGTGCAGGAAGTCTGCACGGAGTAGGTGGGCAGGAGAATCACACCACCAAGTTCAACCTGCAATGGCAGACAAGTTCCTTCAAGTCCATGCCTACACTCTCCCTTCTGGAAGCAAGGGCAGGAACAGCAGCTCACCCACACAGACTGCGGGCTCCTCAGGGGAGAGCCTGCCCTGTCCTCAGCAGCAAGGCCAGCATGGCTGCAGACAATGCAGCCTGCCCTGTCCTCAGCAGCAAGGCCAGCATGGCTGCAGACAATGCAGCCTGCCCTGTCCTCAGCAGCAAGGCCAGCATGGCTGCAGACAATAGCTGCACTCCCCGGCCTCAGTCCAACACCCTCTCTGTTTCCCCAGACACGTTGCACCACCCCTGTGCAGTACAAGGCCCTCCACAAACAGCTCAGTTACAACCAAAGCTGGGCAAGTTCCTCAATTATTCATGGTACCTATTGCTTCTCCAGAACAAGCACCACTGTCACCAAGAGAAAATCCCAACAAAAAAACAAAACAAAACCCTCAAGAACCTAAGCGGTCAAAGCTTTGTTTTACCTGCTGCAAATTAAGAACCACCGCTCCTACTTATTTCAGCTGTAGCAGCTCACTCTCCATCTTCTTTTGACTCAGAGCAGTGTCCAGACCGAGCAGTGTATCAGTGCTGCTCTAAGATTGCCTGACTGGGAGGTGATTGTTTTGCCCCTGCAGCTGTCAGACATGTCCGTCCCCACAGCCAGCACATGCGGGGCTCAAACCACGGAACCCGAGAAAGCTCGAGTTCATTGGGGTTCACTGCTCTGGCACTGGGACTCCTGCTAAAGGAATGAGGGAAGGTGCTCACAGAAAACTCACAACATCACTGTGTTTTCCTGCCAACAAACTGCACCGTTTCCTAGAGCCTTAATTCTGCTCTGAAAAGGCCCAAGAGTGCTTTGAGCGGCGGCCAGCAGAAAGCCTCCCCTCTGCTCCAAGGAGTGGGTGAAGCTCGCTAAAGGGAATGAAAAGATTACACAGGCTCATTTATAATACTGCAGTATGGTTTACTCCTCTTCAGAGAATAACTGCAATACATGGCAAATTGACTTCTTTTTTTTTCTCTTTAAGAAGGCAAACCACATTCAAAACTGTCACTTCCTGAAGGCTGCACTATGGACTTTAACTCCTGACTCATCCCAGACGAGAGATGGGATCTGGTACAACACACACATGGGGAGAACAGGCAGCTGGGCTACCCTGTCACAGCTTGGGGTCAGCTGTCACAGGGACACCGTGCTGGCCCATTCAAACACTGGCTAAAGCAAATTCTTGTGTTCTTGCCTCACTAGCAAGGTTTATGTCAGCAGCAGTGAAATGGGAGTCATTCCCACAACTTACCAGAAAATCTAGGAATTGCTCCAGGGTCTTATGAATAAGAAATTAACTAAAAGCACTGCTGTACAGTTTTCTTGCAGATTTTAGAGGGGTTTGGCTAGCCAAATGTCAGTAGAACTAAAATTTAAAAATGAGTACAGCATTAGCCTTGATCTAGCAGAGAGCCACAGCATGTTTCCAAGTATCTCCCCCAACCTCCCATGGGACTTCCCATTTCCTTAACTGTAAACATGTGAGAAGTCTCTGCACAACTGAACTAAAAGAAGTACATCTGCTTTCTCAACACTTACACTTGCCTATTAAAATTTAAACTCGGTTCCTATGTATGTGAGTATTTATGTGTCCAGTCAGGAGCATTAAATCCCCTTGCAAGACCTTCTTTCTGGTCAGATGCTCTAAGAGGAACAAATGTAGCTGCTGGGAGCTGCTCAGCAAATTGTTTTTTCCAGAAATACACACCAACCATTTCCATCCAGAGATTCAATGTTTCCTTTAGAGAGGAAATAATTCAAGATTTTTTTTTCCTGAACTAAAATCAGTCGTTTCAATATTTAAATTCTCAAGCTGGTGTTTAGTCCCACCAGATGGGGGGTGGGACACATTTGAATTAGGTGCACCAACTCAATGAGCTGCTGCTACCTGGAAACTCATCTCTGGGACAGGTATGTGCATTGAAGGAAACATATCAATAGATCATTTACTCTCTGCCCTTCCTTCCCTTAGTTTGCAGCCAAAGCAGTTTAAATGTAATGTATGCATCAAACAAGTGCAGCTCTATCACCACCCATGTGACCACAGTCGAGCAGGAGCTTCCAGGATTTAAAGGGTGTCATTCCCAAGGTGAGACTTCCTAACCTTGAGAAAAATGCACATTACAATACCAGCACCAATATGAAGAGGACACTGTCTGAGCACTCAGGGTTCTGAAATCTCAGAACCTCTGCTGAAGCTGAAATCTCAGCTGAAATCTCACCCACAGCAGCCACCAAGACCACCTCAGCAGTGCAGTGACCACCCAGTGGCAAAAAGGAGATAATTTAAAACACCAGTTTTGTAGGAAGATGGTCATTACTGATTCTGACAGCTAGGGAGACAAAGAGAATAATCTGAGCCAAATACATCCTTAATTTTTCCCTCACTGAGATAAGATTACAATAGCCTTCCAATCCTTAGCTGCTCTCTTTTGTGAGTTGCACATATGTGCTTTTTATTAGCCTTGGGCTTTGCAATTAGATGGATTTTCAGTTACTTCCAGAAATGCTGCAGGATGACTGAGCTGCAGCTAATCTTTGCATCTCACTAAATGGGAATATGAAAAATGCAGCAGGGCTCCCCAGCACTACAGCCAATGCATCTCAATTCTGCACTTCCACACAGAAATACAGTAATGCTGTATTTCACATCTGTACTCTTACACAGGCACCAAAAAGGGAACCACAGCATAAGGAGAAAACTAGTTATAATCATTGATTTGTAGGGAGGAGAAGGAAAAATAACACAGACATTGCCTGCCAGGAGATGACCAATTTTCCAATAGTTCTGCCACACAGAAACTCTGTAGAGACGTGAGCTTCCTTTTTTTCTCTTTTTTTTTTCACTTTAAAACCATTACAGCAAAACAGAAGATTACAGCTGCAACAAGCTATCCCTTAACTCTAATTAGAAAGTATTTGTTGTCTGGATTTAAAGCTTCCCAACGTGGTGTTAATGAACTGTAACACTAGCAAAAGGTATTAGCAAACACACCAGACTGTGGGTTTGATAACAGATCTCTGCTCCCAGTTCAGAGGATGCTGGTGGGGGAATTTTCTTTGCTGCCTCAATCCAGAAACCGTAAAACAGGGAATTCAAGTATTTAAAGTGGAAGACTGAGGGAAACTATTTATCTTGTAAAATTATATTTAAACATCTACTCCATATTCTGTTTTGAGAGAAGTAAGTTTCTTCTAATCTACAAACACAAACGATGTTTTGGGGTTTTCTTCCTCCTTGAAAGAAAACAAGCAATAGAGCAATTGACGGGAAAGAGATCACAAAACTTAGTTTTAAAATTGTTGGGGGTTCTTTTGTTGTTGTTTTTGTGTGGTTGGGTTTGTTTGCTTGTGTTTGAAAGGGGGGTTGGTTATTTTTGTTGTGGAGTTGATTTTTTATTGTGACTTTTATCTCCTTTTAAGATTCTAGAGAGGAGTAAGCAAAAAGTGACTTTGAAAGTCACAGAGGCTGAGGGGCAGCAGCAGTAGAGGATGCACAACGGCAAAGAAAGAGCTCTTTCCACCCAGCAGCAGATACATTTTCCATCCTCCAGCAGATCTCCCTATTGTTTTCTAAGGAATTCCTCTATTTATCTTTCATCAGGGCCTTTCACTCATATCAAAAGGCTTCATTCCTGCCCAGGGCTGTGATCAAACCCCGGCATTACACGACATGATCAGTTTAATACGCTGTGTGCATGCTGATGGCAGACGTGCCAGCCTGGCTCTCTGCACACACTCTGCATCTCTGTGCCCACTGCAGCAGCTCCTGCTGCCTCTGCCAAAGCTGTACTGGCCCAGTTCACCGCACTGGCCCGGTCTGGCTCTCCCTGTCAAGTTTTCTGTTGCACTGCTGTGAAATACAAGCAGCACTCCCTGTGCCAGGAGCAGCACAACAGGCATACTCAGACCCTCACCAATGTGCAACAGCTACCGAGCTGCTGGATTGCTGGAGATTATCTCACCACCCCAGCATCTTCCTCAGAGGACACCCAGGGCCAGAGAAGTCCTCCAAACATCTATGCAAAAGGAAGAAAAGGGGAAGAAACGAGGAGAGAGAAAGAGGAAAACCATTTAGTGGTCACTGAATCCGAGCTGTAACCTGACCCTGGCTGCGTCCTGCCACCAACAGCATTAACTACAAGCAGCTTCCATTCAGCAGCTCCTGCCAAAAATAAACAGTGCTGTCTTTTCCTGGCTGCTTGCTTGGGTTTGCTCTCAATGTTTTTCTTCTTGCTTCTTCTGGCTAATTGGGATACGCTATGTTTCCTCCAAGTAGTTTCTTAGTTTCTACCCACTACATTACTAAAATTGGAGCAGTTTCTCACAGTACAGAATGAAAATAAAAGCTGTTTGATCAAAGATGGCCACAGCAGGCAGGCTGGCATTTTAGGGGAGGGATGGGAGGAGGGATACGAGGGGTTAGAACAGGTACACAGCAACTGCTGAAGATGGTGAGGATGCTCTAAAGGTGCTGGAAAAGAGTTCAGCAACCAACAGCACACACGCCGGACCTGGTCTGAGTTGCAGAAGGCAAAAGGATTTAATAACCAGCATGGCAAAGTAAGAATTAAGAAATACATGACCAGTGCTAAAGAGTATTTAGGAAACACCAACAACAAACCCAACTGATTTAAGCTCTTGGACAAGCTTGCTTATACAAAACCTCCTTTCTTGCCTCCTCTAGACCCAGCAATGCAAGCAAACAAAAGAGGAAAGAGCAGTTTTGTCAGGCTAAACAGCATGTTTCTGACCCAGCCACTGACAAATAAGTTCAAAGGCCCTTTAAAACTCCTATTTTAATATGCTGTAAGTAGCACTCTCTGCCTTCTAATTTGTTCAGCTCTTTGAAACACCTAATTTCCACTGCACTGTCACTGCACAGCACTCTGAAGCCTTATGGAGCCCTGCCACTTGATTCAACACTAACAGTCACGTTTCAATAGGCAATTCCACTTGAAAGGTTATAAATGAAGAGAAAAAAGATGCCTTCTAACCAGAGAACGCAATGCAACACCATTTATTTATATCCAATCTTCCTTTCTGTTGCTGGCTACTGTAGGCAGGCACAAGAGAAGGGGCACTTTAAAGCTCAATAATTAATTCTAAGTGGTTTTAAAATGGCTAGAGATTTAAGGTAGACAAGACGCAACACTGAAATTAGAGTCAAGCTGCTGTGCTCTCTGCTCTGCTCTGGAATGCACTGTTTACTCTGGCACCACACAAAATACATAATTGATTTCTCAAGGAAAAGAAATGAGAAAAAACCAGCCCCATAAGCCTCATTATTCTATAAAACAAAAGTAAAAGGGTGTGTTCCAGGCCAAATCACAATTGTATTTCAGTATGGTAGGAGAACTGGAACAGAATCATAATTTCATATCTATTAAAATTCATTTACTACAATTGCCATCAACAGGACCCCCAGGCTGCTAACAAGAACCTCCCTAGAGTCAGAAGCATCAACTTCAACAAGCATAGCCAGATTTAAAGAAAAATTAAATTAAAAATAAATTTAATAATATTACTTTGGAGAACATTTCTCATTCCCAACTGCGGGGATTTTTGAGTTGTGGGGATTTTTTTTCCCTTCACAAACTTTCTTATTAAGATTTTGTGAAATTATAATGAAACTTGACAATAAACCATATAGTTTCTAAGTACACTCCCAAATGAGGAGATTGGTAATTGCACCAGATACACAGCAATTACTTGTGTGTCCTCAGACAGCAAGTGCTGGTCTTCTTCCCAAGGCCAAGCAGGAGTCCAGGGGGTTTCAGAACATCCCAGAGGCAAGAAATGCCTGGACAAAAAGAGCATTTTGGGGACTCACAAAGCCCTCAAAACTGTTGTGCCCCTCCAGACCCAGCAGAGGACGGGCAGCTCATGAGGAAGGTGAGGGACCCACCTGTGCTGCACCCCACAAACTGGCCCACAAGAAAGCTGGCACCCAATGGGCTCTGCTTGCACACACAGAACAAGAAAAATCAGGGATTGTAGCTCAGCTGAGCCTCAGCACTACAGAGTGAGCCAAGGCCTTCAAACACTCAAATAAGAAAAGAAAGATCTGTGAAAATGCAACCAAAGAAATGCTACTGAAAACCCTACGACAGCAAATTAAAAACCAAACAAAACCCACAAATAAATGCAATTAAAGCTGAGAGCAACTACAATGCCAGCAAAGGGGAGGGGTCATGAGGAGAGGGACTTGTCACAGTCTTCATCTTTTTCATATGTTCAGGAGTAATAATTAAAGGCAGAACACAATGAGATCCAATTTGTCACACAACACCTGCAATCAACTGAGCGAAAAAAACTACATAAATAAAACTCCAATCCAAAAAACACACTATTTTACTCATACATTGCAAAGTATACTTCATGATTGTTTAATTAAAGTCATTTTTAGCTTTGCATGGCTGCAATCACCAAACATTGTCTCCCTGTCAGCATTTGAGGGGCTAACATACTGTTGCCAACAATTAGCACAAATCTGGCTGACATTGTTTTCTCTAAAAATAAACCATGCATGTTAAGTAGCTTGAGAACAAACATGAAAACAAGATTTTAGGATAACATTTTCCTTCTCAGTGGAAACACAGTAGTGCAGGAAGCCCAAGTAATCACTCCAGGATCTAGTCAAGCCACCACCACACCTTTGTTGCTGGCAAAGCACCACCAGGATATTTATTGGGGGTTCTGAACACCTGTGATTAACAAACCTTCCTAAACAGAGGGAAAAGATTAAGACCAGTGTCTTGGCCAAAATCCCAATTTCCTTTCTTTACCAGCAATGGTCTGAGCATGGGCATTATGGCAACAGAAGAGCATGCAAGAAAACAGCCTTTAAATTTCTTTTCTTTTGGAAAAACTGACTTGTCTCTTAACTGGAGCCATCAAGAAGAACAACACTGAAACAACACCACAAGCATGCAAGTCACTGGGAAGGCAGCAGTCATCTCAATCAGGAGCATCTGAGAAGGAAGCATGCAAACACTTCCAAGAGCAGCTTTGTTCACCACCCATCTTCAATTTCGGGACCCAGCAGCTCACCCACAGCACGCTCCACCCCAGATGTGGTTGCCCAACAAAGATGGTTGAATGTGACTCAGAGAACAGAGATTACTCTAATTCTCCTGAAGAAATGCTGTGTTTAAATACAGATTGAAACTGCCAAAAGGGAAGAAAACAGTTTCTTATTGTTGTTTACAGCCAGGACTGTTTCAACTCCTGCACTGACAATAGAAATCATGAACCTACTCTGAGGACTAGAAGCAGATACACAGTCCATTTTTGGAGCCATCACATCTCTCTTCCTGTGCTTGCACAACCATGGATTAGAAGTAAAGGTGGCTTTGGGTGGCAGAGCAATAGGCAGGGGTCTCATCCATACTCTGACTATTCCCTTTCACACTAAATTACACTATGCCATCACAAAACCAATGATGGAAACCCTTAACCAGACTGAAGAAGTTAACATATTCTACTCAGTGGATAGCAAGTCTATAACTACTTATTTTATACCCTGTTCTCATCTCTGAAGGCTTTTATTCTCCAGAGCAAATTAATCAGGCAGCTTGCATTATGTGTTCTTTCTCCAGGCCTGGCTCCTCTCGGCATCTCTATTGATCTTCACTCAGCAAGCCATTAGCAGGAGGTTTTGAAAATTTGCTGGTTTTACAGTTCCCAGAGAAAGCCAAGTCCAATTTAGGGGAACTGCCAGGTTCAGATTTGAGAGCTCAGTCCTTCAGGGGAAGGATCACCATTTCTAAAAACACGTAACAACACTCAAATCCTGCTCTGCTGTTCACTCACATGTGCCTGTGCTTCTACTGCTCAGTGCTGCTGTCTGCTAAAGGAAGGCTTTTTCAGATGGCCAAGGTGAACAGAATTCAGAGAGAACAGACAAGTACCACATACCTACACTCAGCAAATAAGCCAGGGGAAAAACAGTCTATGAGATTGATGCAAAAAAACAACAGGAGAAAGATACGGAGAGAGGGGTAGGAAGGTGACAATTTTTCATAAATAACTGTAAGCTTTTGGACAAATTATTTTTCCCTCGGACTCCAAAAGGCTGTCTCTCCAATATACCTCTCTTGGGTTCCCATTTCCTCTCTAGTCCAATAAAGTCATAGCTGCAAAGAAAATTAGAGTAACTGCAATGTATTTTTGCCACATTTTTTGTCGTGCGTGTGAGATGATCTTTGTTACTTCTTTTTTAAGTTGTTTTCTGTAGACATGCATGAAAGCAACCCAAACTAAACCTGATCACCCATCCTTCCTATTAAATATCATACGAGACCCTGGCTAAGTGCTGAGCAGAGCAGAAGCCAGGCGGGCAGAGGGAAGTGCTGGCTGTGCCGAGGGCTCCCCGCACCACGTGCGTGTGCACACTGCAATTCTGTTGTGCCAAGTCTCCAGCTGACTTTCACACTGTGCAGACATTATCCCCTGGCAAACAATGGTGCTCATTCTCCCACCCGTTCCCGCTGTACACCGTGTGTCCCCATGAATCCAGAGAGCATAAATGCCAGCCTGGGATAATGTTCCCTGCTCACAGCCTTTGCCCAAAGCCAGGCTCAGCTCGTGGGTTGAGCAGTGAGCCTGGCTGGGCATCCCTACACTCCTAGAGGGAAGAAAGTGGTGGAATGAGAAAAAAGAAGTTTCTGTAACAAAAGAAACCCTCAGTTTTAGACCTGAACTGGCCCAAAGTCCAGGGATGTGGAGATTTAAATCAACAAGTAAATGTATTTTAAATTATTTATCCTTAGAGACATCGCACTAAAAATAACCTGGGTGTGTAATACCAGTGCCAACTGCTCCTCTCTTTCCCCCATACTGTATTGTATCCCAGCCCTGACTGCCGTTCTGAAGAGCGCATGATTTTAAAACACCAACTCAAACTTGAGGTTTAATTCCCTTACAGCTGCTGGAGGAGCAACAGGAGGGGCAGAGCTGTGTAACCAAGCTGGCCAAGCCCAGCAGCACAGCCATGTCTCAGCTCACCAGACCTCTCATATCAAAACTTCTTTGTGGCCACAAGAAACCAGGACATGGAGCCTGACCTGCTCCCAGCACTGAGCAACACCCTGAAGACAGATGTGCTCAAGCACAGCCCAGCCTGAGGGACAGCGGCCACAGGGCCACCAGGGGACCACTCCTCTCTCTGTAGCTGGCTGGACCTCACAGAGCTCCAGATGAACAACTGCCTGGCACTGTGCTGCTGCTGGGAAGGCTGGCCAGGAGCTTCCCTGGAGCTCCACCACTCCAGGAGCAGCTCTGCTTCCACTTTCAGACTGCAGTCGGAATGTTTTATTCAGTAGGAGCCAGGGGTGAGTCAGTCCTCCTGCAAGCCACTGACCTCAGGGTGAAGGAGGAGATGGGTGTGGGGGGTCAAGCATGGCTACTTCTCCATTATTTCACTATTTACTCTAATTTGATTCCCTGCCCTTGTTTTCAGTCACAGTGGGCCCGTGGGTGCCCTAGCACATCCAGGTGTCTCTGGAGCCTCACCAACCCCAGCAGCATGGCCCTGGGGAAGGTGGCCCTGGAGAAGTTGGCCCTGGGGAAGGTGGCCCTGGGGAAGGTGGCCCTGGAGAGGCAGCAGCAGCTGGAGGAAGCACAGCCCTGCCATTTCCTGCAGTTTGCTGGGGCACAGTTACCAACCCACCCGCCCCAGTCTGGGGAGACAGTGCTGCAGCTCCTGCATCTCAGCCAGGAAATCCCAGCCACAGCTAAATTGTGTTTTTTTCCAACCCCCCTGAGGGCAAAGGGCTCGGCTGTGATGCAAGCCCAGATCGGTCTGGCCACGCCGCAGGGGTGATGACTGGCCCTGGCTGGTCAGCTCTGGCCAGAGGCCGAGTGGCGTCACAGCCAATTAATGTGGTTTAGAAACATCTCCACCCTGCACCTACTCTCCGCTGAAAGGAAGGGAAAAGAAAAAAAAAATAAAAAAGGAATCAAGAAATGAAAAGGCAAAGTG
The DNA here is from genome assembly GCA_013396995.1 of Dicaeum eximium. Taxonomy (NCBI): domain Eukaryota; kingdom Metazoa; phylum Chordata; class Aves; order Passeriformes; family Dicaeidae; genus Dicaeum; species Dicaeum eximium. Next base: position 554,782 of record VWZP01008898.1, on the reverse strand, counting down.
CACCCTGTGTTCCCACTGCATGCATTGCCCCCAGCAGTCTTTGGGAAGGAAAGGCAGAATTAATCCCCTCCACAGGGGTATCCAAACTCAATTGACAGGGGAGATAAATCTGTACCCAGGAGGAAATCAAGCTCTCTTCACTACAGACCCAATATAGATTGTGTAATGAGGTGCTTCCTTGCCCACACCACCACAAACACAAGCTGCCTGCATGCAGAAAAATAAGTATATATAGTTTTCTTTAGAAATCCACCACCCATTTCACCTCCCCCTCACTTCAAGCAGTGAAAACAGCTTCTGTCCAACTGTCACGTGAGATTTAAGCAGAAATGACAAGAAAGGCAGCTTTGTGCAGCTCTCCCTGCAATTTTCCCAACTATGACGTACATGGAGAGATGGAGAATTCAACAAAATGCAGAGGAAAAAACAAAATGACCAAGTAACAATAATACTGAACATAATACAACCCTGCCACTGACCCACAGACCAGCCACCTGCTTCTCCATGTCTGTGTATTCTGCTGCTTTTCCCAGCAATTTATTGAAAAAATATCAACAAAATAACAGGAATACAGTCCCAAAGGAAAGTTTTCCCCCTGATGGTCCACTGCCACCGCAAAATTCCCTCTTTAGGCAATGACTTAGAGCTCTGGCAGGGTCTAGAGGCAGTGCCCTAGCCCAGACACCCTGATTTCATTTAATACATTAATACCATGCTATGGATGTAACTCTCTTGTAAAGGGATGCAGACCAGCCCTGGCAGCAATCATTACAGCAGTTCCATGCATAACTCTCCTGGTTATCCCAGCTACAAGCCTGTTAATGTGGCCCTCTGCTCTTTTTAAAGTAGCCTTTCACACACCTGCCTAAACCACGATTTGCTCATTTTGCAAAACCTAAGGTTTGTACTAGACAACCTCTCTTAGAGGTATTTAACCCACATCAGAGGTTAAACAGTGCACCAGTGTGAATTCTGGGGAAGCAAATGGCTCACAGCCTTCATTAGATGCATTACACAATTTGGGTGGGTTTGGTGTTGGGTGTAACCGTTTTTTTTTTTTCATTTTAGTTTAGATTTTGATCCGCATTGAAAGCTTTCCAGGACACCTGCCCCAGTGGCCCATTATTATTAAAAAGTCCCCTAAGCAGGTATGAAAAGCCCTTGAGATTTTCTGGCTCAAAACCACAAGGGAATGATCAGTGGCACAAGATGATGAGCTGTGTCTGTGGAAGGGGCTGGGAATGAAGAACAACCCACAGACACACATCCAGAAATATCTAAATGGACAGTCTTGAGGAGAAATCATCTTTCAGTTTTTCATCTTCCCTCTTGTCAAAGATTAAATATCAGATTATAGATATTAAATATAGATTGAATCTTGTCGCCAAAAAGCTCTAAGACAGTGGATCCATCAGAGAGAAGTGAAGAGACATCTCCAGTTATTAGTTATAAAATCACATCCCAAGGCTACCAAGCCAATTTCCCTCTCCAAAATTCTTCATCATCCACACAAGCCTCATCACCCTCCCCAATATTCCCAATATATTCACAATAGCCAGAAGAGCTGGGAGGTGGGAAAAACAAAGCAGGGCTGCTATTGCACTTGGCAGAGCTCTGGAAGACGAGGCAGAAATCCCAAGGGCAGGAGCAGGGGAAGGGCTCTGCTCTGGGCAGCTCTGCAGGGCTCTCATGTGCTGCAGTACAATCCCAGAGCCATCAGTCCAGGAGCTTTCTGCAGAGCCAGGCAGGGGCAGGCAGCAGTGGCTGGGAGAAGGATGACCTCCCAGAGCAACCTCCTGCCTTGCCAGCCTGCTGTCTGCACTTTCCAGCTGATTAAGCCAAAGGATTGGGGGGAATTTCACAAACGAAATCCTTAGAATATAGAAAAGGGAGGGGGAGGAGAGAACAGCGATGGCTGAAGGATGTTCAGCAGGAAAAGATGCTTTTTCCTGTTTGAGCAACAAAAATTCAGTCACTAAACAAGTGGAGAGAGGACCTTTTAGCAGGAACAGCTGAGAGACGATTTGAGAATGAGAAAAAGACCATTTTTACAGAGTGAAAAGCTCTACCCCATGCAGCTATTTGTAGCTGTTAGAATACACTGGATTTCTTGCCTTTATCACCACAAACAAGAGGCTGTTTGTACTGTAAAGCTGCAAGTTACATGGCCAGTACCAATGTCTGTTCCTTTATACTTCATCTCCCAATTTTATCATAAGCAAACATGCAGCTTACAGTTGCCTATAAATTTCATCCTCAAACTCTTCAGAACAAAACACCATGTACTTTAATCTTAATGTACTCCCTATCAAAAAGATCCTGCTTGCAGGGTTTACAACTACTAAGCAGTAAAGTACCAGGAGATAAGTTATCCTTGTTTCACAGAAGAAACAGAGGGACAGAGATTAAATAACTTATCTAGACAGGGGGAAAAGTGATGTGCCCCAATTTTCAACTCTGATTTTTCCAGCTTTGCCCCAAGCTGTGCTGAAAGTACTTTGGAAGGGCTCTTGAGCAGCTACTGCAGAGAAAATTATTTGCAAAAATTAAATTTCACACCCACTTTTAATAAAACTTACACCCTGATAATTCAATAAGAAGGATGTAAAAAAACTCACAAGTTTAAACAGCTCAGAGAATTTAAAGCCAGGTACTTATCCACCTGCAATTATTTTAATAGGAGGCTTTATACAAGACCAGGACACTTCACAGGTGCTGCTCTACTCAAAAAAAAAAAAATACACAGTGCTGTGAGTGCTCAATCCAAAAGAACAGGAGGAACAAGCAGGAGTTTACAAGTAACCTAAGACAGGTCCAACTATTTTAAGCACATAGAGGAGAGAGAAAACACATTTGCTCACACATGATGCGCACCCACACACACTACACTGATCATACACTAGCTGGGACATGATGGAAACCAAGGAACTCCTTCAGCTACCAAGGAAATTGTGTAACTCCAGGCAGGTGGTCCTCAGAACCTGCCTTCAGTTTAACATGAAGCTGTCACAAGAAAATAAACATATCATTTCCTCAAAATACTTCTTCACATGCAATCTTCAAATCTTTAAATCCTGAATGACTGACAAGGTTCCACAGACCCTTGAAAAGGTTATGTTTATAAAAACCTCTACCTCTCACCAAAGGAGAAAATCCTCAAGCAGTTTAAATTTGGTGTAGCAAGAAACTTGCATACAGATTAGCCCATTTATTTGTTATGATGTTGCAAGATACTGTTTTATTAGCTTAATTTATCTTTAGCAGCACTGGAGACCAAAGTAACTACAGCTGCATTGCTGGAGCCTATATAAAAAAAACCCCAGCTTTTGAAAAAGCATCTTCTTATTCTTGTACTTGCAACTCAGTTTTATTTGTTTTCAGAAAAGGCTGACTTATTTGAAGGAAATGAAGCTTTAAAAAGCTGGGTGGCTGTTGGCAAATATTTTATATCATTTCTCCACTTCAAAGCCTGTTCATATCAGAGATTCTACAAAGTCCACAGCACGCTAAATTGACACAAATCCCTGACAGAAACTGAGCTTATGTGTAACCTACTAGCAAAATTCAGCTACCTGAATAATTAATATTCTCTAAATTAAGATTTCACTTAGCTCTCTAGGTGTACAATATTAAATGTACTACCATTTGGTAATTTTCAGCTTCAGGTCAAAATCAGAGATCAGCCATGGCAATTTGGCGCCACAGAGGACAGCGCTTTGACACTTGCTTCAGCGAGGCACCATTTCACCCCTGGTCACTCCAAGCTGCTTCAGTTCATTTCTCCTTCAGCTTTTTTTTAAATGTTTCTCCTTTCACATCTCTTCTGAAATACACTCCAGTGAGTTCCCAGCCCTCAATCAATGTGTTCTCAAAAGGTGCAGCCAAGAATGCCAATACAAATGAAATCTGTGCTGCAGCTTCTATGGAGCTGGGATGACTTTACATCATCTTGTCTGATACTAAAAAAAAATAAATACAAAAAACCACCAACCTACAAGAGTGAGCCATCTTGCTTCTTTCGAGTCTGAAGAAGCTTTGAGAGTGGAAAAACAAAGCAGCTAACAGTAATGAGTTACACAGAACCTCTCATCCATGCGTTTTGCTTCCAAGGGAGCAAGACGAAAACGCAACATCAGATCCACATGAAATTCTGCACCTAATCTGCAAACCAGTTACCATGACTGCACATGCAAATTGGTCAGATAAAAGCCAGTCAGAGGAATAATTGGCTATTTGGAGGTACAAAATGACTAATTTATCACAGCCACCACATAAGTGGGTTTTTTTTTCCTCTGCTTCATAATTGCGCCACTTAATTCTCCAAGTCCAACCTGGTATTTCAGATGCAATATGGTACAGCAAGTGCCAGAGCAGGAGACCCCAGGCTCCATCCAGAGCTCCACCACTACTGTGACACAGGTTGACTCTCAGCTGTGCCCCACAGTTCCTGGCGGGAAGTCAAGGCACAACTTCTCAAGGTGACTGTAAAAAACCACCCACTCCCAGCAGGCTTGAACACTTCTTAGTAGGAACTGTGTAACCTCTGAGAAGCCATCAGGGCTGAAAACCCCAGCGTGGCCTGCATCTCTGTGGTGTCACCAACACCACTTGTGAGCCTGAACCTCCTGAACAGAGAACCTCCAGTGACCAACCTTCAGCATCATTTTCCTGATGCTGTTCAGACAGTGCTTTCTATAACTCATAGATTTGCACAACTCCCATCTTCCTGCGTAGCAAAAATTTAGCACAAATATCAAACCCCATCAGCAGCCAGTCTTCTAGTAACTACAGCCAAGTACAGCTTTATTCTAGGTGCTCACAACTAAGGCAGCAGCAGAGCATTATCATTTCTCTCCTCAGCCAGGAGGAGATTGGGCATCAGTGACAAATGATGCCCTTTACTGGCAAACACAAAGACCACAGAGCTTCAACTTTAATGTCTCTTCTGCCTACTAAAATATCAACTATTCCTGCTGAAAGTATGGGTAATTTTGTTTTAATATCGTCTTCCTGGGGTATGAAATGAATTCAACTAAGGCAGAATTGTAAAAGAATACAGGAGGCAAAGCAGAACAGGTCTGTATAAAATCTGACACTGCAGTGCTTAGACTCCAAGGATGCCATGGCATCAAGCTTTCTAATAAACACTTCATTCAAGCAAGAAAGCCAGCCCTAAATATTCTCTCCTTTAGGCACAGAGCAAAAGGATCAGTTGCTAGTAATTATCTGTTTTCCCTGTACTTCAGACACTACCATCTGTGAATTGGGCCTAATATCTTCACACAGTAATTGTGAAGTCTTACATGGGAGCTGATACACCACTCATTCCTTCTGAGGTTTATAACAAAACATCATCCTCTGCATATTTTCAGCGCAGTAAATAAGCATATCAGCCTCCTTCCTGCATAAAACTGCACCTCTCATACCAAACCAACAGCTGCAGGTAGGATGCAAATGTACATTGGTATGTGCAAAACTGTAAGGGAAATCCGGGCCAAAAGATAGTTCTGTGTTCAAAACTATCTCATTGTGAGATTACCAAGGCAAATCTGGGGGGTTTTATGGTTAAATTTCAAATCCACCTTCTCCTCATTGGAGCTGGGAGTCCGTGGTGTAACCAAGTGTTCTCTTGCAGCTGGGGCCAAGAAAGCCCCTGGCTCCAGACAGGTTTCTCCCCTGCTGTGCTGGCAGGTGCCCCCCATCCCCTGGCTCCTTGTGCTCTCTGATTACTCCATGTACGCTGCTGGAGATGGGATTTGGCATGCACAAGCTCAGAAGGAAAAGCCCTCTGCCCAGATGTGCTAATCCCCTGTGGCAACCCACTTCACCACACATGACCTCCAATGGCAGGGCTTGACAAGGTCAATGACTGCTGTGCCACAGAGGTTACTTATGCTCACTCAAGTCTCCCATGTACACACAAGAGGGGCCCTCCCCCTCTTTTAGCGCAATTAAATGCTTTTTATTTAGAAATTTGCACAATTTACGTGCAATTTTCTCCCCACACAAGCAAGCTCCATTAAAGCCATTTTCACACAGCAGAGCCAGCGTTTAGCCAGGCTCAAACACTGATCTTATCCTCCTGACACTTTCTTCAATCCCTCTGTGGGATTACAGCTGAGAAAATGACACTGATTAGGAGAGCTCCTTCTTCCCCCACTCTTTGGATTTAATATCCAATACAGACTTCTCCTGAATACAACACATGCACAGGATACGATACAGAAAGAAAGACAAGGAAGAGAAAAAAAGAACAGAAGGCTAAAAAGAAGAATTATTGTGTGAACAGAGCTACAAAAATGCCATTTACAAACTGAACTGCTTTTAACTTTCTGCCATCAAAAGAGGTAGATACCTCATCCACTCGGAGCAACCAGCCAAGCACAAAAAAGCATGTCTCATCTTTCTCCCTATCACATTGAAACTAATCACTGAAAACAAGGTAGAAACTGTGTTCTCAGAGCAATTAACTTACAAGTGAGGTTTTATCTTTCCCAGTAATCCCTTCTACCCTCAGCCACTCCCCACTACCCCATACATGACCAACTTCAGAAGCTTAACCAAGACCAGAGTCACTCCAGCACAGCCATCATTTTACTACACCCATTTCAGCGGAGTTGGAAGATGACCTACAACACAGAAAGAACATATAGCTGTAATCCTGCTCCAAAGGCTCAGGCCATATTTGCAGGGTTTCTTTAATCAATACACATCTGCTCTGCATCCCCTCCTCCCCTGCCCCGTGCCAGAAGGGCATCTGCGTGGCTGTGCAGCGAGCCAGATCAGGGAACCAGGGAATTAGTTTTCCTGGCAGCATAAATGCTAGTGCTGGCACAAGGGAGGTAATTGGGACAAGCAGCCGGGGCAGGAAAGGACCATCCCCTTCAGCAAAAACACATAGTTATGTCAGATTAAAGTGGTCACAGCCCCAGCTCCCTGCTCACTCTCCCCCTGTTTCTGCAAGCGTGGGAATTACCCAGCAGCGTGGAAGATCAAGTTGTTTAGCTTTGCAAAAGGGTGTCCATCTAAACACAGAGCTATTTTCACAGCTTGTTTCTTCTCTCACCAGCTCCTCCTCCCTTTAAAAGCAAAAAAACAATTCAATAAAGGGATTGGGATGCCATCAGTCACCGTGTTCCTGTGCCCAGGGAGGGAGCGAAGGCTGCGGCGCTGGGCTGCAAGGGCCCGAGCACAGCAGCCCTGGGCTCCTAAATGGAAGGGTGCTAACATTTTCCTCTGGCAAGGTAAACAAATCCGGCAGTACAAAGATTGAATGACTCCATGGAACAAAAGGGAAAATAAGGTCAAAGCACAAAAAAAAAAAAAAAAAAAAAAAAAAAAAAAAAAAAGAAAGGAACAAGAAGCAAGCGAGATGAGAGAGATATGACAGATACAAACACACAGAGCAAAACCCCCATGAGGCTGCTCGTTAGCTCTGAAGCTGAGCACATGGAAAAAGAGAAGAATTTACTTCTTCCTCAACTGGAATGTTTGCATAATTGTCACTTTCAATTCTACATAATTCCCCTTTCTACACATTTGTTTCGTGTCTAGGCCACCATGCATGAAATAAATCCCTGTCTCAGAGCACGGCCTGTCTGTGTGACTCAGGGTGCTAAGGAGGTTGGGTTTCCCGTTTATTCCTGTATTACATTCCAAGAAGGTGTGAACAATGCTGTGTCAGACTTTAAATATCAACCAAACAGACATCCACCTCGGCCAGGACGACTTTGCCTAGGCAAATTTTTCGAAAACCATAAAGCTAAGTGAGCATGATATTACTGAAGCATTAATTAAATACCATTTTCCCCCCTCCCTCCCTGAGACACGCTCTAAGTGTGCCCAAACAAATAATTCAGTCTGAAGTTTTAGGGTTGTTCCTTTCCCCATCCCCAATTAAAATTACATGCACTCACTTTTGGGATAGGTTCAATTTTCTTAGTATTTAGTGCTGATACCCAGGTGCCCTATTAAAAAAGCTAAATTATAAGCTCATATATTGAAATATCAACACTAATTAGGTCTTTTATACACACATTTTTAGATGCTGCTTAGAAAAATCTACATTAAAAAGAGCAGGGGCAAAGGATGAACTTTCAAAATTAAAAGGAGCAGCTCTGGGTAATTAGGCACCCAGATTCTCATTCTTTTTTTAACAATAGAGACAAACACCATTTCAGTGGCCGTAGTCTAAAGAGGACACAATATTATTCCTTTTTTGAGGCTGAAGGAAGTAGAAAACAAAGTTCAAATGCTCCTAAACAGAGGTGATATTTAAAGTTCATTCAACGTTAAAGCTTGGCAATGTATCATTAGAAGAATGAGAAAGTCCAAAAACATTTTTGAACATCACAGCAAAGGTTTTACTTTGTAATTCAGCCGCAACCCAAATTCTGACCTTCTTGAAAAGTACCTTCAAAAACATTCTAAAGTTTCTAGTCTGGCAGCTGCCTGGGAAGGCAGAGCCAACAGGATGTCAATGCACCAAGTGGGAAAACCTCCACAGCCTACATTTGTTCCTCTCACCAGCATCAGGAATGCTCTGCAAGATACCAAAATTTACTCTTTTTGAAAAGGCTTGATCTCCATGAAGACACAAAGCCAGGTTTTTCACCTCCAGAAGCACACCAGTTAAAGTGCACTGCTGGGAGCTGTCACTCTCCCCAAAGAACACAGATTCCCATGCTGGGAAGGGACTCCCACACTCTCCCCACTTTCTGCTCCCCCACATCAAAATACCAGTCTTACATCATGATTAATCTCCTCCTAAGTCAAAGTAAGTACTGGAATGCTCCAGTAAAACTGGTAAAAGAAGCTGCACTTTGCATTTTTCCCCCATATCTGTATTCTTATGGCATGCTTTATGTGTCTGGCATTACACTTTAGGCACAGACTCATTATTCCTACAGTATTCAGCAGAGACTCAGGGAATAATCACATTCTGCTTATGTTCAGAACGTTGTAAAGGTAATATTGGGGAAAAAACACCAGTGACTTCATCTGCTAAACATATACAAACAGAGAATGGGAATTTTAACACACACACGCACAGAAGGAGGAAGACATGAAAGAACAAGAATTAATTTCTTGCTTGGAACAAACATCTATCCCCCCTCTTCAGTAGCTGCTCCTTTTTGTCCAGGTAAGTGCACTGAACAGTGAAAATTCACCTGCAGGTAACTAGCAGATAATCAGAAGCACACAAAAAACAAACCAAGGAGCACCCCAAGGAAGACAAGCTTTATCTGCCTGCAGGAAACACCAGAAGCTGCCCATTTACCAGCCCTGATGCTGACACAAGCTCTGCATTACAGCATCACCACGCTGCTCCAGACCAGCCCAGGTGCTGACCCCATCCCATGCCACAGGAGGACAGCAAACCAAATTAATTCCATTTTGGATGGCCAGCACATTGTACTTAAGACAGCTTATTCTCTGTCCTTTTTTAGGTTGAACTAATATCTTTGCAGATACTAAAACTTAAAATTACCATCAAACATGCCCCTGTTTGGGCCACACAGCTCAATGCCAAAACTCCACTGAAAATGTGCCACCAGGCGTGGTGTATGATTGCAGACACCATATCAGCAAACAGCTATTTAGTAGCAGTCACAGTTAGCTGACCTTCAGGCAGAAACTCAGTAACCTGATGATGATGACATTCCTGGCCCTGGATTGTCTACAGCATTTATTTTGGCAGGGGTAAAGAAAATCCACAGATACATTTTGAGCAGGAAGCACTGATCAGGAAACCAGAGCCCTTGCTCCTGCCCAAAAGCCAGGCTGGAACAGCCTCCCCTGGAAACCCACACACGCCTGCTCCACCTGAGCAACACAGCATGCTGCAAATAGGCACGGGAAATAATATTAATAACCTTACAGTCCAGGAGCATGGCTGGCCTCAGTGCTGTGGCAAAAGAGCTACAGTGTTTGGGGACCAGCAACTTTATAATTATATAACCCTGAGCATCTTCTGGGCAGAGGAGAACCAGGCAACACACTCAGAGACTCCACAACCCATCCATGTTCCTCAGGACATAACACAGCTGAAGGTAAGAAAACAAAGATGCTCTCTCTGGAAACAGCTTGTGTAAACTATTTCCTTTTTTTTTCTTTAAAAAAAAAGGCCAACTTCAAAAATAATTCTTGGGAACCTACCAAGCAAACAAACTGCATATAGCTGTTCGTCTGAGGTATCACCTGGGAGTTTACATTAGCTAACACAGGCCTTGTTACAGAAGTTCCATAACCTCTGGTTTGGAAACAGCTTGTCCTACCCCTGCCAAAACACAGGGCCATTTTCTAACCAGGGCACACGAGCTTGATGTTAACATGGGGATCTTTTATGCAACAGCTGCTAAAAAGAACATCTTTCATTGCAAAAAGCCTAAAAGTTGTACAGGTGACTTAGTAATGAGCATGGGAACCTTTTCCAATTGAGTCCTGCAAGCTTTTTTGCCTAGATGCAGCTGAAATTTTAATTTCCAAGTCATACCCCCAGTGTGACAGTGTCTTCCAGCAACATGGAAGCAAAGTCATGTATGATTACAAAAGAGCTGTGTGAAATCAAGTTACAGACCCTGTGCAGCCCAGGGGCTCTCACTCGTGTTTCATTACCCCACTTCCCAATACAAACAGCACTGGAAACACCAACGTGTAATCTGTTTATTTTAGTGCCTGTATCCCCTCCCTGCACAAGTTACAGGGACCCTGCAGCTGCAGCCATGGGCAGGAGCTGGGACACAGCTGCCAGCGAGAACCCACAGGGACAGGCTGGGAACAAAGCCCCACCCGCTCCCCCCACGGCCAAACCCACCCCAGGGGCTGCCCAGGAGTGGGAACAGGGCTCCCAGAGAGCTATCAGTTTGTTTGATGTAATCAACAACATTGCCATGTGCACACTGACACGAATGTACAGATCTCTGCAGAGTTTGATGGATGAGCTGATGGCAGGCAAGTTATAAAATCCATCTGGTTGGAAAACCATTGTCATCTTTAGCTAAAAATCGCACCAGCAAACTCGTATCACAACTTTGTACTATTCAGTGCCAAACTAGAATACCAGAGTAAGTGGTGGTGTTCTTTCCTGGGCAGATCTTGCAAAATATTCAGTAACTCAACACTAATAGCAGTATGACAGGGTCTTTTTTTTCCTTGTTTTTTAATGCACCAAGTGCTTTAGTTAAGCCTGAGAAAAAAATGGAAGGCGGGTTTTGCCTATCTTGCAACAAAACCTCTCTTGAGATATGTCTGTTCTGCATCAGGAGAGTTTCCTAGTAAATGCATGAATAAGTGTGCTGTGAGAAGCAAGATTATAAATCCAGAGCATCAGGAAGGACTGATGAAGCTTAGGGGAACTTAAGAAGCCCTAAGTCAAGGCCTGTATTTTAGCCCTGAGAGGAGAACTAGAGCTCAGGAAAATCTCAGGCTGCATTTGCACCATCAGCAGTGCCCAGAGCAGGGCATGGCACAAGAAAGGCTCTCACACATCTGGTGTGGGGCAGGCAGAGGAGAAACATTTCCCTAGGAGTTTGTACAAGGAGATTTTGACATCAGAGGCTCTTCCATCACCTCCTGCGCAAACACAGCACGCACGCCAGGTCTGAGACGGTTCCGTCACGTCACAGGGTGACAGGAGCTCCCCTGAGTGCCACTTCCAGCTGCCACCAGGTACCCCAGCAATGGCACAGCCAGGGTGACACAGGCAGTGACGAAAGGACTTGCCCGGAGCTCCGCGGGAGGAAACTTGTGGCGGAGTCAGAAAGAAAACCCCATTATCTCAACTTCCGGACCCCTCTGCTTAACCGCCAGACCACAAAATACTTTTATTGTAGGATAACATTTCAACAAATAGCTATTTTCTCTTAGCAGAAAACGCACTTCGCAGTTTTACTTTTAAAAATCCATTTTTACTCCAACTCTGTAAGACTCCAAGCCAGCCCTGTGACTTGGCATAAACAATTTCTCCCTCTTTTGCATGCCCCAGTTTTATTAAGTAATCCCCATAAAAGCAATTACTGAGCTTTGGACTGAAAAATAACTAGGGGAAAAAAAAAGAGAGAGACAGCAAATTCTGCATATCTTTATTTGCATACGGATTCCCTCCCTCCCCCTTTCTAAGGTTTTTGCCATTAGGTCTTTTATGTCTCTTTCAATAATCATATAATTATATGATTCCTAAAGTACACGCTGGCAACACTTCAGGGGATTTTAGTCATTACAGGTGACAAGACTTTTCTCTCATGTTTAATGCTTGCTAAGATTTCCTTCCACTTCATTCACAGATAAGATGAAGAACCAAGTGACACCCAAAACGCTCTCACAGACAGATTTTGGGGGGATCAGCCCTTTGCCTTCTCCACTACAGATGCAGGGAAAAGGGCAGAACTGAACTGGAATGAACTTCAATTGGAATGAAGCACTTTTTCAATTAAGCAGCCCATCATTTTTCCCAGGCACCACATCCAACTATTTTAATGGCTTTCACATTTTTTCTTTAATTTTACAATCTGAAAGAAATGCCAAGGTTCCATCAAGGACTGAGAATGCCATAATTCCGTTTCTTCCAATGGCTGCAAGTTATTAAGAAGATGTCAAAACATCATAATTATTTTATATCAAGTTTGACTGATTCCATAAACATCTCTTAGCTGCACACCATCCTGAGTCTCACTCCCCCTGAGTGCAGGTATGTGCTCAGGCTAAATAGACTTAAGAGGCTGTACATCCTCTTCCACAGCAGTGCAAGAGACATTAAGAGCCACCAAAACATCAACAGCAATAACGCATTTTATTACTTGATGCACTTGATGTCATTGTAAGCTTTGAGACACAGCTTTCCTTGAAACTCTTGGGGGTTTTTGCTCCTCTCTGCAAATAAGAGCTCCCAGGAAAGAAGCTGCAGCTTCAGTAAGCAAGAGGAGGGGTTAAAGGACTGAGCCTGGTGTCCTTCAGCAGCCACCCAACAGCCAGCAGCTCTGAATTACCATTTGTTTCCCAACTTGAGCTGCACACTTCCTCCTAACTTCAGCATCTCATCACTAAGTACAGGTTAGGTCAGGGACACCCTGGCATCAGAGTGAATCAATCTATATTTAAAATAGGGGAGGGAGGGAGAAGCAAAACACCAAACCATTACTGTCTTATTTTTATGAAGCTAAGAAGAACATCTGCTGAAGGGCAAGGTAACACAATGATATCAAACCACAAACACTATAAGCTTCACAATCAGACTACAGGCACAACTGCATCATGTATATGTATTTTCTGAATTCCTCTCTATGACAACCTGTGCAGAAGAGAGAGCAAGGCAGGCTGTGGGCAGAGGAGAGGAGCCCAAGCGCAGCTCCTTGCCCTGCCGACCGTGCACGGCAGCCCTCAAAATAGAACATTTAACTTCAAATTGCCACGTTTGTGTGGCACTATAGATAGCCAGCACAAGATTAAAAAAGCTTTGCTCTGAGCACAAAGGGAGAGACAGGAATGGTGCCATAAGCCCATGTTTTGCAGCCAGTGGCGCAGGGAAATAATTTTGATCCCTTCAATCCCCTTATCCATGCCAACCACTGACCTTGCAGATGCAACTTTTGTTCAAGTTCAGTCCCTTTTTGGCTCGAAGCAAGACAGAGCTACAAAGGAAACACTCTCCATTCATCCTGGATCATCCAAGCACTGTGCACTCAGCTGTCCCTGTGCTCCTGTTAGCCAGGTAATTCTGCACTTCGCATCCAGTCACTCACTACAAAATAATTAAGCTGCAAAAGGTGACACTCACCTCTCTGCCTCTCACTGGGGCTCGACACCGCTGGCCTGGCTGGTGCAGGTGGGAGCCCCACAGCTGGTGCAGTTTGTACCTGCCCAGCTTTCACAACTCTTGCACCAGAGGAACTGGACCGACAACTACACACAGGTCGGTTTTGCCCGGGCGGCTCGGGAGCTGGTTAACCCTCGCCTCCGAGTTAAATGTTTCTGGATTTAGAACAGAAACACTGATTCTCCTTTCTGCATCAGAGCAGTATTCTTACTAGTTCGTTAGTTTTGAGAAAGAGACTATTTCTCAAGGAGATGGACTAGGGCTGGTAACACTGTGCTCCAGCTCTTTTCTCTCTGAAGAGCATGGCTGGAACAGTCACAGCTCTGTTGTGCTGAACACAGTAGAGCCAGGAGATATTTAAACTGCAAGAGCCACTTCACCTACATAAAACTCTTTTATACATTTACCATGATAAACTGGAGGCATTAAAGTGCAGTGAATTGGAAATTGTTCTCACTTAGAGCTGGATGTTCACCTACAACCGATACCAAGATGCACACCCTACGCACTGTATTTCAAATCTTCATTTAAAAAAACCCAAACTGCATCGAGCAGGAAACAGCGTTTCAGTTCTGCTGATACTGTTCTCTTTCGAGTACTTGCTGCAGCACCACAAACTACGCAATATTCCCACAACCTGCAGCACCAGGACAAAGCCCAGACTCTGGAGCAGCTGAAGCAGTAAGCACATTTTTGCCAATGCTCCACCCAGACAAGGTGCACACAAGTTTGGGATCTCTGTGCATGCAAAGCCTGACACAGGGAAGCAGCCTGCTGTGGCTGTGCCTGGAGAATTTCACACTTCACCTAAAAAAAGCAAGGAAGCAAAAGGGGAAAAATCCAAACCAGCCCAAAACCTTTCTATCAATGTGTCTCCAGCCACAGTACTGCATCTCTGTACTGAAATGAATTTTTTCACCAGTGCAGTTGCTGGACCATCAGCCTTTCTGCAGAGCAAGCAGGATCTACGAAAGAAACAACATGAAACACCAGGCTGATCTCATCCTACCCAGCTCCCTTCTTGACTGCTATTTTCCCAGAAAGCAGCATTGTGACAGTCAGTCTCTTTCTGTGAAATAACTGAGATAAACGATAAAAAGTGCATCTTCTTAGCATACTGAGAGGACAGTGAAGTTTTCAGTTCTTACTAGGCACTAAGGCAAATGCACTACTGCAAGTAAACATTTATTATCTGAATGAAGTGGAACACTAATTCTATTACATCCCTTTTATTTAAAAAAAAATCTTACCTGTACAATACAGAGTACCTTATTTTTTTAAACATTATAGATTCTAATCAATTTTAAAACTGAATATATCTTCTGAACTTCTCTGTGACGGTTGGTCTACTTGACATTTCAGCCAACTTCACCTCATGTTTTGCCTCAGGTTTCAGAGTGCTCAAGAAAGCCTGAGCAGTTATACTATGGGAAACTACTCTGGAAAAATCGGTAGGGTATTAAGAGGTCTTTTGAAACACCCGGACAGACAGAATCAAGTGCAATATGAGTTAAAAATGAAACCTCAGGTAGGGATGAGGGTGACCCCTGAGCTTGGTTGGGATTTCCAAGCAATTTCCTCTCTCCAACACCCCTGCAGCCACTTTATGTGCACTAAAGGTGCCCTGACCTTGGCTGCAGGGAAGGCCCCAGGCAGGGGCTGTACTTGCCCTGCACCTATCCCATCACTGCTCTAATCCTGGCAGGTTTCACCGATGAGGCAGAGAATTCCCGATGCAGCAGACGAGCTGGAGCTCTCCTTACCACAGCCCACCACTTGGTTTGCAGGGAACACTGCTCCCCTAAGTTCCTGGCCCAGCTGAGCAGATACTTCAGGCTTTCCAGAGCTCTCCCCCTCTGCTTTAATCACCTCTGATTCCTCAACAACAACACAGATACCTTAAGTACCTGCTTCAGACAAGATGGAAAAAAAAAAAAAAAGCCAAAAAAAAAGAAAAAGAAAATCAACAGCTCAGAGAACAAATCAATGGAGACTAGCAAGCCTTCAGGAAAACCAAAAGGCATTTAGAGCCTTTACAGCATCATCCAGAAAATCATTAGCTTTCCTGGGGTTAAAAGCACTTTTTAAGAGGAATAATTGGCCATCAGAAATGCTAGCTTGATACACCATCACTTGACAAATAAGTAGAAGGAAAAAATGCTTAAATATCTAGAAACTTGTTTTAAAACATAAGCTAGCTATGGAAAAATCTAACCTGCAAAGTAGACATAGAGAGAGATGGTGACAAATCAGAGGTTACATCGCTAGGACAGTGGAGCTAGCACAAAACCTTTGGAACAGGAAGCTGCAGTTAAATACATTGGTTTTCTTATCAATGAGAGATCAGAGCCACAGTACCAGGACAGTGCAGAGCTCACATGTGAAAACAGCCTTATCAAGATGACAGCTGGAGAACTTATGGATTTTGTCCAGAAGTCTACTAGGAGCAAGAGGCTTTCCAAACTCTGCTCCAGCGAGGCACGAACAGCAGAGAAGGGACAGGGAGGCAGCACTGCCAGACCTCGGGGTACAAACAGAGAGAGTGGCTAAAGCATTTATCTCCTTGGGGCACAGCTGGGCCCCAGCCCAGCTTGTAAGGGCAGCATCTCCACTCCAACACCAGTCCACCCCCTGCCCCTTTTCAGCTCGGGGATCTGCTTCTACACAACTCATCACCCCACACACATCTGAGCACGGATTCTCCACGGGATTCTACAGACAGGTTAAACATTCCTTTAAAAAACCGTACACACACACACACAGCCCTCAAGAAAGTTAAAATTTCCATTCAGAGCTCCAAATTTCCGAAGAGCTACAGATTTGCTGGAATCTGTAAAAATGATAAACAACAGCCAAAAAGAAAACACAACCCCTTGTCTTTTCAACTACTTTGGGAGAACAATTGCTCTCAAAGATCGCATTCATTAACATTCTGATGAAGTTCCCTTTTAGCGCTGTTTTTCATACTTGAAAGGAACAGCTATGATCAGAGAGAGCCCTCAACTACCGACTCACTCATTTAGATTCTCTCGCTCTGATTCACCAATCACCTTCAAGAATAATTAGCAGCTTCATCTGAACGTAATGAATATACACACATGCTCACATCCATACCATTCATTTGGGAAAGGGGGGAAATCCCCCTTTGCTCAGCCTGCCAGCTTTCCTGACCCTGGCACAGCAGCCATCTCCTGGGCAGCACCAGCACCTGATGGCTTTTGGTTTTTCCAGGAGCTGACTCTCTCACCGACCACCTCCAGCCAAGAGGTCAGAGCTAACTTCATTTCCAGGTTAAGGCCAAAGTCGTGGTGAGTGGCTGGGTACTAAAAAACCCCGAACAAAACACCACTACACACACACACATATCAGCCCTAACCTGCATGAAACCTGAGCTGGATTTATACAGGAAGATCCAGGGGAAGGAAGAGAAAGGAGAAGTTTTAACTTCTCATACACAGAAAGAGGCTGCTGCTTGCGTGTCTGTGGGGCTTTTTTTTTTTCCACTTAATTTAAAATATATATATAATCAACTCAGTCTTTATTTGAAAGATGGTAGGATAGCAGATACATAAGTCACAATTATCGCCGAAACAAGACACATGATTTTCAGATGACAACTGCCAAAGGAAACATTGCCATATGAGTTAAAAATCCAAAATGTTTAAAATTCACACCAGAGAGCTTAAG
Organism: Dicaeum eximium; assembly: GCA_013396995.1. Classification (NCBI taxonomy): domain Eukaryota; kingdom Metazoa; phylum Chordata; class Aves; order Passeriformes; family Dicaeidae; genus Dicaeum; species Dicaeum eximium. The sequence continues at coordinate 537,282 of VWZP01008898.1, read as the reverse complement.
AAGATCTCAAAGCCATCCCTCAGTGTTAACCTTAACTGTTCATACTCCCAGGTCAACACAAAGGAAGAATACTTATATTTATTCTATAAAGCACCCTTTATTTACAGGAACACCAGCAGTGAGAATTTCCTTCAGTGGGGAAGGGGAATTCACAATATGGTGAGATACAAAGAAAAACAAACCAAAAACCACCTTACCTCTCCCAAATTATTCTACCATTAAGTTCTACCTAAACACTGAGAAATTTCATTTCCAAGGGAAAACCCAAGGCTTAGTTAGTCTATTAAACATAATCAGAGATCACTGTAACATCAAGAAACAAACCAACCTAGAACACCACAATGAACTACCACATATGCAACAAAAGCTCCTTTTAGGATTAAAAAATTAAATAGCAGACTTTCTTAGTTCAGTACTGCCCCTAAGCCACGTATTCACTTCTAAACTTTCTTCCCCCCTCATGGGCATAGAAGATTTCAATTCTTATTTATTTTTAAAAAAGCATTACAGCAGATTTTAAATCCTCTTAAAAAACCAGTGTACACCAAAATTCAGATCTCCTCCAAAGCAGAAGAAAACCACCTGTTGCAGTCAAGTTGACCAAAGAACACAGCTCCACCACACAAAATGACCTTGCCATTTCAGTCATTTACATGGGCATATACTGCTTTAAAGTACTTTTGCCTTAACCATCCCCTTCCCTGCTGCATCACACCTGCCAGACATCACCCATGGTCCAAGGCAGGGCTGCAGGGGAAAATCCACACAATGTAGAGCATCATCTTCTTTCCAGTTTTACAGGGATTTAGGAAATGCACACCATCATTATGTCCAAGAACACAACCTCGAACGTTGTGTTGAAGAACACACACCTGGTTGGTGTGAAACAGGTGAATTCTGCTCACACTTTTTCCTCTGAGGTGTCAACCACATGTTGTTTTCTAACATGTTGGGAGATACACTATAAATCAGTTAGTTTCAGCTGGTGTTCTCTTACATGTTGGCAAATATAGCAGAAATCAGTTAATTTCAGGAAGGTGTTCTCCTACATGCTCATAAATATAGTAGAAATGGGTTCATTTCAGGGGGTACTGAAGTTTTTTACAAGAATTTTTAAGTGGATCATTTTGTAAAGACTTTTTTTTTTCTTTTTAAAGAAAAAACAGAAGTGCTTCCACAAACAGAAGTACCTTGGGGTGGCAAATATTTAAGGTCACTTTTTATCCTTGTGTACCTTATTATCAAGGTTTGTGTGATTCAATAACAAGGCTCTCCCCGTCTGGAAAGCCCAGAGTTTTCCCAGTCAGCCTGGAGGGACTGCACTATCATTTGAATTCTATTTCCTGATAATGTGCTCATCATGGTTGAAAATTTCTGCAGGAAGATGAATTTTACTTTCTTCCCTGACAGCTCAGTAGAGACTCAGGGGTTTAATTGGACTTATCTGCTGATGCATATTTGACTAAGAGCATGCCCAAGAAAAAAAAAAAAAAAAAGGTTATACAGGCATGTCTAGGGCTTGGTTTAGAGGCACAGGAGAGCAGATTGCTGGCTCGTTATCAGTTCTGCATACACAAAGTAGTCGGCTTTCCTGTTAGGACAACACCCCACAAATGACAGCGCAAAAAGCCAAGCACACACAAAGCTTCTTCCCTCTCCAGCACCTGCACACCCAGAGCTGCTCAGGGACCACTGGGCTCAATGTCCCTGCTGAGCACGGGTCCTGACACCAGGGCAGGTGGCCAAGGCCACTGCTGTCACCTCCACGGGCTCACAGGGACCATCTCTGGACTCTCAGAAGTTGGTCCTACAGGCAAAAAAACTCCCAATAACCAGGATGCCACCAGAGGCCTGCGTGGCAGGAGGGGTGGGCTGGGGAGCAGCAGAGCCCATGAACAAAATGGGACCTCACAGTCTGAGCCAAAGACATCAGAGATCCCAGGGCAAATCAGAGAATTCATTAGCCCGTGCAGAACTCTTCACTGCTGTAACACAGGTTAATAGATACACAAGTGGCAGGAAATCCAAAGTAGGGAGAGCACCCAAAACTTTGCCCACATTTCCACCGTGGTGTGTCAAAGAAAGTGAGCAAAAGCACCAGGATTGCTCATATTTACTGGGAATTCAAGTTATTACACCCAACAAGTAACTTGCGAGGTGCTTCCTCTCGACAACTCACTTCTTCCCCTTGTACACAAACAAAACAAAAATCAAAAGCCAAAGTCATAGTTTGTCAATGCCCCTCTGAAAATATTAAATTTCCTGCTCTGCTTAACTTAGCTCAGACAAGGCAGGCAGTATTTGCTCAGCAAATATTGTTTGTAATAAGTTAGACAAGCAATATTTTTTGCCAGCCTATTAACACCAGAAAAATATGTACAGTCAACAAGAGATGAAGAATTTGTTCAATTACTTCAAAAATGGGAATTACAACCGAGGGATTATTATCCATTTAAACATCTCTTTTCCACAAAATGTCAAACACTAGCCATTTGCTAACAATCTCCGGAGACAGATAAAGTAACATTTTGGCAATGCAAACACAAACTCCCGAGCTGGAGGAGGGGGGAGTGGGAGGAAGGAGGGCGGGAGGGGGGAAGCTCCACCATTCACAACAATGCCGGACCATCCCAACACGCCAGGAATATTTTGCAGCCAATTAAAACCCCAAACAAACATCTGACTTGCCCGAAGTGATGGCGAGCACCGGCCGGAGCCGGGCAGAGGAGGAGACCGGGGGAGGGAAGGAGAAGGAGAAGGAGGNACACAAACTCCCGAGCTGGAGGAGGGGGGAGTGGGAGGAAGGAGGGCGGGAGGGGGGAAGCTCCACCATTCACAACAATGCCGGACCATCCCAACACGCCAGGAATATTTTGCAGCCAATTAAAACCCCAAACAAACATCTGACTTGCCCGAAGTGATGGCGAGCACCGGCCGGAGCCGGGCAGAGGAGGGGACCGGGGGAGGGAAGGAGAAGGAGAAGGAGGGGGGGGCACAAGTTGCCAGCGGAGCCGCGATCACCGGGGCCGGCCCGGCACCCTCCTGACCGCAGCCCCGGGATCCCCCCGGGCTGACACCAGGATTAATGCACGTTAATTGCTATTTGCAAAATTCAGCAGCCTGAAAGCGCCGCGCTTCCTTTCTCAAATCCTTTTTTT